>CM065807.1:70712214-71312214 GCA_033398695.1 Orobanche coerulescens
CTGAAACCGAGTGCAGGCTGCCTCCTTTATATAGGGGTTGAGGTGCCCTGTCTCCTAGTGGGCGATTGCCTTTCGGCATTTACTGTAATGGGGCGATCGTCCTAAAGGTCACATGGGCTGCCTGCCAAAAGTCTAAAGCTACAGCTGGTGGCCAGCTGTGCGGTCCAATGAGGATCCAGCACGCGTCCGGAAGTACTGTCACAGGAGGTCCCACTTTGTTACTTTCGGCGGACTTTGTCAGGGTAGGTGACAGGCTGTGGTCACCAGTCTTGTCCGTCAGCTCCTTTCGCAGGTCTGGGCCCTGTTGGTAGGTGAGGTAGGTGACAGGTTTGTCAGCGCCTTTTGTGGATCTGCACGTGGGGTCAGTTTTGAGACTTGGTCTTTGCCGACTGGATGGTCATCGGTGGAGATCGACATGAGGCGATCGTCTCTAGCTGATCATCCGAGGTCGCCATCGGCCAGTGGATGGAGGTCGCCAAGGGTCGGTCGCCAAGGGTCGATCGGCGGATGCCGATAGAGGGTCGCCAGATGTCGGTCGCCAGGAGTCGGTCGCTGAGTACCGAGAGACGATCGTATCTGAGGTCGATCGCTCGGCACCGGGACTTGTCCTGGGACCTTCGGTTGGCCAGTCTAGCATGTCCGCTGGGTTAAGGCTCAGTCGCCAGGTCGCTGATCGGCAGATCTGCCTTGGCCGCTCGGCAGTAAGTCGGTCGCTCGGCCTCGGAGGCGATCGCCGGTCGGAAGGTGTTAAATCTTGACACAACAATTGCCCCCCAGCTTGCTCCTATGTTGAAGACATGGGGCGAGGTGGTTCTTGCTGGCGATCGTGTAAGGATGAGGACGGGCGACCTTGCTGAGCTGACTTACGATTTCGAACTTGGGCTGCCATGGTCGATTGGCTTAGCTATCTTTCGGTCTTGTACCTGCAAAAACAACATTGGCCGATCCCCCATGGAAACTTGGTGGTTTCGTTTTGTTTGAGGAATCGTGCACAGTCGCGGAGATCGATGGACCGACCCCATGACCGTGTCTTGGTGCGCGAAGACAATGAGTGTCTCGAGACTCACTTTATTATGAGGGTCCTCTGTTAGGCTGCGCCTCGCCTCGTATCTAAACGAAGGGCGTGCGGTCTCGGTCTAGAGGAGTCCTTGCGCGAGGCGTCGGATGAATCAACTCCACGCCGCGGCTTGTTAGCTCTGCTTCCACCTCGGCCGACCATGGAGATGGCCGACCTCGGCGGTGTACGTTGAGACGGGGATTGTGGTATGTGTCCACCGATTAATGTTGGAGAGCCCTCGGACTACGCCGGCCTCGTATTTAAACGAAGGCGGGCGATCTTGGCGAAAGGACCTTGCATGGCAGCGGCGGTTCCATCGTTGCCAGGACCATGGCTTTATGATGCGCGGTGGAGGCGATCTTATGCCTTAGTCCGTCATGTTATATCTTTGGCCGAGTAGATGGCGATCGTGTCCTCCGGGTTGCGGATGATATAGCGTGATGACCGGCGATCGGGCTGGAAGACTGTCGATCGTCGCTCGGCTGCCGATCGCTTTATTCGTAGGTCGATATTGGCGATCGGGCGGGAGATCGTTGTCCGGGTGCCGATCGCGCTGCTCACAGGCTAAGAAGAAACCTTTGCACGGCCGGAAATCTGCGGCTCTAGCCGGAAAGGCTGCGTAGGTCGTAGGTTGGGTCTTCGTGAGATGCCCGAACATAGGCGAAAAACCACGAAATCCTCCTAGGACCGCGTAGAGGGCGGTCTCATCGCTTATGGGCTCGCCATTGAGGATGATTACGTCTACCCGGTCGATGTAGTCCGAGTCGGACTCTTCTTCTCCTGCTTGATTTGCATCATGCGAAGGGGACCTTACGGCGGACGACCGGGTGGCGAAGTACTCCGTGAAGACGCGCCGGCTCGTTAAAGGCGATGGACCGAGGTGGCAATGAAGTGTACCACCGGTGGCGAGTCGTCCGGCGTCGGAGGAACATCCGGCATCTGGTCGCGTCGGATGCCCCACACCCGTCATGTAGATGTTGAACTTCCTTAGGTGCACTGGGTCCGATCGCCCCTCGTACACGGGTGTTTGCGGGAAGCGATCTTGTGCCGCACGGGGCGAGCTCGATGTCGATCGCGAGCGGCTCGCTTGGCGGCGATCGTCTTCTTGGCGCGCCTTGGACTCGGAGCGCCTTCATGTCGTTAAGTTGACGTTGCATTGCGGCCATCGCCGTGGCTTGGTCGCTTGCAGATCGGCTTTGGGAGCGAGGCCGAGGCGATCGTGTACCGATCTCGGGCTCAGCCGCCGGCCTCGGCAATTCGGCGAGGGGAGCCAAGCGGCAAGGCGCATGCAGGAATAGGGTAGGCCGAGCTTCGGTGACGGACTCAAACTCCGTCGTCTCGTAGCCGGGCCGGGCGCCCGTGCAGTCGGAGTCACGCCCGGGCGATCGAAGACGAGGTGCCCGGGCGAGCGCCTCTTCTGCGACGGAGCCTCTGGCGATCGCTCGGCGATGGCGCCTTGAGCTTCCGCTTGGACTTCCGGCGGACGGCCGAGGGGGCGATAGCAGGAGGCGCGTTGAGAGCACTCCGTCGCTCCTGTAGGACGGCCAGGGCCCCTTCGATCTGTTCCTTGGTTCGGAACCGATCGAGCGAGAGGCTTGGGCCGCCGTCCAGGGACGGGATCGAGCGTCTCTGACCGCGGCGGCTACCTTCCACCTTCGGCTGTGGCTCGGACTGGGACGGAACAGGGGGTTTGGCCAGCTGGTCAGTGGCTTTCTTCGGCGCGGAGGCGGAAGACATGATTTCTGTAGGATTTCTTTGAAGTGCAGTAAGTGTCACTTCAAGTATCTGCCCCGAGAACAGTGAGTGTTCTTCGGGACGGTAGGTATAAAAAATCGAGGGTTGGATGCCCTCCTTCTAGCGCCAAATGTTGTTGCCCAAAATATTTATCCGAAGATTAATACTGCTGGAAGACGGACAACAAACAACAATTGCGGGAGCACTTCCGAGAGTAAATAAATAATACAAGATTTGCCGGGTTTGTTAGGCCCGGGCTTGAATGCTCTCGCGAGATGTTATTAATACGAATATTCGTGGATACAAGTATTAATGAGAGAAATCTAAATACAATGAGTGTAAAAAGACTCTGTTAATCCGGCTCTTGAGCGAAGCTCGGTGTTCTTCGTCCCCGCCGATAATCTGCTGGATGAGATAGGCCGGGAGAAGTAAGACCGAAAGATAGCTGTTGCCAAGAGTTGGATGTTTGCCAAGTGTGTGTGTTTGCTTCTGTATGGTGTGAAATGCGGGAATGCAGAGTGTTTCGAGGCGAAGCAGTGCGTGCCTCCTTTATATAGGGGTTGAGGTGCCTGTCTCCTAGTGGGCGATCGCCTTTCGGCATTTAATGTAATGGGGCGATCGTCTAAAGGTCACATGGGCTGCCAAAGTCTAAAGCTACGGTGGTGGCGGTGTGCGGTCAATGAGGATCGGACGCGTCGGAAATCTTGTCACGGGAGGTCCCACTTTGTTACTTTCGGCGGACTTTGTCAGGGTAGGTGACAGGCTGTGGTCACCAGTCTTGTCCGTCAGCTCCTTTCGCAGGTCTGGGCCCTGTTGGTAGGTGAGGTAGGTGACAGGTTTGTCAGCGCCTTTTGTGGATCTGCACGTGGGGTCAGTTTTGAGACTTGGTCTTTGCCGACTGGATGGTCATCGGTGGAGATCGACATGAGGCGATCGTCTCTAGCTGATCATCCGAGGTCGCCATCGGCCAGTGGATGGAGGTCGCCAAGGGTCGGTCGCCAAGGGTCGATCGGCGGATGCCGATAGAGGGTCGCCAGATGTCGGTCGCCAGGAGTCGGTCGCTGAGTACCGAGAGACGATCGTATATGAGGTCGATCGCTCGGCACCGGGACTTGTCACAGGACCTTGATTGCTTGATCTAGCATGTCCCAGGTTAAGGCTCAGTCGCCAGGTCGCTGATCGGCAGATCTGCCTTGGCCGCTCGGCAGTAAGTCGGTCGCTCGGCCTCGGAGGCGATCGCCGGTCGGAAGGTGTTAAATCTTGACACAACAAACTCCTCAGGAGACACTTGTACAAGAAGATGGAACCGAACCTTACGAAACACAAGTACAACCACCTCGCAGGTCTAGTAGGGTGTATCATTTACCTGAGAGGTATTACTTTATGCACTTGGAGGAACTGGGTCTCCATGAGGTTCCAGGTGATAGCCAAGAGATCAACCCCACAACCCATGACCAAGCGATGGTGGATGTAGACTTCACAAAAATGGCGGGAAGCTATGGAAGCTGAGATAGACTCGATGCATGCCAATCAGGTCTGGACTCTAGTTGACCACCCCAAGGACATTGTGTCTATTGGGAACAAGTGATGTACGAGAGAAAGACTGATGGGGATGGCAAGGTTGACACTTATAAGTCCAGGCTTGTGGCTAAGGATTATACCAAAAAAGAAGGGATTGATTACCACGATACCTTCTCGTCAGTAGCTATGATCAAGTCTATTCGTATGATGATTGTTATAGCTTCCTACCACGATTATGAGATATGGAAGATGGACGTATAGATGGCGTTATGTCTAGAATTATACTCTCCGACCGGCGATCGCCTCGGAGATCGGGCGACCTAGCCATTGCCGAGCAGCCGAGGCAGAACTGCCGACCAGCGACCAGGCGGCCTAGCCTTAGCCCGGCAGCCAAGATAGATCTGCCAACCGAAGGTCCCAGGACAAGTCCCGGTGCCGAGCGATCGACATCTAAGACGATCGTCTCTCGGTACTTGGCGATCGACTCCTGGTGGTCGACTAGCAGACGATCATCTCCCGACACTTGCCGACTGACCCTTGGTGACCGATCGATGCCGACCCTCAGCAACTGGCCGATGTCGACCTCTGGTGACCAGCTAGAGACGACCGCCTCATGCTGCTCGAAGCCGATAGTCATCCAGTCGGCAAAGGCCGAGCCTAAGGAAAGACCCCACGTGCAGTGCCGAGACAAGATCCGCATATCGCGTATCGTTGACCAGAGCCTGTCAGCATCTTCCCACCAGCCGACAGGCCCGCCGAAAGGTGTCAGTAGGACCGCATGTGACAGTGACTCCGGACGCGTGCTGGCTCCTCATTGGACCGCCTGGTGTTGCCAAGTTGCCTTGGACTTTAGGCCGACAACCCGTATGACTTAAGGACGATCGCCCCATTATTATATTGGCCGGCAGACGATCGCCCCATTATTATATTGGCCGGAAGGCGATCGCCCGCCAGAAGACAAGGCTCCTCAGCCCCTATAAATAAAAGGCAGCCTGCACTTGTCCATGGACCGAATTTTTACTCCCCGAAAGGCTTCAGAACTACAACACCCACGGGATTTCATACACACTTGGCTTTCTCCTACTCTTGGCAACAGCTATCTTTTGGTTCTTTCTTCTCTCGGCCTCTCTCATACAGAAGATGATCGGCAGGGACGAAGAACACCAAGCTTTGCTCAAGAGCTGGATTAACAGAGTCTTTTTACACTCATTGTACTTAGATTCTCACATTAATACTTGTATCCATGAATATTTGTATTAATAACATCTCGCGAGAGCATTCAAGCCCGGGCCTAACAAACCCGGCAAATCTTGTGTTTATTCATATTCTCTCGGAAGTGCTCCCGCAACTTTGTTTGTTGTCCGTTCATTCCGGCAGTATTTAATCTTCAGATAAATATTTTGGGCAGCAACAATTGGCGCTAGAAGAAGGGGGATCTAACCCTCAATTTTTATTCCTACCGTCTCGAAGAACACTCACTGTTCTCCGGGGCATATACCTGAAGAAACACTCATTGTTCTTCAGAGAAAGCTTTCAGAATCATGTCTTCCGCTTCCGCGTCGAAGAAAGTTGCTGGCCATCCCGCCAGACGCCTCTTTCCGTCTCAGTCCGAGCCACAGCCGATGGCGGAGGGTATCCGCCGCGGTCCGAGACGCTCGATCCCGCCCCTGACGGGTGACCCAAGCCTCTCGCTCGATCAGATCAGTTCCGAACCACGGAACAGATCGACGAGGCCATGGCCGTCCTACATGAGCGACGGAGTGTTCTCGACACGCCTCCCGTTATCACCCCCTCGGCCATCTGCCGGAAGACCAAGCGGAAGCTCAAGGCGTTACTGGCCAAGCGATCGCCAGGAGGCTCTCATCCGCAAGGAGAGGCGCTCGCCAGCCGGGGAATGTCTGTTTTCGATCGCCTGGGCAGCGACCCGTCTTGGCGACCGGGGCAGTCCGGCCCCAGCTACGAGACGATGGAGTTTGAGTCCGTCACCAGGAGCTCGGCCTACCCGACTCCCAGAAGGCAGCCCAGCCGTCTGGCTCCCTCTCGCCAAATAGCCGAGGTCGGCAGCAGCAGAGTCAGGAGATCGGTACACGATCGCCTCGGCTCCCGCTCCCAAAGCCGATCCGCGGGCGACCAAGCCACGAAAATGGCCGTGATGCAACGTCAGCTCGACGACATGAAGGTGCTCCTGGAATCCGGGACAGGCGCTAAGAAGACGATCGCCGAGCCGAGCGAGCCGCTTGCGGTCCACATCGAGCTCGCCCCCATGCAGCACAAGATCTCTCCTCCTCAAACACCTTTGTACGAGGGGAGATCGGACCCCGAAGTGCACCTGAGCAAGTTCAACATCTACATGACCGGGTGTGGGGCATCTGACGCGACAAGGTGCCGAATGTTCCCTATGACGCTGGACGACCTCGCCTACAGGTGGTACACCTCATTGCCACCTCGGTCCATTGGCTCCTTTAACCAGCTGGCGAACGTCTTCACAGCGTACTTCGCCACCAGGGTCGCTCGGCCAGAAGGTCCCCATCGCATGATGCGAATCAAGCAAAGCGAAGAAGAGTCCGACTCGGACTACATCGACCGGGTAGACAAGATCATCCTCAACGGCGAGCCCGTAAGCGATGAGATCGCCCTCTACGTGGTCCTAGGAGGATTCCATGGTCTTTCGCCTATGTTCAGGCATCTTACGAAGGACCAACCCACGACCTACGCGATCTTCCGAGCTAAGGCCGCAGACTTCCTGGCCAGTCAAAAGTTTCTCCTTAGCCTTTGAGCAGCGCGATCGGCGCCCGAATGACGATCGGCAGTTAACACGATCGGCACCCGATCGCCGGTATCAACCTATGAATAACACGATCGGCAGCCGAACGACGATCACCAGTCTTCCAGCCCGATCGCCATCATCAAGCGACATCACCAAAAAACCGGAGGACTCGTTCGCCATCTGATTCGGCATCTAACATGACGGACTAAGGCATGAGATCGCCTCCACCGCACATCATAAAGCCATGGTCCTGGTAGTCGATGGAACCGGCTGCTTCGGCCATGCAAGGTCCCTTTGGGCCAAGATCGCCCGCCCTTCGTTTAAATACGAGGCCGGCGTAGTCTGAGGGCCCTCCAAAACTAATCAGTGGACACGATCGCCCGCCCTCAAAGGATCATCATCTAACATGGTGAACCCGGACAATGCGACGTGCCACTACCCCCGTCTCAACGTACACCGTCGAGGTTCACCGTCCTCATGGCGGGCCGAGGTGGAAGCAGAGCTAATAAAGCCGCAGACGTGGAGTTGAATCATCCGACGCTGCCCCGCGCAAGGACTCCTCTAGACCAAGACCGCACGCCCTTCGTTTAAATACGAGGCGAGGCGCAGCCTAACAGAGGACCCTCACAATAAAATGAGTCACGAGACACTCAATGTCTTCGCGCACAAGACACGGTCATGGAGTCGGTCCATCGAACTCCGCGACTGTGCACGATTCCTCAAACGACGAAACCATCAAGTTTCTTAGGGGGATCGGCCAATGTTGTTTTTTGCAGGTACAAGACCGAAAGATAGCTAGCCAATCGACCAGATAGCCCAAGTCCGAATCTAAAGTCAGCTCAGTGGATCGCCCATCCTCATCTTACACGATCGCCAGCAAGAACCACCTCGCCCCGTGTCTTCAACATCGGAGCAAGCTGGGGGGCAATTGTTGTGTCGAGAATTATACTCTCCGACCGGCGATCGCCTCGGAGATCGGGCGACCTAGACATTGCCGATCAGCCGAGGTAGAACTGCTGACCAGCGACCAGGCGACCTAGCCTTAGCCCGGCAGCCAAGATAGATCTGCCAACCGAAGGTCCCAAGACAAGTCCCGGTGCCGAGCGATCGACATCTAAGACGATCGTCTCTTGGTACTTGGCGATCGACTCCTGGTGGCCGAGTAGCAGACGATCATCTCCCGGCACTTGCCGACCGACCCTTGGTGACCGACCGATGCCGACCCTCAGCAACTGGCCGATGCCGACCTCTGGTGATCAGCTAGAGACGACCGCCTCATGCCGCTCGAAGCCGATAGTCATCCAGTCGGCAAAGGACGAGCCTCAGGAAAGATCCCACGTGCAGTGCCAAGACAAGATCCGCATATCGCGGATCGTTGACCAGAGCCTATCAGCATCTTCCCACCAGCCGACAGGCCCGCCGAAAAGTGTCAGTAGGACCGCATGTGACAGTGACTCCGGACGCGTGCTGGCTCCTCATTGGACGCGGTGTTGGCCAATGCCTTGGACTTTAGGCCGACAACCCGTATGACTTAAGGACGATCGCCCCATTATTATATTGGCCGGCAGACGATCGCCCCATTATTATATTGGCCGGAAGGCGATCGCCCGCCAGAAGACAAGGCTCCTCAGCCCCTATAAATAGAAGGCATCCTGCACTTGTCCATGGACCGAATTTTTACTCCCCAAAAGGCTTCAGAACTACAACACCCACGGGATTTCATACACACTTGGCTTTCTCCTACTCTTGGCAACAGCTATCTTTTGGTTCTTTCTTCTCTCGGCCTCTCTCATACAGAAGATGATCGGCAGGGACGAAGAACACCAAGCTTTGCTCAAGAGCTGGATTAACAGAGTCTTTTTACACTCATTGTACTTAGATTCTCACATTAATACTTGTATCCATGAATATTTGTATTAATAACATCTCGCGAGAGCATTCAAGCCCGGGCCTAACAAACCCGGCAAATCTTGTGTTTATTCATATTCTCTCGGAAGTGCTCCCGCAACTTTGTTTGTTGTCCGTTCATTCCGGTAGTATTTAATCTTCAGATAAATATTTTGGGCAGCAATAATTGGCGCTAGAAGAAGGGGGATCTAACCCTCAATTTTTATTCCTACCGTCTCGAAGAACACTCACTGTTCTCCGGGGCATATACCTGAAGAAACACTCATTGTTCTTCAGAGAAAGCTTTCAGAATCATGTCTTCCGCCTCCGCGTCGAAGAAAGCCGCTTGCTAGCCCGCCAGACGCCTCATTCCGTCTCAGTCCGAGCCACAGCCGATGGCGGAGGGTAGCCGCCGCGGTCCGAGACGCTCGATCCCGCCCCTGACGGGCGGCCCAAGCCTCTCGCTCGATCAGTTCCGAACCACGGAACAAATCGACGAGGCCATGGCCGTCCTACAGGAGCGACGGAGTGTTCTCGACGCGCCTCCTGCTATCACCCCCTCGGCCATCCTCCGGAAGACCAAGCGGAAGTTCAAGGCGTTACTGGCCGAGCGATCGCCAGGAGGCTCTCATCCGCAAGGAGAGGCGCTCGCCCGGCACGCACGTCTGTTTCGATCGCTGGCGGACCCGTCTTGGCGACCGGGGCAGTCCGGCCCCAGCTACGAGACGACAGAGTTTGAGTCCGTCACCAGGAGCTCGGCCTACCCGACTCCCAGAAGGCAGCCCAGCCGTCTGGCTCCCTCTCGCCAAATAGCCGAGGTCGGCAGCAGCAGAGTCAGGAGATCGGTACACGATCGCCTCGGCTCCCACTCCCAAAGCGGATCCGCGGGTGACCGAGCCACGGCAATGGCCGCGATGCAACGTCAGCTCGTCGACATGAAGGCGCTCCTGGAATCCAGGGCAGGCGCCAAGAAGACGATCGCCGAGCCGAGCGAGCCGCTCGCGGTCCACATCGAGCTCGCCCCCATGCAGCACAAGATCTCTCCTCCTCAAACACCTTTGTACGAGGGGATATCGGACCCCGAAGTACACCTGAGCAAGTTCAACATCTACATGACCGGGTGTGGGGCATCTAACGCGACCAGGTGCCGAATGTTCCCTATGATGCTGGACGACCTCGCCGACAGGTGGTACACCTCATTGCCACCTCGGTCCATTGGCTCCTTTAACCAGCTGGCGAACGTCTTCACAGCGTACTTCGCCACCAGGGTCGCTCGGCCAGAAGGTCCCCATCGCATGATGCGAATGAAGCAAGGCGAAGAAGAGTCCGACTCGGACTACATCGACCGGGTAGACGAGATCATCCTCAACGGCGAGCCCGTAAGCGATGAGATCGCCCTCTACGTGGTCCTAGGAGGATTCCATGGTCTTTCGCCTATGTTTAGGCATCTTACGAAGGACCAACCCACGACCTACGCGATCTTCCGAGCTAAGGCCGCAAACTTCTGGCGTGCAAAGTTTCTCCTTAGCCTTTGAGCGCGATCGGCGCCGAATGACGATCGGCGATTAACACGATCGGCACCCGATCGCGGTATCAACCTCACGAATAACGCGATCGGCGGCGAGCAGCGATCACCGATCTTCGGCCCGATCGCCATCATCAAGCGACATCACCAAAAAACCGGAGGACTCGTTCTCCATCTACAGTTCAGCATCTAACATGACGGACTAAGGCATGAGATCGCCTCCACCACACATCCTAAAGCCATGGTTCTGGTAGTCGATGGAACCGGCTGCTTCGGCCATGCAAGGTCCCTTTGGGCCAAGATCGCCCGCCCTTCGTTTAAATACGAGGACAGCATAGTCTGAGGGCCCACCAAAACTAATCAGTGGACACGATCGCCCGCCCTCAAAGGATCATCATCTAACATGGTGAACCCGGATAATGCGACGTGCCACTACCCCCGTCTCAACATACACCGTCGAGATTCACCGTCCTCATGGCGGGCCGAGGTGGAAGTTGAGCTAACAAAGCCGCAGACGTGGAGTTGAATCATCCGACGCTGCCCCGCGCAAGGACTCCTCTAGACCAAGACCGCACGCCCTTCGTTTAAATACGAGGCGAGGCGCAGCCTAACAGAGGACCCTCACAATAAAATGAGTCACGAGACACTCAATGTCTTCGCGCACAAGACACGGTCATGGAGTCGGTCCATCGAACTCCGCGACTGTGCACGATTCCTCAAACGACGAAACCATCAAGTTTCTTAGGGGGATTGGCCAATGTTGTTTTTTGCAGGTACAAGACCGAAAGATAGCTATCCAATCGACCAGATAGCCCAAGTCCGAATCCAAAGTCAGCTCAGCGGATCGCCCATCCTCATCTTACACGATCGCCAGCAAGAACCACCTCGCCCCGTGTCTTCAACATCGGAGCAAGCTGGGGGGCAATTGTTGTGTCGAGAATTATACTCTTTGATCGGCGATCGCCTCGGAGATCGGGCGACCTAGACATTGCCGAGCAGCCGAGGCAGAACTGCCGACCAGCGACCAGGCGGCCTAGCCTTAGCCCGGCAGCCAAGATAGATCTGCCAACCGAAGGTCCTAGGACAAGTCCCGGTGCCGAGCGATCGACATCTAAGATGATCGTCTCTTGGTACTTGGCGATCGACTCCTGGTCGCCGACTAGCATACGATCATTTCCCGGCACTTGCCGACCGACCCTTGGTGACCGACCGATACCGACCCTCAGCAACTGGCCGATGCCGACCTCTGGTGACCAGCTAGAGACGACCGCCTCATGCCGCTTGAAGCCGATAGTCATCCAGTCGGCAAAGGCCGAGCCTCAGGATATACCCCACGTGCAGTGCCGAGACAAGATCCGCATATCGCAGATCGTTGACCACAGCCTGTCAGCATCTTCCCACCAGCCGACAGGCCCGCCGAAAGGTGTCAGTAGGACCGCATGTGACAGTGACTCCGGACGCGTGTTGGCTCCTCATTGGACCGCACAGCTCGCTGCCAGCAGCTGCCTTGGACTTTAGGCCGACAACCCGTATGACTTAAAGACGATCGCCTCATTATTATATTGGCCGGTAGACGATCGCCCTATTATTATATTGGCCGGAAGGCGATCGCCCGCCAGAAGACAAGGCTCCCCAGCCCCTATAAATAGAAGGCAGCCTGCACTTGTCCATGGACCGAATTTTTACTCCCCGAAAGGCTTCAGAACTACAACACCCACGGGATTTCATACACACTTGGCTTTCTCCTACTCTTGGCAACATCTATATTTTGGTTCTTTCTTCTCTCGGCCTCTCTAATACAGAAGACGATCGGCACGGACGAAGAACACCAAGCTTCGCTCAAGAGCTGGATTAACAGAGTCTTATTACACTCATTTTACTTAGATTCTCACATTAATATTTGTATCCACGAATATTTGTATTAATAACATCTCGCGAGAGCATTCAAGCCCGTGCCTAACAAACCAGGCAAATCTTGTGTTTATTCATATTCTCTCGGAAGTGCTCTCGCAACTTTGTTTGTTGTCCGTTCATTCCAGCAGTATTTAATCTTCGGATAAATATTTTGGGCAGCAATAAATATTCTCGCATTCTTCAGCAAAGTCCTTCTTTCTCCAGTGATGAAGCGCGTAAGAGTTTTGACGCTGCGTCCTCACGTCCTTTTATAGGAGGCGAAAAGAACTCCTGTGCAATTAAGAAGAATCGCAGGGGTCGGAAGTGCAGCCGTCGCATTTATTGACTCCCTCCAGACCCGCGTACGCGTCTTTTCAAGGACGCGTCAGTCGAGGAGTCATTAATGACCGTTGATATCCTCCAACAGAAGCCCGACACGTGCGCGGAGACTTTTCCACGCCCATTGCCAATTCCCACGCAGTTTAGCGGCCAACCAGGTCGTCCAAATTCAGTTTCAATCAGCTCAATGACGATCACCAGTTCAGGGAAACGCGGAGTCGCTCGTCGAAATTCAGCGATCGCCAGCAGAACCACCTCACCCCACGTTTTCAACATAGGAGCGATCTGGGGGGCAATTGTTGTGTCGAGATTTATTCGACTCGACAGGCGATCAACTACAAGGCCGAGCGACCGAGTCAACACCAGTCAAACTATAGCTATCTCGCCTAATCGAAGATACCAGACCACCATCAGGTACCTAGCGATCGACTCCCAGGGCGATCGCCCTTTGGCATCTGGCGATCGACTCTAATGCACGGCTAAGGATGGTCGACCTACGCCCCGAACATAGACGATCGCCCGGTAAAGTCATCGAAGACTGGATCTCAGAACAGCACCCACGTGCAGATCCACAAAAGGTGCTGATAGATAAGACCTTTGACCCGAGTCTGTCACCTACCTCACCTACTGACAGGTCCGCCGAAATTTACAAAGTGGGACCGCCCATGACAGCGACTCAGGACGCGTGCAGGCTCCCCATTGGACCGTGCAGTGTTTGCCCGGCCAGCGGACTTTAAGGGAACAAGCCCATGTGCTAAAAGGCGATCGCCCGCTTATTATAATACAGAAAAGGCGATCGCCCGGCATATCCAAGTCCTATAAATAGAGAACCTCCTCCTACTGGAAAAAGGTTCCCAATTCGTTCACTGATATTCCGAATTCATTCACAGAAATACATAAGAACATACATACCATCAAGCTCCCAGCTTTCTCGCCGGAATCTATCTCAGGATTTCTCTCTCAGAATCTCTCATCCAGAAGACGATCGGCAGAGGCAAGAAGTCTCCACAAGGTAGATTCCAAGAGATTCATAAGCCCAAGAGTTCGAGCATACTGCTAAGATACGCCGTGAGAGACTGTCGATCTCTCACCGCCGCCACAGTTCATCCCTGTTGTTACAAGAACCCACAGAGCATCATATCTGGTTCTTCCGGCAATCTACACGCTCACTAGCTAAGATAACAAGAATCTTTACACTCATTGTAATTGTATTCTTAAATTAGTACTTGTATCCCCGAATATTGGTATTAATAATATCTCGCGAGAGCATTCAAGCCTGGGCCTAACAAACCCGGCAAATCTTGTGTTTATTCATATTCTCTCGGAAGTGCTCCCGCAACTTTGTTTGTTGTCCGTTCATTCCAACAGTATTTAATCTTCGGATAAATATTTTGGGAAGCAACAGATGGATTTTCTTAATGGATTACTCGAGGAGGAGATCTATATGGAGCAGTCTAAAGGCTTTTCGTCCGAGGTCGATATACATAAAGTGTTCAAGCCTTAGGGTTCTATTTATGGACTGAAGCAGGGTTCACATAGTTGGAACCTTCATTTTGACGAGGCTATCAAAGAGTTTGACTTCGTGCAAAATGAAGAGGAACCTTTTGTATACAAGACGGTTAGTGGGAGCAAGATCGCATTTTTAGTACTATATGTAGATGACATTCTACTAATAGGAAACGATGTGGGAATGCTTAGTTCTGTGACAGCTTGGCTTTCAAGTACGTTCTCCATGAAAGACTTGGGAGAATCCACTTATATTCTTGGAACTCGGCACTATAGGGATGGACCAAAGAGAATGATAGGTCTTTCCCAAGCCCTCTATATAGATAAGATCTTAAAGCGATTTAAGATGGATGATTCTAAAAGAGGGTTCCTACCGATACGATATGGAATAAAACTCACCTCGAAGATGTGTCCTCAAAGTGAGGAAGAACAAAAGGAAATGAGTACTATGTCATATGCTTCGGCTATGGGTAGTCTTATGTATGTTATGTTGTGTACGAGACTTGACATTGCACATGGTGTAAGCGTGATAAGTAGGTTTCAGGCAAACCCAGGAAGGGAACATTGGACCACCATAAAGAACATTCTCAAGTACTTAAGAAGGACTAGATATCTGGTTCTTATGTATGGTGGAGAACTAAATGTGCCGGACTTTACTGATTCAGGCTTACAAGGACAGAAAGACGACTCAATGTCTACTTCTGGCTATATTTTTACTTTTAATAGAGGAGAAGTATCTTGATGAAGCACCAAGAAAAGCGCGACTGTTGATTCCACCTGTCAGGATGAGTATCAAGCAGCCTCAGAGGCCTCTAATGAAGGGTTTTGGGGTAACAAGTTTTTGGGTGAACTTCAAGTGATACCATGTGCTGAGCTGCCTGTTCCGATTTTATGTGATAATGATGGAACTGTAGCATAAGCATTGGAGCCGAGGTTTCAAAAAATACAAAACACATTGAGAGAAAGTATCATCACGTGAGAGAATTTGTTCGCAAAGGATACATTTTTCTGTATATAGTAGACTCAGAAAACAACATCGCTAATCCACTATCTAAGCCACTTTCTCAGATAATCTTGGAACATCATCGGGAGAACATGGGTATTAGATACCATAGTGTGTGGGACTGAGTGTAAGTGAGAGATTTTTAGGAATATGCCCTTGAATGCCACTCATAGGATGTATGAGAGAGGCCATTGTACGTGTTATTATGTAAATTTTTATCAGAAGGCAATTGTTTGTTTCTTTATTTACAGAAAGTCACTCGTATTTCTGACTCATAAATATATAGAGAGAAACTAGTCCATGTATTTGAGAGTATTCCGTTCCTTATTGTACAAGGGGATCGGCATTGGAAAAGTTTATGGCTCAAATGATTATCATTCGCAAGTCGATGGAACCTGACTGGGCATTAAGTTTTTGTGAAGACTTGTATGACGTGTTCTTTGACTTGGAGCGTGTCTATCGTCACTAATGGTTAGTGGGAGCATATGTTGTAGGTATGCTAATGGGATTAGTATACTCGAACTGACTCACCCTCGATTCATCACACGGATTTCACTCCGGGATAGTCAATGACGGAATCGAAAGGTTGTGATAGGTATTCGTGAACCTTCGACTTGAGGATTTAGTAGGGATGTGCTTGTGACGTTAAGATTTTCACTAGACTAGTTCGAACCAGAAAACCAAAAGGTGAGGATCAACCTCGACATGCATCTTGACAGTCAAGTAGCAGGTTCTACTAAATACCAAGATATGATTCCTTCTCCTGTGAGCGAACAATTATATCTCCTATGCCATTATTCACAGATGAGATCATAAGTCTTTGGCCAAAGCATTGGAGCTTGTTGTATTAGATACATGAGAGCTCAGTGATATCAATTTGCATTAAATTAGGCATAAAAACAAATACAGATAGGGTTTGACTGACCGTGACCCTACGACTTGATCGGGATGTATGAAAGAAGGGTTTATATGTATACTGGTATTCACGACATAATGGTTCTTGAATGATCTCTATCATTTTTTCTCAGTAAGGTTACAGTATAGGCCTCGGAACTGGCTAGATGGTGCTATAACTCTTTGGTTCCTCCTGTTACTTACTGAGATGGACCTACCGAGTCGCGCATTAGGGAGACGATGTAATAATATGAATTGTGTCTCTTATTATGAATTTTAGACATTGGATGTCTTATTTAATTTATTGGATAAATTAAAATCAGTCTGGTAAATTACATAAATTACTGGGTAATTAATTTAATTCATGAATAATTATTTCTTAGAGAAATAATATTTTAATATAATAAATTAATTAGATTAATTAATTATATTTTTATTTGAGACGAACCAAGGTGTATCAGTCGGATTGGACACACGATGGTTCGTTTCACGGATCGAATAAACCAACTCCTCCCCAATTATGTGTTGCCCCCCCCCCCCCCCAACAACCATAAAGCTTCATGGTAGTTGATTTTGTCCTTGGTTGCCTAATGGTTCCAAATTGTGGGGTTGAATATCATTTAGTTTTTGAATTTTTTGGTAAAAGAATTTTTGGTGTTATGTGTGGACTTTAGTTATTTAAACTAACACCACCATAATCATCCACACCCTTTTGAAGACAACAAATCGGCCACCACAAGGAGAGATAAGAGAGAGTTCATTTTGTTCCATTTCTTATACTCTTAGAGAGAGAAAGAAAAATCAAGAACAAAACTTATATCACTTAGAGTGATCATAAACTTGAGAGATAATTTTTCTACTACTCTTAATCTAGATGTATCCTTAGAGGATAATCGAGAAGTCATTGTTCCGATAATCTCCCGACGCGTGGCTAGTAGAGATGCGGTGCTTTCGCCGTTTGGATCATCGAGGACTTATCAAATCAGATTTATGATCATCGGCATCAACATGAACATTCAATCAAATGACTACAAGGGTATGTATCATATCTTAACTCTTGTCAATTATATTTGTATATACGATATACGATCGGTCCTCTTTAGGGGTTCGGTTAAAATTATTTTTGTCCCACGCAGGTCGAAAGTGTTGGAAATAAAAAGCAGCGGAAGTGAAGTTGGGAAAAAGTTGATTAAAGCATTTTACGCATCCACGAGCACACAAATCTATTTAGGTATGCTAGTTAATTAACTTCTAAGATTAATCAGTAATTTAAATATTATTTATTATTTATTAAATAAATATGTTGGTAAATTAAATATCCTAATCTAAATCAAAGATCATAGGATATCTACCTTTGAAGCGTAGTGGTTGTTTGCTCCTCGATCTTATTGTATTTCTACCTTTAGATCTTCTAGAGTATGATCCGCCTTAATCCGGACGTTGTGTGGGCAACGAGCTACCGAATCTTGCTTGGTCTGCAATGTGGATCAGCCGAATATATTCTTGGGAGTCACTCGATTTATTTTTATTTTCTAGTATTATGTAAACACTCTTAGAAAATTGATGTGTTTTCTAAATTGTAGAATCAAAGACACAAGTCAAGATCTACAATTAAATGCAAGACAAAAGAAAATCGATCCCTCAAGTCGGAATTAAATATCACAATCGAACCCCATAAGTCCTATTTATAGGCTTTTGGACTACTCTAGGGATCTTAACGAGGATTAGGGTTAGGACTCCTAGTGCAACCCAACTTTCCATATTAATCCTTTCCTGATATCACTGAGTTCACTAATATCAATTCAGTCCACTAAAGAATTAATATTGCACTTCCAACTCAAATTCCAATTTACGAAATCGGGCTCCTTATTTAAATATATTATTTCCCGTGTTTAAGATATCGAATGTCCATTAATTAATTTAAGCTACTGAAAACTTTAATTAATTAATATCTTATCCAAGAGTAGTACCACTCGAATCTTATTATTATATCAGAATTAAATCCACATGCAGGGTTTAATATAATAATCATTATCGAGCTCCTCAAGAAGACATCATCAATCTGCACGAGTCGGGACACGTTTTCAAGTAATAATAATAATTGTCATACAAATAATATTATTGCCCAAGATACAAAGCTTATTGAGTCAGTCATTTTGACTCTCACACATGGTAAATCAAAGCAACAAATATTATAAATACACAATTAAATATTATATAATCATAATTAAGAAATAATAATTATCCGAGATTTACGTTCTTCTTACAGTTAGTACAGAAGACACTCTCTCACTTCGATCCAGTTCAACGTATGCAAGTACGCTAATGCATGCTAATAGTCAAGACCAACTAATCTCAAGCATACACTACAACCTTTCACATAATTTGTCTAATAATTATATACGTTGTAAGCTATTATATTATTTTATAAGGCACCAATAATGTAATTTTCCGTGTGACACCAACACACCACATTATCCACAATATAAAATAATACACATTTCATTTGCATAACCATAACGTGAATAAATATACAAAACATGTGATTAAATGTAATTAATATTCTCATATGTAGTTACACGGAAATAAGGTAATACAAGTATAAAGTATGTTTTCCACTATACAACCCTAACAATATTACAAGTATAAAGTATGCTTTCCAGTATACAACCCTAACAATCTCCCACTTATACTCAAAGCATGTTTTTAAGTATACTATTATATTACATAGTCTCTCATATCTTCCACTTAGACTCAAAGCAATGCTGCCATACATCGTAATCCCATTCCTTCCACATGCCTTTCAAAAACTTTTGAGGGTAGGCCTTTTGTGAAAGGATCAGCAAGATTATCTTCCGATGCAACCTTGGATACAACCATGTCTCCTTCCTTTACGAAGTGTCGTATGATGTGGTACTTGCAGTTGATATGCTTACTTGCCTTGTGGGCTCCTGGTTCCCTCAAATTTACGACGGCAACAGTATTATCACAATAAAGTGTAATACCCTTTGGCAAATCGGGAATCACATCTAAGTGAGCCATACCGCCTCCTTGGCTGCCTCAGAGGCTGCTACGTACTCGACTTCCATGGTAGAGTCTCCAACTAATGTCTCCACCTCCCAGGCTAAACACATAACCTGAAGTAGACTTGGACTTTTCTTTGTCTGATGAAAAATCTGAGTTAGTATAACCCACTTGACACAGGTCGTCTGACTGATATACTAGCACTCCCTAGTCCTTCTTAGGTACTTGAGTATGTGCTTGACAGCAATCCAGTGTCCTGGTCCTGGGTTCGACTGATATCTAGCAGCCATGCCTACGGAATTACAGATATCTGGTCTAGTGCAAAGCATAGCATACATGAGGCTTCCCACAGTTGACGCATAAGGGATCAACTTCATGTCATCTATCGCCTTTTGTTTCTTTTGACACATATCCTTAGATAGTTGAATTCCATGTATGTAAGGTAGAAAATCTTTCTTGGAATTCTCCATGCCAAACCGCTTAAGCATTGTATCGATATAGGATGTCTGAGACAAGCACAACATCATTTTCTTCCGATCATGAAAGATCCTGATTCCAAGGATGTGTCATGCTTCTCCCAAATCCTTCATATCGAACTGCTCAGATAGCCATACTCGTACACTCGATAATTCCTTCACATTGTTTCCAATCAGAATGATATCATCTCCATACAGTATAAAAAAAACCAACACGTTTTCATCGCATTTCTTATACACACAACTCTCACTCGTACATGGGACGAATCCATATGACTGGACAACCTCGTCAAATCGAGTGTTCTAAGATATAGATGCTTGCTTAAGTCCATAAATGGATCTCTTAAGCTTGCACACTAAGTGCTCTTGTCCTTCAGCAATGAATCCCTCTGGTTGGCGCATGTAGATTTTCTTGTCTAGACTCCCATTCAAGAATACAGTCTTGACATCCATTTTCCAAATCTCCAAATCTAATGTGCAGCTATAGCTAAAAGAATCCAGTTTGACTTAAGCATGGCTATCGGCAAAAATGTTTCGACATAATCGATACTCTCTTTCTGAGTGTAACCTTTCACAACAAGCCTCGCTTTGAAGGTTTCGACCTTTCCGTCACCTACTTTCTTTCACTTGTATACCCACTTACTCACAATGGTTTGTACCCCATCAGGTAGTTCTACTAGCTCTCACACTTGATTGGTTTTCAACTAGACCCACTTACAACAAGCCTCTCTTCGAATGTTTTCAACCTTTCCATCATATCCATTTCTGATTCCATTGCTACTTGCCCGGAGTCAGCATCTTTATCTTGGATTGCCTCCTTGTAAGTCCAGGGATCTGATGTAACACCCCGATGTATTCAGGATTATTACAGCACCATAAATCCTTTATATAAGGATTTACAAGGCTAATCAATTTAAAACATCAATATCCAATACCAACAGTAAAATCATTATTACATACCAGAATTCAAAAGTACGAAACAACAACCTCGAATAGTAACATCAATACAATACCACCCAAAAAACACAAATACAATGGTATACTCGAGTACTTATTAAAACACATCTCAAAATGAAAGGACTTCCCGGACTGACATCACTCGATACCCTCATCATCATGCAGCACCTGTGGTTGTTTTCCAGCTCTCTTGGAACTTGAACATAAAACACATGTCCACCCCCGAAGGGGTTAGCACAATGATGCTAGTACAAGTACGATAATTATACGACAATAGATTATTCGACAACTCATGACGAATAATAACAACACCACAACAACAATAACAACAATAGCAAGCCTCTCTAGCGAGCATGCAACCAATACAGTACACAACAGTACAATCTCAATCTATCCAGGGTAATCCAACGATCCAGCGCACACAACATAGATACCCAAGATGATCCCGTCGGACCAACACTTGGTGGAAAACCCGTTCAACGATCTAGCGCACACAGAATAGGTACCCAAGACGATCCCTTCGGACCAACACTTGGTGGACAAACAACTACAACACATGTACTCGATAATCATACACAACATTTAACACAAAACATAATTAAAGTACTTGCCTTCGAAAGATAACAAGGGTTAAAATATTTCAATGAATGTCATTACGCACGAAGGTCGCCCCTTCGATCAGTCACTTTGCAAGGCTCGCACCTTAAACAAAAAAAGGAAAACAACAAAGGGTTCAACCTACGCAACAAGGCCAACACACGAACATTCTAAACGTTTCCAATCCACGTCCGAGTTAATCATTATACGCATGGCCGGTGTAAGGTTCACTACTTAAACAACACTAAGCCGAACTAATACCATACTATATGTAAAATGAATGATCATCACGGCGGAAAAATGCCGATGTTATACCAATTCAATGATATTCAAATCATCACAAATCCACACTCCCAATTCTGATTATCAACTCTAATGCTTGGTTCGGTTATTCTAACGATACCTAGCAAGGTAAACACATTCCAACCGAGTTCTAGGTTAATTCATCTCTACGATTCTGGTTCTTCTGCAAGTAATTATTCTTGTCAATGTTCTACGTTCAAAACAATTGTCACCAACCTAGTCATTTCGTTCTAATCATCAATATGAAGATTATAACATCAAAGAAACCTCTACAAGGCATGAACTATACTTGAAGAACACCCTCTACATTCAACTTCTTGAATTCATCTAACATAGGTGATAACCTCAACAAATCGATCATCATAAGAGTGATTCAAAATAATCATTAAAGGTGTGTTACAATTCCAGAAAACTCCATCCCGATGTTTGGCATAATCATGACGCAACTTATCTCAATGGGAAACCTAAGTTCATCCATTTAAATCCTCCTAAACATGGTGTTCGATTCATTACTATAATAACAAACTCAATGATCTCAGTGGCATGTTCATAAAATTACTAAGAACATGAATTCCAGGTTGGTATAGTCTCAACATACCTTACTACGGAGGAGAATGACGAAACACTTGAGGGAACTCAACACCGGAAGCTTGAGCCCTGATCCAAGATGATTCCCAACTTAATCGGACAAGTATAGATGTTAAATCAAGGTTTATGTCGCATGAGGGCTCTCTGAGTTTCCAGAAACCGGACAAGGAACGGAGGAAAACGAGTGCGAAATGAAATGAGGGGTGATGTCCAATTTATACTAAATATGAGTTAACGCACGCTATCCTATCCTGTTAGAGTACGCTAACGGATCCCCAGCCTACTGCCTTGTTCGGACTTCAGTGTTACATACGTTACAGAGTCATTATGTATGTTAAATGCTGTCTTTAGCGCACACTAGCACGAAACATTGTGCACGCTATTGACCCCACGAAGCTTACTGCCTCTTTGTCTCAACTTTAGCGTACGTTACTTCAATCAGGTAGCGCACGCTAATCACCTATTGACTCAACTTTTTGAAAGTCTACCAGGTTTCACGCAAAACATCCCTTAAAGTCCATGATTCGGTTCCCACCTACTCCCCACGTCTCAATCTGGTTGACTGCACATAGCGCACACTATGTGCTACGCGTAACGTACGTTAGCCAACATATTTAGCGTACGCTATGCTTATATGTTAGCGTACGTTATCTGCATGCAGCCACATGCATGCATTAACATCCTTAACAACATACAATTATACAATCATGAGTACTGTTTAACGGATACGGGAAAGTCATACTTCGATTTATATGACGTGATAAATGCCACAAGGTTCAAATACAGATGGAAATACATAACAAATATCCGGGTATTACATACTCTCCCTCTAAAAAGAAGTTTCGTCCCAAAACTTAAGATGAAAATAATTCCGGGTATCTCGACTTCATACTAACCTCCGTCTCCCATGTTGCTTCTTCGACTCCATGTCGTGACCATTGAACTTTAACCAAGGATATTGGTTTATTCCTCAATTGCTTGACTCGACTCTCGAGTATCTTGTTTGGCTTCTCCTCGAACGTGCCATCATTAGTTACTTCGATCTCGCCGAAATCAATGACATGACTGGGATCCGATACATACTTCTATAATTGGGATATGTAAAATACATTATGAACATGACTCAACGATGGTGAAAAGGTCAACCTATACGCCAATGCTCCAACTCTTTCAAGAATCTCGAATGGTCCGATATATCTCGGACTTAACTTCCCCTTCCTTCCAAAGCGAAAAATTCCTCGAGTAGGAGAAACCTTTAAAAGCACGTGGTCTCCGGCATCAAATTCCAACGGTCTACGGCGTACATATGCATAAGATTTCTGACGACTTTGGGCAGTCAATAATCTCTCACGGATAAAGGCTATCTTTTCTTGGGTCTGTATTTCCGATTCTGGCTCTGTCCCAATCAAGTCAGACGAATCATCCCAACGTAAGGGTGACCTGCACCTCCTCCCATATAAAGCCTCAAAAGGCGCCATCTTGATTGAGGTGTGCCAACTATTATTGTAGGTGAACTCAATCAACGACAGATGAGCTTCCCAATCAGTTGACCAATCTAGTGCATAGGCTCTTAACATGTCTTCTACCATTTGAATAGTCCTCTCGGACTGTCCATCGGTTTGACAATGATAAGCTGTGGTGAAACTCAACTCAGTTCCTAAAAATGCGACACGAAACGGCCATCCCGACCTGAAACAATAGTTTTTGGTGTTCCATGCAATCGAACTATTTACGTAATAAACACTCGTGCCAACCTCTGTGGTCCCCAAGTATCCTTAATGCCCATAAAATGAGCCGATTTGGATAGGCAATGAACTATTACCCAAATCATATTCATTACCATCCTGGTCTTTGGCATATTGGTGATAAAGTCCATTGATATAACTTCCCACTTCCATTTAGGAATCGGAAGTGGATTCAACATTCTGGCAGGTCGTTGATGTTCGATTTTAACCTGCTTACAAGTTAAACACTTCGAAACATAGTATTCCACATCATTCTTCATGTTACCCCACCAAAAATTCTGCTTCAGGTCTTTATACATCTTACTGGTGCCCGAATGAATCGAATAGAGCATACTGTGAGCTTCCTTCAAGATTGTCTTCTTCAAAACATCATTATCGGGAACACAAAGTCGAGCTTGGAATCTCAGAACTCCATCTTCATGAATTACAAATCATCGGGCCTTTCCTTTGCCCACTTCCTCACGTAACCGAATCATCAGGGGGTCATCTAATTGCTTAGATTTGATTTCATCGGTCAACGATGAAGTTAATTCCATCACAGATAGTTGTCCCTTGACTCCTTGTAATCATACTTCAATTCATTTATGAATCAACTCTCGTTAAATGCTGGACTGGGATGTGAGCGTCTCCAACATTCTAATAGAAATGGGTTTGCGGCTCAGTGCATCAGCCACTACGTTCGCTTTACCTAGATGATAAAGAATTTCCAAATCATAGTCCTTAATCAATTCCAGCCATCTCCTCTACTGCATGTTTAACTCTTTCTAACTGAAGATGTATTTAAGACTCTTATGATCTATGAAGATCTGACAGTGAGTCCCGTACAAATAATGTCTCCACATCTTCAAGGCGAAAACAACAGCTGCCAGTTCCAAATTGTGAGTTGGATAATTTACTTCATATGGTTTCAACTGTCGTGAAGCGTAGGCGATCACCTTCTCATTATGCATCAGTACACACCTGAGACCTTTATTTGAAGCATTACTGTAAACTATGAACCCTTCAGTTCCTTGCAGTAGCGTTAAGATTGGATCCGTCGTCAATCTCTTCTTATGTTCGTCAAAACTGGCCTGACACACCTTGTTCCATTCAAACTTTTGGGTCTTCTGCAGCAATCGAGTAAGTGGGCGGGTAATTTTGGAAAACCCTTCCACGAACCGACGATAGTACCCAGCAAGTCCTAAGAAACTTCTGACTTCTTTCATGTTCTTAAAAGACTTCCATTCCAAAATTGCCTCGAATTTCTGGGGATCTACTCGGACCCCTTCCGCTGATACCATGTGACCAAGGAACATCACTTCCTTTAGCCATAATTTACATTTAGACAGTTTGGCATACAATTGTTCGCTCCTCAAGAGGTTCAAAACAATTCGCAATTGTTGTTCATGCTCTTCCGGACTCTTGGAATAGACCAAAATATCATCGATAAACACAACTACAAATTTGTCCAAATACTCTATAAAGACTAGATTCATCAATTGCATAAATATTGCAGGCGCATTGGTGAGACCAAACAGCATCACTACAAACTCATAGTGACCATAGCGAGTTCTGAATGGTGTCTTCGGAACACCGGATTCTTTAATCCTCATCTGATGGTATCCCAATCTCAAATCGATCTTTGAAAATACTGTCGCTCCTTGCAACTGGTTGAACAAATCATCAATCCGTGGCAGCAGGTACTTATTCTTGATCGTCATCCTGTTTAGCTCCTGATAGTCGATACACAATCGAAATGGTCCATCTTTCTTCCGAACAAAAGAACTGCTGCACCCCAGGGAGAAACACTTGGCTGAATATAACCTTTGTCCAGCAATTATTCCAGTTGCTTCTTTAATTCATACATCTCGGTAGGTGCCATACGATACGGCTCCTTAGAAATCGGCGTAGCTCCTGATTGTAGCTCGATGGTAAACTCGACATCTCGTCGTGGAGGTAGTCCAGGTAATTCGTCAAGGAACATGTCCAGAAATTCATTTACAACAGGGATGTATGAAAGCTCTAATGTTCTTTCTTCCTTATTCATTGCATAGCACCAGTATCCGGCACAATCCTGTTTAAGTAGTCTGATAGCCTTCATTGCCTTAATCACTTTTCCTGAACTTCCTGGTCTCCATCCTTGAAATAATATTTCGGAACCATCTTCAGCTATCATCGAAATATTTCTCTTCCGGTAGTTCATAATAGCCCCATAGCGGTTAAGCTAATCGTCTCTGAGAATCAGGTCACCTCCTTGAATTTCTACCACAATCAGATTTGAAGGCCAATCTGTGCCTCCGATAGATATAGGAAAATTTCTAGCTTTAAGATCCCCCACAATTCTTTCCCCACTTGGTAAACCCACAATATAAGGTTCACATTTATGAAGACAAGAAATTTTCAAACGATTTACACATGACAAAGATATAAATGAATGTGTAGCTCTGGAATCAAATAAGACACTAACTGGTTGGGAAAGAATCTGAACTGTAGCTAAGGCAACCAATGTATCCTGATCGTCTGTCCTCCTCAGTTCGTAGAGGCGCGGAGGGACGGACCCGACACTCGATGCTTCCTTTGGGTCATAATGTCCCCTGCCTCTTCCTCAGCCAAAATTTGTGGTGGCTGAATGCTCAGTTGAGTTGGATTGGCACTTGTCTCTCTCTGGACTAATTGTGGAGTATGAACTCCAAAAGTTTTAGCAAAATCCTTGTAGTACATCGAACAGTGTCCTTCTTGCCCACATTCGTAACACTTTACAATAGGGAAAGTACAGTCTCGCCAAAGATGCCCCGGTCGACTACAGTTGAAGCAGTTTTTCGCTGCATCTGCAAATAATGGTGCTGATCTGGTACTCTTTCCTCTCTTGGATGGATGTGGGGGCCTCTTGTATGAGCGAAAATATGATTGAGCCCTATGGGCCCCACTATTCTTGTTCTCTGAAAAACCACCAGAGACTTTCTGCTTCTTCATCTCGGAAAACTTTTCCATAGCTGCTTCTTTCATCTCGTATGCCAGAGCTTTATCCTGATACTGACGGATAATGGTGCATTCAAATCCCGACATATACTTTTGTATCTCCGGCTTCATTCTCATATCAAAGTGAATAATCATTTCTGCATCGGTCCTGATAAGGTGTCGAACAAATGCCAGTTGTTGATTGAACGTCTTAATTGCTTGAGCCACAGGCACATCCGAAGGTTGCGTGGAGAAAAATTCTCAAACTTTGGCTTCCCTCACAGGACGAGGGCAGTACTGAGCTTCTATCATAAGTTTTAACTCTCCCCAATCGGCATCATGATTGATAGGTCGGATAGCTTCCCACCATTCGGACGCCTCTCCGGTCAGAAAATATTGAGCAATAGGGGTTCTTCGATCGTCTGGACAGTTAATTCCTGCAAATATTTTCTCCAACTCTCTCAGCCAATGATCCCATGTCGGCATTTCGGAAAAACCGTCAAACTTTGGCGCATGCATTTTCGCCACCTCTTGGAGCCATATGTCTTCTCGATTTCCCAAATCTGGGATACCTTGCGGTCCCCCTCCCGACTTCAGACCAACCGCCATCTGCATTCTATCCACTATTTGAGCAAATTGGGTCATCTGGTTGACCACTTGACGAAGTACGTCTCGGACAGCAGGATTGTCATTCGTCTCCACAGTCTGCTCCTGATTATTGTTAACAGATTCATGTTGCTCTCTAAAACTGAGGTTAGCCTGATTTGATAGTGAATCAAGGATAGAGGGTGAAGTTTCCCTTTCAGCATTTCCACGTCTGCGTCCACGACCGCGACCACGCCTATGACCTCTTCTCAACATACTGTAAGCGTACATATTCAATATACAGGAAACAATACCGTTCTAACGTTCAATTATCCAAGAAGGACATAACATGTAAAGGACAAGTTAGAGTTTAGGAAACGTATAACCATCGCTCACACGAAGACGTAGGCAGTACAGTGATGTTATTCGTGGCCGGTTACCTCAAAAGACACATATGGACCCTATTGTAACCCAACGGCCAAGATATCTATAATCTTATCTGATACCATATTCTGTACCACCCCGATGTATTCAAGATTATTACAGCGCCATAAATCCTTTATGTAAGGATTTACAAGGCTAATAAATTTAAAACATCAATATACAATACCAACAGTAAAATCATTATTACATACCAGAATTCAAAAGTACGAAACAACAACCTCGAATAGTAACATCAATATAATACCACCCAAAAATCACAAATACAACGGTGTACTCGAGTACTTATTAAAACAAAACTCAAAATGAAAGGACTTCCCGGACCGACAACATCACTCGATACCCTCATTATCATGCAGCACATGTGGTTGTTTTCCATCTCTTCTAGAACCTGAACATAAAACACATGTCCACCCCCGAAGGGATTAACACAACGATGCTAGTACAAGTACGATAATTATACGACAACAGATTATTCGCCAACTCATGACAAATAATAACAACACCACAACAACAATAACAACAATAGCAAGCCTCTCCAGCGAACAGGCAATCAATACAGTACACAACAGTACAATCTCAACCTATCCAGGGTAATCTAATGATCCAGCGCACATAGGATAGATACCCAAGATGATCCCGTCGGACCAACACTTGCTGGAAAACCCATCCAACGATCCAGCACACACATCATAGATACCTAAGATGATCCCGTCGGACCAACACTTGGTGGACAAACAACTACAACGCATGTACTCGACAATCATACACAATATTTAACACAGAACATAATTAAAGTAATTGCCTTCGAAAGACGACAAGGGTTAAAATACTTCAATGAATGTCAATACGCCCAAGGTCTCCCCTTCGATCAATCACTTTGCAATGCTCGCACTTTAAACAAAAAAAAGTAAAATAACAAAGGGTTTAACCTACGCAACAAGGCTAACAAACGAACATTTTAAACATTTCCAATCTACATCTGAGTTAATCATTATACGCATGGCCGGTCTACGGTTCACTACTTAAAGAACACTAAGCCTAACTAATACCATACTATATGTAAAATGAATGATCATCACGGGGTAAAAATGCCGATGTTCCATGAAGTCAAGGATATTCAAATCATCACAAATCCACACTCCTAATTCTGATTATCAACTCTAATGCTTGGTTCGGTTATTCTAACGATACCTAGCAAGGTAAACACATTCCAACCGAGTTCTAGGTTAATTCATCTCTACGATTCTCGTTCTTCCGCAAGTAATTCTTCTTGTCAATGTTATACGTTCAAAACAATTATCACCAACCTAATCACTTCGTTCTAATCATCAATATGAAGATTATCACATCAAAGAAACCTCTACAAGGCATGAACTATACTTGAAGAACACCCTCTACATTCATCTTCTTGAATTAATCTAACATAGGTGATAACCTCCACAAATCGTTCATCATAAGAGTGATTCAAAATCATCATTAAAGGCGTGCTACAATTCAAGAAAACTCCATCCCGATGTTTGGCATAATCAGGACTCAACTTATCTCAATGGGAAACCTAAGTTCATCTATTTAAACCCTCCTAAACATGGTGTTTGATTCATTACTATAATAACGAACTCAATGATCTCAGTGGCATGTTCATAAAATTACTAAGAACATGAATTCCAGGTTGGTATAGTCTCAACATACCTTACTACGGAGGAGAACGAAGAAACACTTGAGGGAACTCAACACCGGAAGCTTGAGCACTAATCCAAGATGCTTCCCAACTTCATCGGCCAAGTAGAAAAGTTAAATCAAGGTTTATGTCGCATGAGGTCTCTCTGAGTTTGCAGAAATCTGACAAGGAATGGAGGAAATGAGTGTGAAATGAAATGAGGGGTGATGTCCTACTTATACTAAATATGAGTTAACGCACGCTATCATATCCTGTTAGCGTACGCTAATGGCTCCCCAGCCTACTTTATTGTTCTGACTTCAGCATTACGTACGTTATAGAGTCATTACATACATTAAATGTTGTCTTTAGCGCAAGCTAGCACGATGAATCCATTATGATATTCAGTTCAGACCCTCGGTATGGGTGAATTTTGTGAATATAATGATAATCTATTTATAGATTGGAATTACGCGTATGAGATTTGACTCCGCGTCCTGAAGCGTATGAACTACGACTCTATATTTGAATAATGAACATAATATGACATGTGGGAGCGGCGACTCCATGTTGAAAATGATGTGCAATAATGGAACCGAAATATGATATGATATGCCAGGAAAATATCTATATGGTGATACAAACACATCATGTCCTTAAATATTTGTTCTCGATTAATACCACTACTAGACAATATTGGGAATAAATTCCTAATAAATTTGGAATATATTATGGGGGAGTATGGACCCACTTCCTCTACATGTGAACTACTAGATATTATGGATCCACTAGATAGTCACATGTTTATATGACTCGTAATCAGAAATTTACGAGATAATTTGCTCACGTTTTGAGCATATATTTCAGATCAGATTAAGCTAGTACTATATCCCAAGTAAACTTGAATAGATCCCAGAAAGGATCAAGATATGCGCATACAAGTGGGATATTAATTGGCATACTATTTGAAGTCCTCCAGCCAATATTGAGAACATAATATATAAACTCCCATGACTGAAGATGAATACTGAGATACTGGCATACGAGCTTGGTGCTCAAAAAATCTCTTAGCATGAGGGGGAGTATTGGTAGTTGGAAATATGTGAAATGCATCACCCTATATCCTCACAACTGAAATATGAACTTGAAGTTCAAATATGCATGACAGATTATTAATCTTTGGTACCAACTACAACTGCTTTTATAAATACATAATAATTCTCGAATATGAATCAAAGCAAATGATAAAAGGAGGCATATACTTTTGAGAAGTATATAGACATAACCACAATGGGTAATTCCAATGGATGATTGATAATGAGATATCTCGGCAAGTTATGTTGCCATGGAGAAATAAATATTGAAATGTGTCGACACAATAGAGCGCTATGAGGATATCAATGATTGGAAAGAGGATATCGATAAATGATATGAAGATATCCATGACTGTGAAATATGGATATTGGAAATGAGGATATTAAAATTCATGATTTGTGAAAGTGAGGATATTAAAATCCATCGAAAATTGAAATATATGCCCTTATAATAAAATAAAATATATGGGCTTACTGAAAGTGACTCCTGAGGAGATTTTAAACATATTATCAGTGTGTGCAGTCACTCAAAATAAGGTGTTGTGAAAGAAAATTATCTGATGTACTCTTTTCCTTGACTGGGGTTTTATTCCACTGGGTTTTTCTAGCAAGATTTTTAACGAGGCAGCTTAATCACAACTAATATGGGATCTCCAAAAGAGATTTGGAATATATTGCAAAGAATATGAGTTCGATATTACAAACTGCACTGAAGATGATACTCGTACTAGCCTCGGGCATATTTATAAAATATGCGTTGCACTCTTTTTCCCTTGACTGGGGTTTTGTCCCATTGGGTTTTCCTAGCAAGGTTTTTAACGAGGCAACTGGAATGGCGTATTAGTATGAATAATGTACTATGTTTCCTTCATTAGGATTTTTCCTAATAAGGTTTTAACGAGGCATATTCATGGCATAATGAGGAACACTACAAAGATCAAGATTATTCCTCAAAGCTTGAAAATAGAAGGAGTAGTTGTACTCTTTTTCCTTCGATCAAGTTTTTCCCACTGGGTTTTCTTGACAAGGTTTTAATGAGGCAACATATGGATACTCAAACAAAACAACGAATGATATATATGACAGATTCACTCAGTTTTTGTCCACGATGTTTTACTGAGACGGCACAAGAATACTCATACAAGAAATATCGAGATAAAGGGAGCAAATTTACAAGATTACAGATTGCTGAAGTTTTATCCAACGGAGATTTCCTACCAACATTATGATGCAACATGATATGATTGTCACAAGCTCCAATACAAACTGTTTGAAAGTTTTTCTCCCATTGAGTTTTTCTTCAACCTAGTTCAGCAGATATTTATGTAAATAGTCATTCAAGGGGGAGTGTTATAATATACCTTGAACGTGACATTTTAATTATCCCTTTGTTTTTATATAGTGTGAATGACTATTATGCCCCTGATGTAATTATGTAATTACGATTGTGCCATCTGAAGTTTTCCTATAAATAGTACTTCAGTTATTAATGAAAAATACACCTGAAAATCATTCTCTATTCTCTCTCTACGATATTTCGATTTTATAACACTATTTTGATCTTCCAGACCAACCGATTGATCAAGTCACTTCAGAAGATCCTTCCGCTTATTTATTGTAGATTTACACAAATGATCCATCCGATAAATTAATGCATTGCATTGTCAACTCCCAACACTCACATCCACATCCACACAATAAAATAGAGGGAGAAAACTTGTTTTGCCCTTTTGCATATAGTAATATTCTTTTCTGCTCCAAGTTTAGTAACAATTCTTTTGATACTTTTGATACCCAAATTGTTGAATTTGACCTTTACTCGAATAAATTCGAGTCATTTGTTATAATTTCGAGTAACATATTTTCGAGTCAACTTTACAAAATATACAATATCGAGAAAGGTTGACAATCGGGCAACACAATTACACAATCGAGTTACCCGAATCTGTGTTATCAAATAAGATACGAGTCTCGTAACAAAATCGGGTTCTCGAATTTCTGATTCGGATAACTCAAATCAGATTCGGGTTACTCGAACTTCTTATTCGGGTAACTCGAATTTCAATTCGTGTTACCCGAATGAAAAATTCGAGTAACCCGAATCTGATTCGAGTAACACTACACATGCACATGCTGACTTTTGGAATTAACACTCCCCATGCACATCAATTCGGGTAACATGTTTTTTTTTCTTTTTTTTCCTTTCTGCCGCATTCCGGTGAGCTTTTTTTTTCTTTTTTTTTCTTTTTCCTTTCATTCGGGTAAAATGTTTTTTTTTTTCTTTTTTTTTTCCTTTCTGCCGCATTCGGGTGAGCTTTTTTTTTTCTTTTTTTTTTTCCTTTCATTCGAGTAACAGATTTTTTTCTTTTTTTTTTTAATTTGTTACTCGAAATTGACAAATTTCGGAATTGATTCGAAAATATGTTACTCGAAATTATAACAAATGACTCGAATTTATTCAGAGTAAAGGTCAAATTCGACAATTTGAGTATCAAAAGAATTGATACTAAACTTGGGACAAAAAAAATATTACTATATACAAATGGGCAAAACAAGCTATTCCCACTAAAATAGAATACAATAAAAAAACAGGGGAAAGCTAACAGTACACGGCTCGCACATTACCATGCCCAGTGGACGTATGTATTGAATTTTACATACTCAAAAAAACGAGAGAATTGATGAAATCTTAAAATCACCTCCAACCCTTTAGTGCTTACTTTGGTGGAATAATTAGGCTATAATAGCACTGGAAAGTATACAACTGGAAGTACAGTTGGTCGGATTTGTCTTTATTAGCATTACATGAAATCTTTTTTGTTGGAATAAATTTTATTTCAAACTATAATTTAATAAATCTATATACAGTTCTTTTATTAGTACTATTGTCATATCTATTTTAGAAAATGAATACAATTATATAATTTTTATATTTATTAGTACAATGTTTAAAAAAAATCAAGGGTCAAATTCAATCCTGAAAAGGTCAAATGAGATCTTTTAAAGAACAACATTAGTATGATTTATATAATAATAAATTTGACATTATTACTAATATTTATAAAATTAATTCAATTGGAATATGATGTAAAAACAAAATTAGATTTCATAACTAATGAAAATATGGTACAAATTTAAATATAATAATATTATTCCTTCTAAATCGTGCTACAAATGCTTGATATTAGGTTCCTTCGTCTTTGATTTGGAGGGTCTGGTCGTGATATTGAGGATTATAACTATGAAGTAATTATACACTTGTTAATTTTTTTTCATGGTTGTAGTGTGTTTTATGCATTTTTATTAATATTATGTGTATTATGGTTTAATGTTTTTTATGTCTCATTGTAATATTATTTTAAATTATCGAAATCAAATTTCAGTAATTTTCAATAGTTTCTCATTGGAAAATTACTTTAGATCCCCAATCTATCCCACTTGTGTGAAATACCCCAAAGTATTGAGTTGAGTGACAGACCCCCAACTAATTTCAAAAGGCGGTAAATGTTCCCTAACAATCTTTCCATCCAAACTTGATGTGAACTTCACATATAATAAAATAAAATAACCAGAAAAAATGATATGAAATGACATGAAATTGATAAAAGAAACTATAAAAATACCAAGAATTAGCAGAAAATTAAAAAAAATAATAAAACTCAAATTTAAAAAAAAATGCCATAACATAACCACAAAAAAATCTGAAAAGTAACAAAAAATAAAACACTAGAAAAAAAGAAAAAATAACAAAAAGTACGAGAAAACAAAACAAATACCAGAAAAAATGGTATATTTTATTGTGTCGTGTTTTTCCCTAATTACTCCTGATTATACTATGGTATATTTTATTATGTTATAACTTAAAATATTCGTTCTCTTTTCTTATTATTTTTCTATGTATTTTCAGTATTTTTTTATTGTTAGTTCTCCCGTTAATGTTTTGGTTATTTTATTGTTTTTTTCTTTATTTTCGTTTTTTTACTTTTTTTTGGTACTTTTCTTATGTTTTTTTAATTTATTTTATGGTTATCTTTTCGTTTTTTTGTTAATTTTCATATATTCTCTGGATATGTTTTTGTTTTCTTCTAAATTTCTGGTTATTTTATGTTTTTTTTCTGATAGAATTGAGATCCAATTTGGATGGAAATGTTGTTACGGGAGGTACAATAGTAAATGTATTGGGGTCTTTCAATTTAATATTTTGAGGGACATTTTAGACAAATGAAATATATTTGGAGATTTAAAGTGATTTTATTCTCTCATTATTTTATATCAAATTAGCGGAGTGCACGAACTGTTCAATGGCGTCGGCCGAAGCTAAAATTCATAACGCAGCCTTGGGGCAGATTTTCCACAATTTGTGCCACACCCACGAGTCCGGATCATCTCCAATAACTGGATGATCCAGTTCAATTTAAACCGTTCAGATTGCACACACCCGCACGGGTATGTGTGGGGGTGCACCAGACGCTGCATATCCCTCCAGTCCTCTCCGAAAATGGAGAGGATCCGGACTCCACACCCTAGGGGTGTATTTCAACCGAACGTTCGTGAAAATTTTGCGAAAATATTCGGTCAACGTTCAGTTCGTGTTCGGTTCGGTTAAATTCGAACAGTTCGCAAACATGTTCGTTATATACACGAACCGAATACGAACAAAATAATATATATTCATTAGTTCGCGAAGAGTTCGTCAACAAAGTTCTTTTTAATATATTTATTAATAACTTTACAGTAATTAATAAATATAATTAATAATTTTATAATAATTAATAAATATATAGACAAAATAAATCCTACCATTCCAAAATTCTTTTTTTTCTTAATTTCTAAATCTATCTTCTCTTTTTATTTTTTAATTATTATTGCTTGTACTTTATTTTTTTTATTTTAGAACACAAACGAACAAACGAATTGATCGTTGCGCTCGTTAAGGATTGATTGCCTGCTTCCGTGTTTGATCGCTCGCTTGTTCGCTTTGTGTTCTAAAATAAAAAATAAAGTACAAGCAATAATAATTAAAAAATAAAAAGAGAAGATAGATTTAGAAATTAAGAAAAAAAAAGAATTTTGGAATGGTAGGATTTATTTTGTCTATATATTTATTAAGGGTTATTATACAAACATGTTACTAAAGTTTACTAAAAAATGCAATTTTGTTACTAAAGTTTATTTTGCTACAAATAAAGCATTAAAGTTTAGAACCTGCTACTTAAGAACTAAAGATGTTTTAACCCATTGATACCGGTAAGCAATTGTTTTTTTTTAAAAATATAAAAACTGAAAATAATTTTATTTTTTCGAAAAAATAATATATTTTTTCCGTAAAATAATTTTTTTCGAAAATATTTTTTGCCAAAAATAATATTTCTCAGAAATAATTTTATTTTTTCGAAAAATAATATATTTTTTCTAGAAAATAAATTTTTTTTTGCCAAAAAATAATATTTCTCCAGAAAATAATTTTATTTTTTCGAAAAAATAATATATTTTTTCCAGAAAAATTTTTTTTTTCGAAAAATATTTTTTTGCCAAAAAATAATATTTCTCCAGAAAATAATTTTATTTTTTTCGAAAAATATTTTTTTGCCAAAAAATAATATTTCTCCAGAAAATAATTTTATTTTTTCGAATAAAAAAAGAAAAAAAACACGCATAGTAACTTTTTGTAAAGTTCAGTAAGGTATTTAATAACCCCGTAATCTATAGTAACTTTTCAGAACATTTAAAACTACTTGACGTGGACAAGAGGAACCGTAATCATCCTTGCCCACTCTCAGCTTACATTTGTGTAAGATTTTAATCTTTGAGAACCCAATGACAAACCCGAAAACTTGAGTAACCTCTTTGTAACAAAAAAAACTTTAGTCAGAAAATTGTCATTTTTGGTAAACTTTAGTAACCTGTTTGTATAATAACCCTATTTATTAATTATTATAAAATTATTATTTTATATTTATTAATTACTGTAAAATTATTAATAAATATATTAAAAAAAACTTTGTTGACGAACTCTTCGCGAACTAATGAATATATATTATTTTGTTCGTATTCGGTTCGTGTATGTAACGAACATGTTCGCGAACTGTTCGAATTTAATCGAACCGAACACAAACTGAACGTTGACCGAATATTTTCGCAAAATTTTCACGAACGTTCAGTTCGAAATACACCCCTAATCCCAACAATAAAGCGGTTAGGAGGTGGTCTAATCCAGTTAGTTAGGTTGGTTAATTAATACTCTATTTGTTCCAGCCAGAGATGACATACTGGTTAGGAGTGGTCTAATCCAGTTAGTTAGGTTGGTTAATGAATACTCTATTTGTTCTCCCCATAGATGACAGATAATGTGTATTTGTATTGTGTATTTATAATATATAATACTTATCCTCCTTAATTTAATGTAAAAGAGGATTTAATTCTAACTTTTAATTATAGATATATGAAGAAACTATTTTAATTGTAACTTTTAATGTAAATAAACTAATTTAAATACAAAAATTATGATAAACATCACAATGCAAATGCACCTTCTAATACACAAAGTGATTAAAATGAACTTTTAAATGATAGTATAAATTCAAGATGGTTAAATTTTAGCTATGAAATCTTAGATACAATCGGTGCATCGCACGGGTTGAATAAACCAAAAACAACCCCGGAGCAACATACAGGTTAGTAAGGCCTCATTTCATATAACTAATTACATAGACTAAAATAAAAGGAGAATAACAATAAAAAAAACATATAAAATTCTTTAAAAGACATTTAAATTCTGTCATCTGCTCATTCAATCGTCTGCCCCAACATTACGTACAAAACACGTAGATATTCAACCAAAGACCGTGCATCGCACGAGTTGGATAATGCCTCGTTTTAAGTAATGATACGAATTCTCACTTGTGATGCGAATTCGCTATCGATACAGCGGAAGGCTTTTGACGAGCGGAAGCTATCGGCGAGAAACTGTCGGGAACTAATGACAACAGTTCGCTACAGCGGTAATACAGGCTAGCGGCACGCACTCGCGACAGGAATGTATGACGGCAACTCGATACAGCAACAAGACAGGAACTTGACAAAAGTAAGGACTTGATGCAGTCCACTTCCAAACAGCAACACTCGAAACAGCACGTTCCGGGTGGACAAGAATTCAACAGGAAACAAGTTCAAAAGATCGAACAACACTTTATGCGAAATATCGGACAAGTATACAACTGTATCGAAAAAAAAAACAGAATATCGAAACAAGATATAAACAGAGGTTTTTATCAAATTAGACCTATAATTTGATAAGGTGATTTCTCCTCAAGACCTATTGAGAATCAATCAGATTAATACTCGAAACGCGTCGAATAAAAATCAAGTTTCGATGAAAAACATTCACCAGGGAAAAACACAAAGTGTTCTTATTTCTTCAACATTCAATAATTCTCCATTACAATTCTACTGCCTTTATTTATAAGCAAAAACAGCCTGATAAGATAAATTAAACTATTACAAGCTGAGCTTAAAATAAGAAAAGATAATAAAAAGGTTCCTCATGTCACTTGTTGACAAAAGTAAAAGCTGGGTCTTTGTCTCCAAGTTGCTTCTTGCCGATACGCCTTTTGCCAAGAATCCCGCCGCTTTTGTAAGACAAAGTCGAACATTCTTTTATTATTTAGTTGCCACTTGAACCTCTTTCCTCCCCAAGATGCAAGTTGTCTTTTGTTTAAGTTATTCCAATTCCGACTATCAAGGAAACTCCGCACTGCTTCGTTTTCTCGCCTAAGTACGTTGGAGTATGGTCGAGGTTTTTTACGTCAATTCTTACTTCGTCTTCTACGCTTGGAGTAGTCGGTTTCGTATCATTCCCTCCTTCTTTAAAAGGAATTGTCCTCAATTCCGCAATCCCATCGTCGTCAAGGTAAGGAGATAGATCGTCTATGTTGAAAGTAGCATGCACTCCATAATCACCCGGAAGTTCTAACTTGTAAGCATTGTCGTTCACCTTCGCAACTATTCTAAATGATCTCTCAGCTCGTGGCATTAACTTGTTCTTACGCTTACTCGGAAATCGTTCCTTCCTCAAATGTAACCAAACTAAATCCCCAACCTCGAATAGTCTCGGCTTTCTTTGCTTGTTCGACTTCCTTTTGTACGTCTCGTTTATTTCCTTGATTCGATCCCGCACCTGTTCGTGTAATTTCATCATTGATTTTAGTTTTGACTCCGCATCCTTATGCATCCATTCGTCACTTGGTAGTGGAATTAGATCCAGCGGTATGTAAGGATTCAGGCCATAAACTACTTCGAATGGAGAATGCGCTGTGGCATGAGTAGGAGAACGGTTGTAAGCAAACTCCGCATGCGCGAGCTTCAAATCCCAATCCTTTTGTGTCTTGCTTACTAAGCCTCGCAACAGCGTTCCCAATGTTCGGTTAGTCACTTTAGTTTGTCCGTCTGTTTGAGGATGATGCGAAGTACTAAACAAAAGTTTGGTTCCCAGCTTCCTCCACAATGTGTTCCAGAAGTAACTCAGAAATTTCGAGTCCCGGTCCGAAACAATAGTTTTCAGAACTCCATGTAATCGCACCACCTCCCGGAAATACAAGTCAGCAACATTACTCGCATCATCGGTTTTGTGACAAGGAACAAAATGAGCCATCTTTGAAAAATGATCGACAACAACCATGATCGCATCTTTTTCTCGTTGGGTTCGAGGCAAAGCAACGATGAAATCCATCGAGACATCTTCCCATGGCCTCTCCGGAATCGGTAAAGATGTGTATATTCCTGGTTTGAACGAACTCTTCGCAATATGGCATGTCACACACTTACTGATTATATTATGGACATCCCCCTGCATCTTTGGCCAATAAAAATGTTCTTTAAGCACATCCAATGTTTTGGCCGAACCAAAGTGGCCAGCCAAACCCCCTCCGTGAGCCTCTCGAACCAGCAATTCTCGAATCGTGTGCCTGGGTACGCAAAGACGATTCCCCTTAAAAAGGAAGCCCTCCTGTATCGAAAATTCTCTCATCGGCCCAGATTTGCAAAGGGCAAAGGTCTTGCCAAAATCCGCATCACCTTCGTAATACTCCTTTACTGTATCGAATCCAAGCAAACGAACATCAAGAGTGGCGAGTAAGGCATAACGCCTAGACAATGCATCTGCTACAACATTGCTCTTGCCATCCTTATACTTTGATGAGAAGTGAAACGATTGTAAGAATTCCACCCACTTCGCATGTCTGGGACTCAACTTGTGTTGCCCGTTGATATACTTCAAAGATTCATGGTCCGAGTATATGATAAAATACTTTGGCCGAAGATAGTGACTCCAATGATCTAGAGCCCTCACAATAGCATAAAACTCCTTGTCATACGTACAATAATTGAGACGAGCACCGTTTAACTTTTCTGAAAAATAAGCGATAGGTCGCTTTCCTTGAATGAGAACTGCTCTAATGCCAACTCCACTAGCATCACATTCTACCTCGAACGGTTGCGAAAAATCGGGTAGTGCTAAGACTGGTGCTTCGCACAACTTTGCCTTCAAATTGGCGAACGACTCCTGAGCAGCCCGACTTCAATTAAACGTGCCCTTCTTCAAACACTCAGTTATTGGACTTGTTATGGTGCTGAAATCTCAAATAAACCTCCGATAAAAGGAGGCAAGACCGTGGAACGATCTAACTTCAGTTACGGTTTTAGGAGTAGGCCACGACTTAATAGCTTCAATTTTCCCCTGATCAACCGACACTCCATCCTTCGAGACAACATAGCCAAGAAAAGTTATGCTCTCGACGAGGAACGCACACTTTTATTTCTTTCCATACAACCTCTGAGACCTAAGAGTCTCGAATACTTGCCGTAAATGTCCGAGATGTTCCTCCACCGATCGACTATAAACCAAAATATCATCCAAAGAAACAACCACAAATCTGCCCAAAAATGGTTTAAGTACCTCATTCATCAAGCGCATGAAAGTACTCGGTGCATTTGTAAGGCCGAACGGCATAATGGTCCATTCATACAGCCCGTGTTTAGTTTTGAAGGCTGTCTTCCACTCATCTCCTTCCCGCATCCGAATTTGGTGATAACCACTTCGTAGATCAATTTTTGAAAAGATCACTGATCCGTGTAATTCGTCCAACATGTCATCAAGCCTCGGAATTAGAAATCGATACTTGATGGTTATATTGTTCACAGCTCGACTGTCAATACACATTCGCCAAGAACCATCCTTCTTAGGAACAAGTAGGACCGGAACCGCACATGGACTTAGACTTTCTCGAACATACCCGTGGCTCATCAGTTCTTCAATTTGCTTCTGAAGTTCCTTCGTTTCCTCGGGATTACACCTCTAGGCAGCTTTATTCGGAAGAGGTGCACCTAGTGTAAGGTCGATTCGATGCTTAATTCCACGAATTGGTGGCAAACCCGACGGCAATTCTTCAGGGAAGACGTCCGCGAAGTCATGTAATAAGTTGGCCACTGTATCCTCGTATTTCGCCGGCACGAAATCATCTTGAGTCTCTTTTATCACCAGCATGTAAAATCGCTCGCCACTTTCCATAGCGTGTTCAACTTCTCTCTCGTTCGCGAACATGGTGAGGTTCGGTTTTTTCCCTCGTTTGGCACTTATGGACCAGATAGCTTGGGGTGACATCGGTTTTAATACGATATTCTTTCCCTTATCTCGCAACTCGTATTTGTTGATCCTACCCCGATGCAAAACATCCCTATCAAATAACCAAGGGCGTCCCAAAAGCACGTGACAAGCATCCATTGGAATCACATCACATAATATCTCATCGTGATATGAACCCATTGCTAATCCGACCCGAACATGCTTCGAAACCCTTACCTTACTTCCGTCATCAAGCCAATGTAAAGCATATGGCTTAGGGTGAGTTGTGGTGGTTAGTCCAAGCTTCGCCACCATTTCACTTGAAGCCACGTTGGTGCAACTCCCTCCGTCGATAATTAAACTACACCACTTATCTCCAACTTGACACTTTGTATGGAATATTTGATCCCGCTGTTCTGACTCGCTCGGAACCGACTTGGCTTGCAGAGTGCGAAGGACCAAGCCTGTATCGTAATTCGGAGCATCATAAGTCTAGCATTCTTCTCCTTCTTCGTCCTTCATGTCGAAATCAAATACGTCACCCAGTCTTTCTTCCTCAACCAACAACTCGTCTCGGATCGTGACAGCTTCCCTTAGTGTCACCACTCGCTTCTTCGGACAAGCATTTTGATAATGTCCGAATCCTTGACATTTGAAACATCTCACACTACGCCATAAGTGCTCATATGCAATGCTTTTTGTAAAGCGTTGCAACCATAGCGTTGCAATAGCTCTCGCACTTGTGATCTTCTGCAACACTAGTAAAAAAGTATTGCATTAGACATGAATGTAGTGTTGCTTGAGAATAATGTCAAGGTAACGTGCAACACCAATTAAAAGTGTTGCATTTAACTTAATAATAATAAAATTATTAAAATTAAATATATTATTAAAAAATACACAAGCATTTTAAATTTTGATCTATTTCATACTTCAAAATGAGATAAATAATTTATTATAGATTTTAACATTAATTATGAATATATTATGTAAATAAATACATATTTTTAATTTAAATTTTAATTTAAATTTTTATAATTTAAATTTTATTAATTAATTAAACAAATAATTATATAGATATAAATATTTATTTTTATATAATAATACATGTAACTTATAGATTTTACCCCTTAACAAATCTAGAACTTTCCTCCTTAAACCAAAAAAAGAATAAAAAACAAAACTTCCCTCGTGAACAAAATTTTTTCCTACACTTTCGTGTCCCGTTTTTCCCTCTTTCCTCCTTTACTCACTCACCCCCAAACCCACCCCACTGTCCCGTTTCAGACAACTTCCAGACACTAAACACTTCAATTAGGGCTTCGATTTGCCTCTTCCAGCTCTGATTTTTTGATACCGACTGGCGCAGAGCCGCCGCCGAACAACACAAGACTCTCCGCCGCTCGATCCGAAAACCTATCCATCTCGCTGCTCGAAAATTAGGAGTTCCAGCACCTTTTGCGTGTGCGTAATACAAACGTGGACGGAAATGTAAGATCATGTTCGCCCGACTCTATCAAGGGTATTGGCTGCCGCCAACGTAGTCCGTAAGAAAGCCGACATCGACATGAAAAAGAGGGTCGTGAACTCTGTCTTGAAATAGACAGCTTGATGGTAATTGTGGCAAATCCTCGCCAGTTCAAAATCCCCGACTGGTTTCTGAACAGAAAGAAGGATTACAAGGATGGCAAGTATTCTCAAGCGTTGATCCTCTTTGTTTTATTATGTATTCGTAATTTTATTTGGTTTCAGGATGCCTTATGCCTAAGAGATTACATGTGCTGAGTTCTGTTATCCTTTTTATTTTGAATTTTTTGAAGTTTTCCATTACAAATTTTATCATGGTTCTTTTAGACAAAAAAAAAGCTCTGATTTGCCCCTTCCAGCTCCGACTTGCACCTTCGATTAGGGTTTGTATTGGTAATTGATAAACACCCACTTCGATTAGGCTTCGATTTGTAGCTTCAGTTCGTATTTGTTAAACACCTACTTCGATTAGGGCTTTGATTTGTAGCTTCGAGCCTCGGATTATTAATTGGTGAACACCCACTTCGATTAAGGTACTTTTTTTGTATTTGCTTTCGTTTCTTGTTTTGAGATATATTTCATGGTATTTTTACATTGCATGGTATTTGATTGAGATATATTACATGGCATGGTAGTAAATTTTCTGATCAGATGAGCCATTGAGGGAAGGTGTATGATACTTCTTGGTGTCGCCTGTTGTCGTAAGTAATTCCATATACTTTACCTCCTAAGTTAGTGGTTATTCCTCACACAACATTAATATGTAATTGGGTGTAAACCATATACAATCTTGGCAGTTTTTTATTGTAGTTTATGCTATGTCAACTGTTTTATGCTTGGTCCTACTTTTTTTTTTCTTATTTATTTTTATCATTATCTTTGTCTCACTCCCCATCTTAGTTTTCATTGTGAGCATACATTGATCAGACATGCGGTTATAATTAACTATTTGTTGGTGTGAATTTTGTAATGCTAGCCACGAATACGTGGGTGTTACCAAGTGTTAGAGGTGATGTGCTATGGTTTTGTTGGCAGTTAAAGCTTTTGCTAACATTGATTTGAAATTGCTTATGAATCTGTTATTAGAGATGAAATCCTTGACTTTAAATCCATCAACCCGAATGAAGCCATAAAGACTTGGCGTGAAATATAACGTAAATTTGAAAAAGTAATGTGTTGAGGCACTGTCTTCCTTTATATGCAGAGACATTCTCATGGCAACATGTAGTTCCATCGTGCACTCCTCCAAGTGATAGAGATAGTCATACCGCTCTTCTGGAAGAATAAAATCATTGACACTGCAGTCGAAGATTCATCTAATAATTATCTGTCGATGTCCACACACTCGATGTCGGTAAGCTCAAGTTGTTTGTTGAATGTTGAAATCATATTCGCGTGATGCCTTTATGAAATTATGTTCGTGATTTAATTTTTCCTTGAGCAAATTGATAGTCTTGTTTGGTGCAAGTTGAACACTAGTGGCCAGCTACTGCCACCTCCTAAGATACACCACGTTGGCTGAAAAATCTCGTTGTTGTGGCTTATAAATTGATGTATAGCTGGGATCCTTTAGCTCCTCATAAGATCATACAAAAGGTCTGGATGCTGCTTATTTTTTAATTACTTTTCACAACTATCTTATTATGTTTTTGAGACCGTGAGATGCTTACTCGTTATTTGCTGACTCTATGTGTAGGAAGTTTATGATAAGCAGAAAGAATTGATCTTGCTGGGGGAGCAACTGATTTTAGTTACCATTGCTTTTGATCTCAACATTGAACACCCTTACAAGCCACTTGTTGCAGCCCTTAAGAAATTGGAAATTTCAGAGAAGGACGTGGTGAAAGTAGCGTGGAATTTCGTGAATGACTGGTATGTTTATGTTTGTGGAATTTCACAGGAAGGTCTGTATTTACTTTTGAGAGCTAACTAGCACAGATATAATGAAAATTGGGGACACTATTATGCTTTATGCTTACTTGTTTTCCTTTAAACATAGTGTTTCTTCACTTGCTTGGTTCATGTCCAATCAAGAGACGAGTTTTGTGACAATTGGTCAAAGAGTTTTGGCAAACCCTCTAAGGTAAATCTGTGCTTTTTACAACCAGATTCTTTAGTGTCTTTGAATTATGTTTGGGGATCAGCGAGTTTTTTACATTTTGATGGATGCCCCTGAAAATTTGCAACAGGTCTACCAAGTTAGGGCCATATTTGTTTTACATTCTTCCATGTAATCAGAACATGCACATACAATGAAGACCAACTAGCTAGCTCCTGATACTTGACAGCATAAACTATGTACAAAGTGTTATACTTTTAGCAATGAAGTATCAAATATGTTTAAAAGGTTAATAGTAAAACCCTGAAATTTTCGTATGACAGGCTGTGGAAGGATGATATTTCTTGTGCAGATTTCATGAGGCTTCAAATTAGTTTAATCAACTTTAGGTGTTTACCAAGGAGCTGAACAGTTTTTGATTATGTTAATAGTTTAAAGGAGGAAATGAGAGATGGAAATAGAAGAGAGAGAAGTGCTTCATTTGAGGAAGAGTTGTGGCTTACGTTTTTGTTTACTCGCACTTGCAGTTCATGACTGTACTTAGACTGTCATAAGATGCACTTGGAAATATGAAATATTGAATGCTATTACTATGTCAAAAATACAGAGAAACAAGGAAACAAAAACTTGAAATTCAAAAGCTTTATGTCGGATGAAAGAGCATGATTCTAAATATAATTTGGGTAGTGTAAAAAAAAAAACTTCCTGTAAAGTTAAAAGCAAGATTTGGCCACTGTTATGTTATTATTATTTTAAATATCCTTTTTAATCTCCTGTTATCCCATACATGACAGAAAAAGGCCGTTTCAACATCAACTCAGGCTCCTCCTACAGACCAGTACGTAACTGAGTTGACGACAAAGATAAGGAATGATCTTGAGATTGAATTAGAAGCGAAGGTGAACAAAAAGGTGCAAGAGAACATGACTTTTCTGCTGAAAAATTTGGGAGAAGCTAATCCCGACCTCAACTTGGATATAGGAGAATTTTGTGCAACGTTATCAAGTGATTAGAATGATAATGGTACTCCTATGACTCAAGGCGGCACCACGTCTTAGTTATTTTAATATGTAACTTTCGATAACTTGTATTTAGACTTGGTACTTTCGTACTTTTGAAGTTAGATTGGTGGTGTTTGTTTGGTTTTGGTACTTTAGAAATTAAATTGGTGGTTTGTTTGGTTTTGGTACATTAGAAGTTAAATTGGTGGTTTGCTGCTTATTTTGTATTGGTTGATGTAAAACCAAAATGGCCATTTTAAAATATTGTTAAGCAGTGTTGCATTTTACTTTTTAGATGCTGTTGTATTCTACATTAGTCGCCGCATTTTATAAAAATTAGTGTTGCCTTTAAAAATTGGTGTTGCCTTAGATAAAAACTAATGGTGCAAAGCAAAGTGGGGCCCATCGATGACGTGGCGCCAAGGTGGGACCCATCACGACGTAGTACCAATGTGGACCCACTGATGATGTGGCAACATGTGGGCCCATATTTTATTGTTTTTTGTCAATCTTAGGCAACACCGTTTCTTGTTGCCTTAATTGGTTATGCTGTTGCCTTATAGGCATAATGCAATACTTTGTTTACGTTGCAGTAGAGAGAAAAAGTGTTGCCTTAGGGTTCAAAGGCAACGGCTGTATTGGCAAGCAACAAGGGTTTGGTGTTGCCTTTGGCCTAAGGCAACACTTTTCGTGTCTTCTGCAACAATAAACAGGGCTTGCCTATGAGCACTTATGGCGTAGTGTCACTTTAGCCAAACTCGTCTCCTTCGGTACGTAGGGTACAGTTGCCTTAGCCGGAATCGTAACAGGAACTGGAGTCGGTACAGTTGCCTTAGCAGCTGAACTAGACCCGACGCTTGGGTTTCCAAATTTGACTGGAAACTCGGGTTTATACATCTTCATCCTATTTTGAGCTTCTAGCTTCACACATAACCCACATAATGTATCGAAGTCCTCGTATGGATACAGTTCCACCGAGTTAGCTATGCTTCGGTTTAGGCCTCGCAAGAATCGCGACATTTTCTGCTCCTCATTCTCCTCTATCTCTCCCATTAAGGTTAGATTCTCAAACTCCTCAATGTACTCACTGACATTTAACTTTCCTTGCATGAGATCTGCAATCTTCCTGTACAAGGACAACCGGTGTGATGTTGGCACATATCTTTTATGAAGTTTTCTTTTTAACGAATCCCACGAACGGATCTTATCCTTTCCCGCACGAGCTCTTCGTGTTTTTACTCCTTCGTACCAAAGTGAAGCTCCTTTCCCCAACTTGAGAATTGCATACTTACACCTTTTCTCATCGTCGAGATCTTTAAACTCGAACATACGATCAATTTTTCGTTCCCATTCCAGGTAAACTTCAGGGTCTGTCCCTCCAGCGAACTCCGGGAGATCGTTCACCTTGAACTCTTCGACATGGCGTGAGGGTCGTTCATAGTCACCACGTCTAGGTTGCCAACGCTGGTCGCGTTGTTCTGGTACGTCACGCAATGCGTCACGAAGTTTTGCCAAGAAGTCAGCGTCGTTGAGATCCATAATGCTAAAGATCGAGAACCTGGGCTCCGATACCACTTATGATACGAATTCTCACTTGTGATGCGAATTCGCTATCGATACAGCGGAAGGCTTTTGACGAGCGGAAGCTATCGGCGAAACTGCCGAATCGATGACAACAGCTCACATGGCAGCAATACAAAGCTAGCGGCACGCACTCGCGACAGGAATGTATGACGGCAACTCGATACAGCAACAAGACAGGAACTTGACAAAAGTAAGGACTTGATGCAGTCCACTTCCAAACAGCAATACTCGAAACAGCACGTTTCGGGTGGACACGAATTCAACAGGAAACAAGTTCAAAGGATCGAACAACATTTTATGCGAAATATCGGACAAGTATACAACTGTATCGAAAAAAAACAGAATATCGAAACAAGATATAAACAGAGGTTTTTATCAAATTAGACCTATAATTTGATAAGGTGATTTCTCCTCAAGACCTATTGAGAATCAATCAGACTAATACTCGAAACGCGTCGAATAAAAACCAAGTTTCGATGAAAATCATTCACCAGGGAAAAACACAAAGTGTTCTTATTTCTTCAACATTCAATAATCCTCCATTACAATTCTACTGCCGCTATTTATAAACAAAAGCAGCCTGATAAGATAAATTAAACTAATACAAGCTGAGCTTAAAATAAGGAAAGATAATAAAAAGGTTCCTCATGTCACTTGTTGACAAAAGTAAAAGTCGGGTCTTTGTCCAAGTGCTTCTGGCCGCCTTTTGCCAAGAATCCTGCTGCTTTTGTAAGACAAAGCTGAACATTCTTTTATTATTTAGTTGCCACTTGAACCTCTTTCCCTCCCCAAGATGCAAGTTGTCTTTTGTTTAAGTTATTTCAATTCCGACTATCAAGGTAACTCCGTACCTCGTTTCTGTTTTCTCGCCTAAGTACGTTGGAGTATGGTCGAGGTGTTTTACGTCAATTCTTACTTCGTCTTCTACACTTGGAGTAGTCGGTTTCGTATCAAGTAATAATTAGCATAAATAATGATGATAAATGTGTGGTGAAAATTAAAAAGTATAAAGTATTGATGATTAATATGTAGTGAAGATTAAAAATTAAAATGTGATTGAATGATTTGATTGTAAAAAGTTATAAAGTTATTAAAGAGACAACTTTTTGAAAGAAATGTATACATTTGGACAGAAAAGATGGTGTAACTTAGTTCCTTCATTGGCTAATGGATTCAACACTTCACTATTTTATGATACTTGTTTGAGTCTTCAATCTTACTTTATAATTAAAAAAAAATGTTAACATGTAAGATATTAATGGATTTGTCTTATTTATATTTTGAATATTATATTTTTGTAAATACTACTAATATATAAGTAAAGATATCAATAGTTAGAGTTATCCATTCATGTTATGTAATAATAATATTCATAGCCATAGGATTTCAATAAAATTTGTAGATATAAAACAGTCGACTCTCAAAAAAGAAAGAAAGAGAGGGGGCTGTAAACTAGCCGAAATTCACACTGTCCATGTGCACATCATTTTGTTAATCGCAAGTCCAGTAAAGAGTGGTGGGGGCAGATAAGCAACGATTACCTCGTTTTCCCCCCCATAAAAGTGTAAAAAAAACAACTATATAGAGTTTGTTACATAGTATTGACTTGTGATTCTGGAGGTGAGGAGTTGGCATAAGTAAGCAACTTGTACTCTTAACAGGGGAAAAGCACAATTTTATAATAAAAAAGTTAGGTGGTTTGAGGAGCAAAGGTGTATCTGCAATGGCGGGCGGGTCTTTTGGGCCGTCCGGAGCAGCCACCGAACGGGCAAGGACTCACAAGAGTAAGGTTACTGCTTATGTCATTGTTTCCTGTCTTGTTGCTGCTGTTGGTGGATCGCTCTTTGGCTATGACATCGGAATATCAGGTACCTTTTCTTTCTTTCTTTTCTTTTTGCATATCATGATGAATAAACAAGTCGTCACCTGAGTTTCTTGTTAAGGATTTCTGATTCAATAAAATATATATGAAATGTTAATTTTTTTTTTAAGAGAATATATGAAATGTTGTTAACAATGCAATTTTTCCACATTTCCACTAAATTAAATCCTGAAGAGGGGTATTTTAATCTATTTATAGCAACTAATGCTCTATGTATAAATAAACAGGAGGAGTTTCATCAATGGATGGATTTCTGGAAAAATTCTTCCCCACAGTATACAGAAACAAAATGCATGCTCATGAAAACAATTACTGCAAGTACAACAATCAAGGCCTTGCAGCCTTCACATCATCTCTCTATCTTGCTGGTCTGCCAGCCTCTCTGGTTGCATCTCCCGTGACACGGAAATTCGGTCGACGAGGGAGCATCATCTGTGGTGGCGTAAGTTTCATCATAGGAGCAACTCTGGATGCTTCAGCATTTAACCTGGCCATGCTGATTTTAGGCCGCATTATGCTCGGTGTTGGCATTGGTTTTGGAAATCAGGTACCTTAATAAAAATGCTAACCTCAAACTTTTCTCATTCTCACTCAGCCTTTGAAATTCCAAGTGAAATGATAATTAAAAAATAAATAAAAAGGCAATGTTCTGATTTAATGTATGTGTCCTTATACGGTGCGAAGGCAGTACCACTATATCTATCAGAAATGGCACCCACCCATCTCAGAGGGGGCCTGAATATGATGTTTCAATTGGCAACAACACTCGGGATATTCACCGCAAACATGATAAATTACGGGACACAGAAACTCGAGCCATGGGGATGGAGGCTTTCGCTGGGGCTTGCGGCCGTGCCAGCTATTCTTATGACAGTAGGTGGTATTCTACTACCCGAAACCCCAAACAGCTTAATCGAAAGAGGATTAGAATCGAAGGGTCAAAAAGTTCTAGAGAAAATCAGAGGCACAACTGACGTGCAGGCGGAGTTGCAAGACATAGTCGATGCCAGTGAGCTTGCAAACTCAATCGAGCATCCTTTCAGACGCATACTTGAGAAGAGGAATAGGCCACAACTGGTAATGGCAATTTTCATGCCGAGTTTTCAGATACTCACAGGGATAAACTCCATGCTTTTCTATGCACCGGTGTTGTTCCAGAGCATGGGGTTCAAAGGGAATGCATCACTCTACTCCTCTGCTCTCACGGGGGCTGTTCTAGCTTTATCAACTTTCATTTCTATTGCAACTGTTGATAAAATGGGCCGCAGGCCTTTGCTGATTTGCGGAGGGATACAGATGGTCATTTGTCAGGTGAGAAAAACTAACTCTATTTTGCACTGTTTGAGACTGCATCTTTCGAGGTCTTTTAATTTTCCAAGAATTGTAGAAGTAAACCTTAAATTTACAAATATAGTAACTTGGATATGTGTTCCAACAGGTGATAGTCTCAATCATACTAGGACTGAAATTCAGCAGTGACAAGGAACTGTCTAAAACATTCTCGATCCTTGTGGTGGTCATCATCTGTCTGTTTGTCACGGCGTTCGGGTGGTCCTGGGGCCCTTTGGGGTGGACAGTGCCAAGTGAGATATTCCCGTTAGAAACTCGATCAGCCGGGCAGAGCATAACTGTAGCGGTCAACCTCTTCTTCACTTTCATAATAGGCCAATCTTTTCTCTCCCTTTTGTGTGCATTCAAGTTTGGGATTTTCCTTTTCTTTGCTGGATGGATTACGATAATGACCATCTTTGTCTTCTTGTTCTTGCCCGAGACCAAAGGAGTTCCGCTCGAAGAGATTATTTTCTTGTGGAAGAAACACTGGTTCTGGAAAAAAATTATGCTTTAATACTGGAAGAGAAGAAAAAAACATGTATCCGTCTGTGGAATGTTACTCTTGTGTACGTACTTCTGGTGGGATGAAACTCTGAACTGACTGAAAGTTCTTGAAAATACAATGACTATGTTTTTATGGCAAAATTACATAAGAGCCACATGCAAACTACTTGTTTCCAATTTATTTAGGAAATGCATCATCAACACTAACTAAATCCTCCAGTCCTTCAGATCTGTATCCACTATCCATTTTTTACGACACTCACTGCTGTCTCCAAACTTTATGGTTTCTTTTCCTTTCTTCCTCTCTCACCCTCAGCTTAGAGACATAATAACTGCCAACTTTCATATTTCGCTTTCCACATTCTTGTGTACTACATCTAAACCATCATGCATACCTGTTTCAGTAAACACGAAAGAGCATTGTTTGTAAAGACTATTATTATGTAGGGAGGTATTGCAAGTTCTAAAAAGAAGTGCTTCTCGGCTTCTAGGTGTAGAAATTGAGTTCCACCATAGAAGCCAAGAAACACTTATATTTCAGAGTTTGAAAACACCCCATTTAATCCATCATGTAGAGTAGGGCCGCGGCCAATGTATGCAGAAGAAGACGGTGATAGTGTTGGCTTTTGGTTTAACAATAGATACAAAATATGGGATGGGATTTCTCAACCGGATTACACAAACAAACCAGGGTGACTATCATAGAACAGTTTTATATTGAAAGGTTGAAATAATAATCATGAGGCAAGTGCATTGGAAACTATATTTTGGATTGTTGGGTATCGGGTCGTACAATGGCTAAAGACAGGATCGATAATACAAGCGGATTAAACAAATATAACTATTACAATTATATTCAACGGGATAGGGATTAAGGATTACATGTCAACTAATGAACCTATAATTATAACACCAATAATTATAACCCCAAGAACAAGCTGACCCAAAAAAGAATTCGATAGTACAGAACCAATCTGTAATCACAAAGATTCGAAGTTAGCCGAGATAACGATAATAACTATCGAAATATACCAAGCAATTAAGGCAGCAAGAATACAGAATATATATATAGATAGATAAATACCGAAAAATATATATATAACAAATATATATATAATAAATATATATTTAATATATATATGTATAAACTCCAGCAAAATATATATATCTATAACAAATATATATATATATATATATATAATGTATTGCACAAAAAACAATAAGAAAAAGCAATACAAAACGGAGGAAAAATAAAGGTCAAGAAACCCCCTTTGTGAAAGAGATCTTTAGGCTCCGATCTTCCGAACCCTTTGCAATTTGACACCAAGAAAGTTCGTTTCCACAGAGGACGAACGTCGAACCACCGCCGGCCGGCACAACAGCCCGGTAGCACCTTTTCTAACCCAGAAAAACCTCAGAAAAACTCAAGACACAATCCCGATCTCCCTCAAAGATATCACAACACAGATATCACTCTCGTTTTCACTTGGATTCTCAAGGCACAAATCGTTTCTCTTCCTCTCGGTATCAAACTCCAACCCCGGCCGCGATATATATACACACAAGGAGGGAATCGGATGTCACGGGATTCCATTGTGATATTCAATCGCTCACGGGGGAGAGGAGGAAGGAGAATAGAGAACAAAGGCGACGATTTGACTGAGAGAGAAAACTCACGGGAGAGAAGAAGAGAAAGGGGGAGACGGGGTGAGTGATGGAGGCGGAGTGAAGAAAATGAGGGAGGTAGGATTAGGGTTAGGATTTTATAAGGGAGATCGGACAGTCCAGATTAAGAGTGGGAAATAAATCTGGATCGGACGGCTCCCATTCAACAGAGATGTCAAATGGGTTGGGCCAGCACTAAGTGATATGGGCCGAAATAAAGGGAGATATAGTTTTGGGCCTGGTTGGGCCAAATACTAACATGGATAATTGGCAAAAAAAAAAAAAAAAAGTCTAAACAAGAGGCTTTAGTAAGCCTGACATGATCCATTCATCTTTCTGTTATTCACGTCACTAACCATAGTTAACATGGTTAATTTGAAAATGGGATCTCCGTCTGCTGAGTTTCATTTTGTATCAACATGACTGTTGGAAAAATAAGATAAAATGAAGGAAATGGGTTTTTTGAGCAGCCCATTTGAGAGGAAATTTTGAGTGGGCTCGACTACGAGTTAAAGTCGGGACTTAGTTGGAATACGTAGTACTCCGTACGAGGTTTCCAAAACATATAAGAACACTCAAAATGATTGAGGTATGAATGAGATATAATGTTCCAAAATGAACCCTTTAGAAATGGGTTTGGGATGCTATCCCACATTGGAAAAAGAAGGGAGAAATTGTGAGTATATAAGGAGATGTGGACAAAGGCATGTTCAAAATGAGACATGTGTGGATGTGTGACTAGGCGCCCCTCGTGCATACACACACGCGCCGCCGCCGTCCGTCCGGCTCGGGTCGGGTCGGGTCGGTCGAAGGGCGAAATGTCTCGGCGTCTCGAAGTTATCTTTTTACTGCAATTTTATTCGGTAAAATATTTTTTACCGAAAATACCTCAATTAATAAATTCCGAATTTTTCGGATTCGGATAAAATCGAATTAAACAGATCTGGATAAGTATTGAGATACTAATCCTGATCGGTTTAGAGTTCCTCCAGATACCAATTTCAATCGGTTTAGAGTTCCTCCAGATACCAATTTCGGTCGGTATAGAGTTCCTCCAGCACATGTCTCTCTCTCATCTTCACCTATAAATACAGATGTGAGGGGTCTTATTTTAACACAGAAATTTCGTCCATTTTTTCATCCAAAAATTCCGACTTCAAAATTTTATTTTCGGAAATAATTTCTATTCATAATTTGGGTCGCGTCGGTGGTAGTTCAGATGTATTCTAGTTCGCTGAGGGTGCGATGATCGATATATCAACGCATCGAGATGTTGTTTTATCCTGGGAGGCAGACGCTATACACTGCGGTGGAGGCGAATTTGATTTAAGGAGACAGATTTTCTGGACTCAACATCGCCCACATTCGGATTTACCTCATTTGATTAATTATATATATATATATTATTTAATGCTTTCGTCATTAACGAATCTGTCTCCTACTTTGTTCTTCTCAGATTTGCAGCACAAACAGGAGATTCAAAACATGCGATCCCTTAAGTCGTAATTTGACGGACATGGACGAGTCCAAGACAAGCTTTTGGATCTACAGGTATAATGGAAAATCATCAAATATTATACTTCGTGGTATAATTATATAACTTCAAATTTAGCGATATAATTTTTAGTAAATTATACCAACAATCTTAAAGCAAATTGATTACTTCGTAGCATAATTTCGAATTCATAAATATCGTATCTGTGCTTTATTTTCCATCTATGGAAAATTGATTTATGCTGGAAAATTTATTACCTTACAGCTTAGATCTTTTATGATATACTATATAGAGTAATTATTAACTGGAGCAATGTTTAAGAAAGGATTTCTTATGGATCACAACAACAAAAAAAGTTAGATTTTGTGCTCATACTACTAGACTACCTTAAAGAACTGATGCACTAATCCTTGGATTGGAGCTCCCAGGGATCAACATCTTATTGTTTACTTCTTTGTCAATCAGTTGCCAGAAATCGTAACTCATATCACAATAATAAGCAAAGCACTTCCAAGAAAATCCAATAAACCCATCTACGAATATAACCACAGATTACCATGAAGAAATAAAAAAGAGTACAGGGGAAAACAAGCATGCTTGACTTAGAACCAATTTTCATTTCATGAAACAGAGGCCAAAAATAAGGAATGAACTTTCAACAGAAAAAGAGATGTATGAAGCATTAAAAAAAAAAAATATGTGCAATCAATCTACCAAACAATGTGAAAGTCTTACGAATACCATATGTGGGAGTGAGAGGCAAGTTGTGGTATTAATCTCGAGGTTGTTCTCATTCATTAATTTTATATGATTTTGACAAGTGAGCCATGCATTTTTACAAGAAAATTCAAATTGCTTGCATCTTATATATGTGTGTTCACTTGTTCTAAATAATTAACTTATTATTATTTAGAAACTGCTTATGGGCTCACGTGATATAAAAGGAATTTTATGTGATTAATGGTACTATATGGCACGTAAGCTATGTCAAGAATTTATATAGTTAACAATTATTTGACCTTTAAATTTATGGAATAGAGTCACGTCTTACGTGAATTGTGTGATTTGCCCATCACTTTTGTACACTCCTGACCGATACAAGGAAGTATCAACCATATAATTGGATATTGGGTTGCACGAATGATTATTCGAACATTATTTTATAATCGTTTGATTATTTGCAAATAAATAATCATTGGAATGTTAAACTCTCGTGAATGCTCGGACGTTAAAAAACCTAATGGGTTTGATTTTTAAATGATGATGAAACCTACACTTAGGAGAGGTTGTAATAAGAAATGTGATTACTCTAAAAATATAGTGACACATTTATTACGTGTACTCGATAATGAGTAAGGATGAAGCTAAAAAGAGGAATTTACACTCTAAAAGCTCGAGATACAAAACCAATTTAATCCGGAAATTAAGATGGTTGAATTGTGTTCTAACGGAAACGCAAAAACGATGTTAATTAGTTCAAACTAGCTCTGAATATGAGGATATCAATCATGTGGAGACTAGTTAACTTAAAACAAGATCCCATGCTAGGAAATAATTGAAATTTCCTATTAGCTCTGAAATGTAGTAAAACAATTTTAGAAATACTAAAAATGTGGGGGTGTATGGCTAAGGCAAAAGTTTCTAAGCCAAAGCAAGTGAAGGTCTGACCCAAGACGGTCGACTGCATCTTCACTGGATACGCACATGATGCATGATGCGTATAAATTCGTAGTGCAAAAATTTGATAGTATGACATGTCAGTATGTACTAATCGAGTTAAGGAAAAGCGTGTATCAAACGCATAACTGATTTAAAAACTAAATCAATTATGAGATACTGTGGATTTATCAATGTGAAATAAATCATCAAGTGGTTTTAAAGGTTGAAGCAAAAAGGCTTGAACTTGGAAAATTACTACGTCTGAAATCTCTAGCATGCGTGCTAGAAGATAATTTACAATACCATATACACTCTTCATATGGTCATATAAGAGAAAGAATAATTCTGTTGTCCAGAATTTTGTTAAATGTTCGGTAGATCTTCCTATGGAATAGATACCGCTAGGATCCAATGTAAATTCGAAAATAAAATTAAATGGATCCATGGATAAATAAGAGGCGAAACTACTAACTGAGGTTGTAGTAACATGAGAGCCTAAAGTACTTTGAGATATATTCTCTAGTAACGAGAAGAAAGTTCATTATTATAATATACATGTAGAAGTATATCAAATGAACATACATGCAGTCTTTCTATATGGCGTCTTTGAGAAAAGCCAACTTGGAAGAACCAAAGGCATATGTGCGTAACGCAACGATTGAAAGTCTGCAACTTAGTGAAAGTATTATGAATCTAAATTGACACTAAAGTAGTGGCATAAAATCTTTGACACTGTGGTGTCAAGCAATGACTTCAAAGGATGTGATAAAATCTCCATTTTGACAACGCTCAAATATGGTGATTAAATGACCGAAAAGTACCAATTTGGGGACGCTCAAATTTGGTAATGTAGTTAATGAAAAATTGCTAATTTTGGGGGACGCTTAAAATTAGTAATTTGATCAATGAGAAATTGAAGTCTCGGTTAATAGTTGGTAACATAATTTCAAAACGTTAAAAATGCCAGTGTTAAAAAGATTCAAGACAATGAATATGTCAAGTGTGTATATATCAAATACACATGACGACTATGTCATTTTAAGAATGAATTTGAATGATCGAGTCATTGATGTAAGTAATGACAAGGGGATCAATTCAACTAAGTTTGAAAAGACAAATATATGAGACCAAAGAGATGACTTTAAGATGTAAAATCTCAAGTCGTTCACAATCTCTCATATGAGGTCAGTAATACTATGATGACATGAATCTTGGAAAGATCAATGGAATCAATTGGAATGCCAATGGATATTGTGCATCTATCCAAGGACAAAGACAACTGATCTTTCAAGAGTAACTAAAAGTCTAATGTACTAAGTGAAATGTACAAGACTAAACATAGTCTATATCGTGAGTAAGACTATGTGGATACACGAGTAATCAGGAAACTAATTATCAATTGGTGATTACAATGATATAAAGATTACTTGTGTCTATATGATGCATGATATGAGAAATTCAAAAACTATAAAATGATATAGTGACGAAAATTGGATATCTGACATTATAAATTTAATGTCTAAATAGTGAATATGTTTCACACTAGCTAGTGCAACATTGGTATGGAAATATTTAATATAGATGGTTATTGCTCGATTTACAAAGGAATATGAGCTCATAACCTTAGACAAATATGCATGAGAGGCATAATGCAATACCAATTTCTAGAAGATATTCCAAAATGGGCAAAGCTGTGACCGCAATATGTGATAGTCAATCTACGATTGACGGAGCACAGAGCAAAAGTATAATGGTAAGTCTCGTCATATAAGGCAAAGACATAATACCATTTGCTATCTATTGTTGCCCAAAATATTTATCCGAAGATTAATACTGCTGGATGACGGACAACAAACAACAATTGCGGGAGCACTTCCGAGAGAAGATAAATAATACAAGATTTGCCGGGTTTGTTAGGCCCGGGCTTGAATGCTCTCGCGAGATGATATTAATACAAATATTCGTGGATACAAGTATTAATGAGAGAAATCTAAATACAATGAGTGTAAAAAGACTCTGTTAATCCGGCTCTTGAGCGAAGCTCGGTGTTCTTCGTCCCTTCCGATAATCTTCTGGATGAGATAGGCCGGGAGAAGTAACACCGAATGATAGCTGTTGCCAAGAGTTGGAGATAGCCAAGTGCTGTATATTGTTTCTGTATTGTATGCTCAAATCGCGATAATGTCAGAGAGGAATACAAGTGCTGGGAGCCTTGTATATATAGGGGCAATGTCCTGTCCTCTAGCGGCGATCGCCTTCCGCCATTATAATAATCGCCGATCGTCTGCCGGCCAATATTATAATGGGGCGATCTCTGGGCTGTCGGGCTAAAGTCCAAGGAAGAGGTTGGCGCCACTGGGTGGTCCAATGAGGAGCCAAAGACGCGTCCGAGTCGGGCCAACATGCGGCCCTACCGCGGCTTTGGCGGAATCAATGGTCACATGCGCCCTACCGACAGCCTTTCGGCGGCTTGTCGGCCGGTGGAGAGATTCTCAAAGTCAGGTCAATGGCCCGAGATTCGCGGATCTTGTCTCGGCCCTTGCACGTGGTGCCAGTCTTAAGGTTCGGCCTTTGCCGACTGGATGGCCATCGGTGCTGATCGACATGAGGCAGTCGTCTCTAGCTGGTCATCAGAGGTCGCCATCGGCCAGTGTTAGGCGTATTTTTATACGCTTATTTATCTTTATTTTGTAGTGTTTTGGTGAGTGAAATCATCTAAATGAGCTTTTAATGCCTTAATTTTGTATGATTGACAGGAAATTGAAGTCCGGAAGCTAAAACGAGGCAAAACGGGCGAAGACGGCAAAACTGGACTATGAGCCGCGGCACAAGGAAGCTGAGCCGCGGCACAGGAAGACACCAGCCGAAGGGCAGAGTAAGCTATACTCTGTGCCGCGGCACAGCCCAGGTGAGCCGCGGCACAGAAGAATAAATTAACGCCTGTGCATTCGACTTTGGCGATGTGCCGCGGCACAGGTTCAGTGAGCCGCGGCACACTTAGCGGGTTTGGTACGTCTGCGCGGATTTTGGGCCGTTTCGAAGCCAGTTTTCAACCGATTAATACGGACGCGATTTGTGGAGGTGCTGAGCTATAAATAGGGTTTAAGACCATAATTTAATCATCTTGGAATCATTGAATCTAATACCTTGGAGAGCTTAAGCTTGGAGACGGCAGAAGAGGAGGAAAGCAGAAGAATTCAAGGGCAGAAGGCGGAGTCAAGAACGGAGGAATCCGAACTTCATCTGCGTTTGAATTTTATGCTTTCGTTTATTAATTCTGTATTTTCAGTTTTTAGTATGTCAGGCTAAAGCCCTAATCTAGGGTTTTGATGAAACCTTTGTTTTGACGAATTGATTGAGATTATCCAAATTATTACCTTTTTATTGAGTTTTCCCAATTATGTTTAATGCTTGCAATTATCTGGCCAATAGTTGTATTGATTTAATCATTCACTTCGAATCGGGAGAGGAGATTTGGTGAGGAACTATTGGTGAGGACCGTTTTATTCTGTGAGATAGGAATATACTCATAGGAACTACGTGGCCTTTAGGAGATTTTATGCTTTTTGCCTAACGACGAGATAATTCACCTAGGGATAGAGTGCGTTAGTCGCCGTTAGATAAATCTATTGACCTCGGGAGAGGCGGTAGAATATATTAGCAATCTCCGCCTTCAGTAAATTGGGAAAATTATTTATTACGGATAATCGAGATTAAATTCGGATAAATTAAGGTGGATTCAGAACCCTAGACTTATTCACCATTTGATTTCCTTTAATCCAAGATATTGTTTTCTACTGCTTAGTATTTTAGAAATTCTTTTAGTTATTAATCACAAAAACCAACTTCTATTGTTTAAATAAAATTGGAATACGAAAACATCGGTAGTTAGAGAGTCAATCCTCGTGGGAACGATACTCTACTTATCACTTTATTACTTGTAAACGATGACGTGCACTTGCGTGTAGGAAAAATCGCAACAAGTTTTTGGCGCCGTTGCCGGGGATTGAAATTTTTCTAATATCGATTTAAGTATTTCCAGTCTTAATTTGAACGTTTTATTTTTATTTTTGTGTATTTAATTTTGTTTATTCGTTTTTCCTTTCAGGACCTTTCGTTAGTGCATGAGAAGACTCGGTAACGAAGGCCTACTACCTTTGGACACCGAGCTCGAGCGCACTCTAAGAAGGAACAAAAAGGAGAAAAGAGAGTTGCAGACGACGGTCAACATGGCCGAGAATATTGAAATCCAAGGAGGAGACAACCAAGTGCGGCAAGTTCAACCTGAACTCGCTCTTCGAGAGTATGCCATGCCGCAGGTCAACGCTAATTTTTCGGGAATTCGGCGTCCCACTATCCAAGCTAATAACTTCGAGATCAAGCCCGCCATTATTCAGATGGTGCAGGCGAGCCCATTCTGTGGACTGCCGAAGGACGACCCGAATGCCCACATTGCGTCTTTCCTTGAGATATGCGATACTTTCAAAACTAATGGTGTCACCGACGATGCCATCCGATTGAGGCTTTTCCCTTTCTCTTTGAGGGATAAAGCAAAGTTTTGGTTAAATTCCCTACCGCCGGGGTCAATTACAACATGGGAGAGGTTAGCGCAAGCCTTCCTTGCAAAATTTTTCCCACCAGCTAAGACGGCGAGGTTGAGAAATGAGATAACTACTTTTGCCCAGTATGATATGGAAACGCTCCACGAGGCGTGGGAGCGATATAAAGAATTGCTACGAAGATGCCCTCATCACGGCATTCCTGATTGGCTTCAGCTGCATACGTTCTATAATGGTTTGAGTGCTTCTACTCGCACTCTTGTGGATGCAGCCTCTGGAGGAACATTCATGGGAAAATCTATGGCCGAGGCACACGTTCTTTTGGAAGATATGGCTGAAAACGCATACCAATGGCCATCAGAAAGATTGACACCGAAAAGAGTAATGGAAGTTTCAAGCAATGATCCGATCTCCACCTTGTCAGCTCAAGTCGCCGCTTTGACACAACAGCTCCAGACATTTTCGCACGCACCAGCCCCCGTTACCATAGAGACATGTAATTGGTGTAACGGATCACACCCGAGTGCGGAATGTCAATTTGGAAATCCGTTCGAGCAAAATCGATGGAGCAGGCTCAATTTGTGGGAAGTGGGAATCGACCGAATAACCCGTACTCAATACTTATAATCCGGTGGCGCAATCATCCCAACTTTTCATGGAGAAACGGACGAACGCACACCATCCCCTTTCCCCGTAATCAACAGCGGCCCCCTTCCGCTCCCAAAGTGTCTCTCGAGGAAGCGCTTGCAAAATTGGCGGCAAATACGAGTCAATTTATGACTCGGACGGAAGCTACACTACAAAATCATTCTGCTTCCATTCGGAATTTGGAGGTCCAGCTGGGCCAAATCGCTAGTGTGTTGACAGCTCTTCCGGAGGGAGCATTGCCGAGTACAACAGAGACTAATCCTAGAGAGAGTCTAAACGCAGTTAGCTTGAGAAGCGGGAGAGAGGTGTTGGATCAGCCCGAGCGGGGTAAAGAGAAGAAGGAGATTGATGAAGAGAAGGATTTAAATCTAGAGGAGTCGAAGGAATTGAAGCCGGATAACTCGAAGACATGTGTCCCCGTTCCGTTTCCGCAGAGACTACAGCAAAGAAGGGCGGACAAACAATTTTCCAAGTTCCTCGATGTGTTCAAAAAGCTTCACATCAATATTCCGTTCGCCGACGCATTGGAGCAGATGCCGAGTTATGTCAAGTTCATGAAAGAGATATTATCGAAGAAGAGAAAGCTTGAGGAGTTCGAAACGGTCACCTTGACAGAGGAGTGCAGTGCTATTCTTCAAAAGAAGCTCCCACCTAAATTGAAAGATCAGGAAGCTTCAACATACCGTGCACCATGGGGAATCTTTCATTTAATAAGGCACTATGCGATCTTGGTACGAGTATCAACCTCATGCCTCTGTCAATTTTCAAAAAGCTGAATATTGGGGAAGCTAAGCCAACCACAGTCTCATTACAATTGGCGGATCGATCGATAAAGTATCCGAGGGGAGTGATCGAGGATGTTTTAGTTAAAGTTGATAAGTTCATCTTTCCGGCCGATTTCATCGTACTAGACATGGAGGAAGATGAAAATATTCCGATCATCTTGGGACGACCATTTCTAGCGACGGGCCGAACCCTTATAGACGTGGAAAAGGGGGAGTTAACTCTGAGGGTCCAAGACGAGCAAGTTACTTTTCGAGTATTCAAATCGTTCCCATGTCCAAGAAGTGCTGATAAAGGATCACAAATTGAAGGTGTGGATGTTGTTGAAAGAGGAAAGCACCGAAAACATCGTCGGTGGGAAAATGCAGATTTTGTGTTAAATGACCCGAGTTTTAAGAAGGAGGTGGAACGAGTGGCGTTCCTCGAGCATGAAAAAAAATCTACTGCAATCGTGAGTTCGTTTGTGAAGGAGGAGAGTGAGCCGAAAGCCAAGTGGAAAATTAGTCATGGAGAAACCGGGTGTTTCGGAAAGTTATTCAAGTCGAAACCTTTTCAAAAACAACATTTGATGACCGAACCGAAACTCGAACCACTGATGACCAATGGTCATAATTTTAACCAAAATATAAACGGTTCGATGAACGGGCGGAAGCCAAATGGAGTTTGCAGCGAACTAACGTTGTCCAATAGGTCCGGCTGAAGACTATAAACTTAGCGCTTCCCGGGAGGCAACCCGAGTTCGTAGTTGTAGATTTTTGCATTTCTTTATTTTTCTTGTATTCGTGATTCTTATTTTTCATCCTTTTGTGCTTCTATGTGCTTCTGCCTCTCGTTTTTAACGTCTTCTTTTCAAAATTCTGTGCAGGAAAGTCCCAGGGAAGAAACTGGAGTATGAGCCGCGGCACAGGTATTCTGAGCCGCAGCACACATCGATCGCAAGGGAAGGCAAAACCGACTGTACCTTGTGCCGCGGCACGGCATAAATGAGCCGCGGCACACTTGAACACTGAGCCGCGGCACACAAAATCTGAGCCGCGGCACCCGACGACATATCAAAACGTCCCAGTCCGACTGTACTTTGGGCCGCGGCTCACTTATATTGTGCCGCGGCCCCCGTCGCAAAATAAGAACATCCAGGTAGGGCTCATTCAGTCGATCGGCCTGCATAGGATACTTCTTCCCTCCCTTCCTTCCTTCCTGCACACGATGAGGTTAGTTGGTTCCATTCTATTAGTCTCCTTCTCAAATTCTCCAGGTAATTGTTGATTTCTAAATCATAAGTGATTATTGATGTGAAAAGATTTGGATTTTTATATTGTTAGTTGTTCTTCATTGTTGCTTCTAAAATGGAGTTGGAATATGGGGAATTTGTTATTGTGATGGAATTGATGTTTATGAACGAATTGTTGATGATGGTTTTTGTAATTCTGGGTTATAATCTGTGTTATTATTTTTGGGATTTGGAATTAACCATAAAAATTCTTGTTCTTCATTTTAACTTGTGCACACAAGGTGTTTGATAAATTGCAGCAATGAAAAATGGGTAAACTAGGCATTTTCAAACTTATATGCAATGAATCATGTTGTCACATTATCCCCAGCCTCTACATCATGTTCAACTTGAGAGCTCGTACTTAACTTCCTTTTTGATGATGCAAGCTCGTTTATTCACATTCCGAATGATGTAGTCAAGAAGCATGCAAGCTCACCGGACGATGCCACTGGCTTTCCGAGCAGATCGAGGGGAGTACTTGACCTTTTACTTTTCTTGCATTTCATTTTTGTCCATTGAGGTCAATGTACGTCCTAAGTTTGGGGGAGGGATTTACATTCAGTCTACATTCATTGCTGTACTCTATTTTCTTGCTGTACATTATATTTTGTTGCACTTTTCTTTTCTTTGCGAATTTTTTTTTTTTTTAGATAGCCTTGCTTGTCTTTGTTTTTCCTTATTCGTGAATTTTCGTGCTTCTATTTGTGTGATACTGATGTTACGACACTGTCTTTCTCTCTGAAGAAGCGGGTGAGTTCTAGTCGAGTTGTAGTCAGTTATTTCTGTTCTGCTTAGTATTCAATTAGGTCCGAAATTTTTTCGTGATTGTAGAGGTCTTGGCAGATAAGAGACGATACATACTTGTTTTTAAATCCCCATCAATACGTTTGGCTACATTTTCCGGATAGTGAGTCGTACTGTTTCTTTAGTCGTGTTGGCACTTAGATGGAGTTTAGAGTCGGTCAGTTTTTCCCTAAAAAGTCGAGATAATGTGTTCTATGAAGGGAAGTTTAGTAACCAGGGGTATTCGCGTGACCCGCTGTTTACTCTCGCGTAAAACGACGACCCTGATTAGACTAGTGATTTAGATATTTCACATGTGCCAATGATAGGGAGCCTAGTAACCGGGGGTATTCGCGTGACCCGCTGTTTACTCTCGCGTAAAACGGCAACCTTGATTCGGACATGCGGATATTATATATTCGAGTTGTTTCTCCGCTGTAGACGGGAACTTAGTAACTAGAAGCATCCATGTGCCCCATGAGTGTCTTTTACGTCAAACGGTTTCCTAATACATGAGAATGGAAGTTCCACCCTAGGATTATCCCGATGTAACATCCCGAGATCCTAACCTAGTGGTCGACTCGAATCAAATTCTTGAGCATAAGTATATAAGGGGATACTGTCCGAGGTTTATTTGTTATGAGACTCGTGAAAATTTGTGCCTTTAGACTGTGGAACAGGATGAACTAGTTTGGTCGTGTTAGCCTTTCATATTGACGGTCGATTTGACTCATGTTTTGTTAATCTTTGAGCTGAAATTTTCTTCATGAACGAGTGATTAGGACTGCATTTGATTACTTTGCGGAATCATTATTCTGAGTGCAGCTCGCTTTTATGACACTCGTATTATTTAGAGAAAATTACAGGATAGTATTGATTAAGTTGAACGCTATGAGTTGCACGATTATTCACGACATTCTTTTATTGACTTTAATTCTTTTTGCTTGAGGACAAGCAAAGGCTTAAGTTTGGGGGTATTTGTTAGGCGTATTTTTATACGCTTATTTATCTTTATTTTGTAGTGTTTTGGTGAGTGAAATCATCTAAATGAGCTTTTAATGCCTTAATTTTGTATGATTGACAGGAAATTGAAGTCCGGAAGCTAAAACGAGGCAAAACGGGCGAAGACGGCAAAACTGGACTATGAGCCGCGGCACAAGGAATCTGAGCCGCGGCACAGGAAGACACCACCGAAGGGCGAGTAAGGCAGTACTCGTGCGCGGCACGCCAGGTGAGCCGCGGCACAGAAGAATAAATTAACGCCCAGGCATTCAGCTTTTGGCGATGTGCCGCGGCACAGGTTCAGTGAGCCGCGGCACACTTAGCGGGTTTGGTACGTCTGCGCGGATTTTGGGCCGTTTCGAAGCCAGTTTTCAACCGATTAATACGGACGCGATTTGTGGAGGTGCTGAGCTATAAATAGGGTTTAAGACCCTAATTTAATCATCTTGGAATCATTGAATCTAATACCTTGGAGAGCTTAAGCTTGGAGACGGCAGAAGAGGAGGAAAGCAGAAGAATTCAAGGGCAGAAGGCGGGAGCTGAAGAACGGAGGAATCCGAACTTCATCTGCGTTTGAATTTTATGCTTTCGTTTATTAATTCTGTATTTTCAGTTTTTAGTATGTCAGGCTAAAGCCCTAATCTAGGGTTTTGATGAAACCTTTGTTTTGACGAATTGATTGAGATTATCCAAATTATTACCTTTTTATTGAGTTTTTCCAATTATGTTTAATGCTTGTAATTATCTGGCCAATAGTTGTATTGATTTAATCATTCACTTCGAATCGGGAGAGGAGATTTGGTGAGGAACTATTGGTGAGGACCGTTTTATTCTGTGAGATAGGAATATACTCATAGGAACTACGTGGCCTTTAGGAGATTTTATGTTGTTTGCCTATCGACGAGATAATTCACCTAGGGATAGAGTGCGTTAGTCGCCGTTAGATAAATCTATTGACCTCGGGAGAGGCGGTAGAATATATTAGCAATCTCCGCCTTCAGTAAATTGGGAAAATTATTTATTACGGATAATCGAGATTAAATTCGGATAAATTAAGGTGGATTCAGAACCCTAGACTTATTCACCATTTGATTTCCTTTAATCCAAGATATTGTTTTCTACTGCTTAGTATTTTAGAAATTCTTTTAGTTATTAATCACAAAAACCAACTTCGATTGTTCAAATAAAATTGGAATACGAAAACATCGGTAGTTAGAGAGTCAATCCTCATGGGAACGATACTCTACTTATCACTTTATTACTTGTAAACGATGACGTGCACTTGCATGTAGGAAAAATCGCAACAGCCAGTTGCTGGAGGTCGGCATTCGGTCGGTCACCAAGGGTCGGTCGGCAGAAGCCGAGAGATGATCGTCTCCAGTCGGTCACCAAGGGTCGGTCGCCGAGTACCGGGAGCCGATCGTCTCCAGGAGTCGGTCGCCGAGTACCGAGAGGCGATCGTATTGATGTCGATCGCTCGGCACCGGGATTCGTCCTGGGACCTTCGGTTGGCCAGTCTAGCTTGTCCGCTGGGCTAAGGCTTAGGTCGCCTGGTCGAGGTCGGCAGTTCTGCCTTGGCTGCTCGGCAGTGACTCGGTCGCCCGACCTCCGAGGCGATCGCCGGTCGGGAGGTGTTAATTCTTGACACAACATACGCCAACCAGGTAAACCACACTAGGCAAGACCTATGTGACAGACTCAACCAAGAAAGTGTTAGTAGGGAGAATCGAACTCGTGACCTTTCAGTCCCGCGCTCACCTACTCCACCAACTTGGCTACCCTTATGGGTGTTTAATCTATTACTTTGATTGAAGTAAGAAGTTGTTTTCAAGAAAATGATTGGATTCACAATTAGTTCTTTAAAAGAGAAATGCTATGTAGGCAAAGAAACATTATTGCAAGAAAATTCAAATAGACTACATAGTACCCCAAATTATAGTTGCCTTCGACACTGACCACCCACCAACTTGTATCATTAGCTCTTTTGAACAAATAAAAGAAACAAAGAAACATAGAACCAATTGAACTGTAATGCTTGGTTCCCGAGTTTAACTTAAGGAGAGAAAAGAAGGGAAATGGATAGAAATAAGAAGAAAGAAAAAATATTTGGTGTTCCCGAGTTTTTTAATAAAAAGAAACGGAAAGAAATGGAAGGAAAACTTTCCCTCCTAACTTTTCTTCCGATTTGGAAGGATTTGGAGAGAAAAGAACAAAATAGTTAATTTTCCTTTCACTTCCTTCAAACTCGGAAACACAAAATACAATTTTCTTTCACTTTCCTTTCTCTTCTTTTCTCTCCTAACTTTCTTTCCCTTTCTTTTCTTTCATTTACTAAAACTCGGGAACTAAGCGTAAATGCTCATATAAAACAAAAAATGCTACTCTGCATCAGGGGCGGATCTACACTAGGGCATGGTGGTGCCCGTCCACCACCAAAAAAATACAAAACGACGTCGTTTTGCGCATTTTCATTTAAAACGACATCGTTTTGGCAGTTTTTTTTTATTAAAAAAGTGAAAAATTTAGAAAAAAATTTCGATCGCCCGTTATTTTTTTTTTGTGGTGCGTCGGTGCACCAATAATTTTTGGATGCTGGATCCATCTATGCTCTGTATAACTACAGAATTAGATGCATTTCACTATATTATTTATTTTTTGGGTAAAAGGGATTCACCCTGGCAAAATATATTAATCACAGAAACAGATTAAGTACAATGGAATGTGGCAGACGTATCACATTAACCTCAAGCAAACGCTAGAACAACCACTACTCACTAATCGCTTGTGACATGCCACAAAGCGAAACTAACTAACGACATACAGTTACTAAAACACCAATAGGGAACCACCAACGAAAGCAACAAGAATCGCCACAACAGTCCATACGCCGCTTCGAAGGAGATTGATGAGTCAAATGAGACTGCCTCCTTAAAAACCTATTCAAGTAAAAACCCAACGGGAAAACCTTGGAATAGGGAAAAAAGAGTACAACTCTCAATTGAATCTCCAACGAAAAATCCACCATGCCCCAAGCAACTTCCAAAGAGACCATATCCACTAGCTTACAGCAAATATCCACAAAAATGCACGACATCAAGGATGCATAAGAGAAGGGGACAGCTTCCACACACGAATGAGATCAATCACATTCGCCGTCTTCTTAAACCTGCATGTAAGAAGCTTCAACCGCACCGTGGACTTGACAAAATCCACTACTTGAGCTTCTGACCTCTTTTGCTTCTTAAAGATATGATTATTCCTCTCTTGCCATATAACATAAGAAGCTGCTGCAAATAACAGCTTAGAAACAACACTACGAACTGACCGAGACTTCGCCGACATGATAAGCACGCTGGTAATAGCATCCAATGATGTAGGCAATGAACTAAAACCAGCAAACATCTTCAACGAATCCCAAACCTGCATAGAATACGGACAAGAAAAGAAAAGGTGATCATGAGAATCCGGTTGCATCTCACAAAGAGGACACAACAACGGGTCATCGTTAGTAGTATCAAGAATCCGGAGCATATCTTGAGTTCGTAATCGCCTTTTCATGACTAACCACAAATGAAACGCATGTCTCGGGATCCTATGAGAAAACCAAACCAAGTGATACCAATCCACATTATTATCCCGAGGCCTAATGCATTCCCAAACCAAAGAAACCGAAAACGGCCTAAACACCCCATGACTATCTCGCCATCCTAAACAATCATCCGAATGATCCACCAATAGAGGAACAGAAATAGAGCCAAGCACGGGGTAACAAACCATCCAATCAACAGGCCACGCCCAACCATTAGGAGAAATGATATCACGAACAGTAGAATTAGCACTAAATCCCGCACGGTGAATATCACGAGATGAAACAATACGCGAGATAGGACTCAGCAAACACCAAGAATCATACCATGCTGAAACCTTAGATTCATCCCCTAATTTGTACCATAGAAAATTACGGACAAGGGGCCTAAGTTGCAAGATCTTTCGCCAACTCCATGTCATATTGCCGCGACATGGAATATCCCAGAAATTACGACCACGAAGCTTATACATATGAATCCATCTAACCCAAAGAGACTCTTTACCAGTAATAATACTCCAAATATGGGTAGTGATCAGTGCACTATTAAAAGTATCCAACCTTTTAATCCCAAGACCTCCTTCCTGCCTAGGAAGACAAACAACCTCCCATGCTACTTTGGACTTACCCTTAATCCCAGCACCATTACCCCATAAAAAACTCCTCATGAGCTGTTCCAAGTCAAAAATAATGCGGGATGGAAGAATAAAAACCGAAGCCCAATAAATATGCATTGATGAAAGGACAGATTGAATAAGTTGAAGCCTACCAGCAAACGAAAGAGACTTATTCTTCCAATCCTTAATACGGTTAGACAACTTTTCTATTAACTCCTTACAATCGCGGAAGACCAGCCTAGTAGTAACCAACGGAACACCCAAATACTTGACTGGAAGACAACCTTCAACAAAGGGAATAACCTGTAAAATGGCAAGCTTAACATGAGTCCGTACGTTGCAAAAGTAAGCAGTACTCTTTGTCAAACTCGGAATAAGACCAGAAACTTTCTTAAACTCATCCAACGCCTCCATAATAACTCTAGCAGAATCAACATCTCCATGAGCAAAGAGAAAAAGATCATCAGCGAAGCACAAATTAACAATGCTAAGGTTAGAACAATGATGATGAAAAGTAAACAGCTCCGAATTACGAACCCTCCTCCTTAACATAAGAGTAAGAATCTCCATGACAAGCGTAAAAAGATACGGTGACAACGGATCACCTTGCCGAAGACCCCTCTTACCCTTAAAATAACCATGCACCGATCCATTAACACTAATAGAAAAAGAAGTCGATGTCACACATTCCATAATCCAACCAATCATACGATTATGAAAACCAAAGCCAATCAGAATTTTCCGCAAAAAGCTCCAGACAACAGTATCATACGCTTTCTGAATATCCACTTTAAATGCACATCTATCCGGTCCCCGATCAACATGATAATTATGCATAATCTCCTGAGTAAGTAAAATGTTATCCGAGATCCTCCTACCCGGAACAAAGGCTGATTGGTTTAAACTCACCAAGGATGTTAAACTATTCTTGATACGGTTAGCAATAATCTTGCTAATACATTTGAATAAGACATTGCAGCAAGAAATCGGCCTAAAATCATTAATCCGAGAAGGAGAAGTAACTTTAGGCAAAAGAGCAAGAATAGTATGGTTCACTTCTTTCAACAGCTTACCATTCGTGAAAAACTCTTGAACCGCCTTAGTAACATCCTTTGACACAATGTCCCAAGCTCCTTTAAAGAAAGCCACCGTAAAACCATCCGGACCAGGAGATTTGTCATCACCCATAGAAAACAAAGCATCCTTAACTTCTTGCGACGAGATATCCCGAACCATATCCTCCGCAACTATAGGGTCCAGGGTAGTCATAAATAAATCATTATCATCAAAAGGAACCGTATACCCCTCTTGGCCAAGTAACGAAGCATAATGACTAACAAAGGCATTAGGAACCTCCTCACCATCAAAACGAACCCCATCACTGTTGGTTATAACAGCAATACGACTTCTTGCTTTTCGACTCTTCACCACCTTATGAAAATAAGCCGAGTTAGAATCCCCAACCTGAAGCCATTCCACCTTAGCTTTCTGCTTAAGAAACTGCTCCTCCAACAAAATAGCATCATTATAAGCATTAAGATAACTTGCCTCCTCCTCTCGAATATCAATGTTGAACGGATTAGCATCAAGAGCAACTTGGACCGTATCTAACTCATGATGAAGTTTAATAACTTTCTCATGGAGATTCCCTTCATCAAAAAGGAGCTTATGAAGCGGTTTCTTCAGAGATTTAAGCTTGCTAACCACTTTGTACATGTGGAAACCGCTAGTATACACATTCCAACAATCCTTAACTAGCATTTTAAAGCGAGGATTCTGAACAAGGATATTAAAAAACTTAAAAGGCCTCGGATTAAACTTATGAGAAGTAGGAATAGTAAGGATCGCCGGAGAATGATCAGAAATACGATAAGGCTGAAAAATAGCATGGGCACCAACAAAACCATCCGTGCATTCAAGATTAGCCATAATACGATCAATCTTTTTAAGAGTACCATCTGTCCCTCTCGGTTTTCGATTCCAAGTGAATTGCAAACCTGATCGATTAACATCAGAAACCTCAATCTCATCAACACACTCCTTAAATTCCCGCATAACAATATCAATAACCAAAGAACCCTCCAATTTATCTTCTAAATGCAGCACAGAATTAAAATCTCCAAGAAGACACCAAGGACGATTCCGAACATATTGCTTATGCATAATAAGATTACGCCAAAGAGGACGCCTATGAGTATAACGGTTATGAGCATAAATAAACGAGCAAAACAACTCTTTCTTGTTTATTTTAAACCGGATACAAGTGTGAACTACTTGATCATCCATAACAACCACCGTTAAATCAACATCCTCCTGATTCCAACCTAAAATAATACGGGACCCTTTAGTACATAAATGTCCATTAGAAGTCCAATCCCAATTCCGAAACACCTTCTTACACAGCCCCTCCAACCGCGACCTAGCTACATGAGACTCGAGGATAGCGCAAACAGAAAGCTTATTTTCACTAATAATTTGACGAACCTCATTTTGCTTAGGGGAAAGGTTCATTCCCCTTATATTCCAAGAGGCTATGCTATACATCAGAACCACCTGCAGAGGAAGTGCTTGCTTCCTTTTGTTTATCATAATTTCGAACCGGATTGTCACTCATTTCAGTATATTCATCAACCTCCTCACCATCACTAACCAAAACCGTCAAACCCTCATCAACATTCTCACGACTTCCCAACAGTTCCTCATTACCCGAACTAAGAAATTCATCATTAAGCGCACTAAACGAATTACCCAAAGAAATGCCATGCAAATTGTCACTAATAAACGTTTTATTGCCTTGATAAACATTGGTAGGCTGTTTAGAATGCTTCCCTTCACTATTAGACTCAGATTGAATACCTTGCCCTTTTTCAGCCACAATAGCCACGTTTGGGGCATCCTCCTTATCACCATTGGACGAAGACGTACCAGCATTGGATTGGGACGTAGAAGCACCATCCACATTAGTCCTATTAACTGGTCTATAGTAAAACACCTTAGGTTTAGGCTTTTGAAATCTCAATCCATCAATTTGTTTTTTACCTTGATGTTTACTCTTCCCCTTTTTCGTATAAGCTTGAACAAAACCATCTTCATCCACCACCGGTTGTTCAACCTGTTTCACCCTTTTAGGACATCCATAATCACCATGATCAAAGATCTTACATGTTTCACACCTAGGTGGCTTCCATTCGTACTCAACATCAAGCGTTTCCAAAGAATGACCAGATCCGTTAGGGTATGGAATCGCCACCACAATAGAGTCAAGTAGAGCTGTCAACGAAGAGACTTCAACAAGAACCCTAGCATAAGAGTTACGTCCCCAAGATTGAAGACACATCGAACTTGTATAAGTATCTAAAATAATAGGACGCCCAAGCTGTGTTGCAATAAGACTAAGACCGACCTCTGAATAAGCTACAACAGGAATATTATGGATCTTAACCCACCGGGGCTGAAGTGATCTCGTCCTTCTTAAGTTTGGAATTAGGTGTCCAAATATTCAAAATTATAGGCACAAGACGGATCAGCCAAGGACCCTCCTCTAACACCCTTTCCATACCTTCCTTGGTTGCAAATTGAAACATAAAAAACCCGTTATTCAGCATTACCCGTTGTAGACCAAACTTTGCCCAAGTATTCTTCACATAATTTTCAACAATAGGGAATGCAAGTCTCTTTCCAATAAAATAACCATAGAGAGTGTTCGCAAATCTGTTACTAATCTCATTAACCACTTCCAACGGAATAGCCACATTAGCACCAGCCACTATCTCACTATTCCTCATCTCAGAAACCTTGACAACCTTCTTAACCGAAGAAGTCTTCAACTTATCCGCAAAAGATCCTGTTTGCAAAATGACATTCGCACCATCCTTGGAAGACACAACAGAACTCAACTTCTTGTTATCCACATCTTTTGCATCATTCGAATCACCAGAAGCATTCCTATTCTCAAAAATTTTCAAAACAGCAGCCGAAGAGTTGATCTTACCCGGAACAACATGCTTTTTAAGGATCGATTTAAGAATGGGTGCGTCACCAAGTAAATTATTGGTCACCTTCTCCTGATTCATACCTGCTGGCGGAGCGACATGATCGATCGAATTTGGTCTGCATTTGAGGAGATTGGGCGAGAGAAAAGGGGATCGGCTTGAAACGGGAAGATCGCACCTTTAGTGCGTGTAAATCGCCCACACATATAACAAGAACTTTAGTTGACATGTATAGATTCACTATATTATTTAGACATGCATATAAAGCTACCAGCACTCTTATTTGATCTTTTTAATGGGGATAAAAGTTGGAATCTTGAATTCTCAAACCTTTCTTATTCCTCTAAAGTATTTTCATATTTTCCAATTAATTAGTTTTAAGTCACAATATTTACTCCTCTCCCTATATAATTGATACACAAAAACTACTAGCAATAACATCTAGTAGTAGCCCTCCTTTTTACAACATATCTACTAGTTCAATTCACCAATTATGGGCACTACATTACACTTGAAACCCATTTTCTTCCCCCTCCTAGTCTCCGTCGTCGCCGCCGCCACCCACCACGGTCGCAAACCCTACCCCCGTCTGTCATGCCAATAATGTAATACCCGAGATATTCGCTCCAGTTTCGTTGAGTTTTTCTGCGGGTTATCGGATTGGCGTTGTCCATGTCCTTGTAATGTTGTGCCATGTTTGGGTGTGTCATGAGTAGACACTTGTTTGATTTCATTTCAGATCGTCGCATGAGTTTTCGGTTCATTGTGGTGTAGCGCACACTAACGCTTATGTTGTCAGTGTCGTATGTTGGAGGATATTATAATCATATTTCGCGTATATAGTAGACCGTAATCACTTATCGAGGATTGTGTATCGATATGTGTACTTGTTCGGTGAATATATGACGTGTGACATTAGTTGTTACTCCCTTGAAAGGAGGTTGTGATGCTTAGTGTTATTTGGCTTGGTATTTGCTTATTGTTGTGTGATTGTTGTAAGTGTTGTGCCAACGGATAAGATTGTTGAATCTCCGGGATCCGTCCTTGCTAGTACGGATCGGGCGTGACCATGGGGTTATCCAATCGGGTATGTCTTGCAGGGACTCCGAGGTTCGTGGCTTGCTAGCCCGATGCCGGGATAACTTGAAGGGTTATCCAATCTGGGTATGTCTTGTGGGGACTCCGAGGTTCGTAGCTTGTTAGCGTGATGCCGGGATAACTTATGGTTGTGGTTTGGTTGTGTGACGTACGTGTCATGGGTTTTCCAATTGGGTATGTCTCGTGGAGACTCCGAGGTTCGTGGCTTGATAGCCCGGTACCGGGACAACTATGATCGCATGTATAGATGTGGTTATGTGACTGTTGTCATGGTATTGTGTGGTTTCTCATTGGGTTATTCACCCGGGTATGTCCTGTGGGAGCATCTGAGGTTCGTGGCTTGTTAGTACGGGACGCAAATAATCCTTGGGAATATGTTGATATGGATGATTGGGTCGTAGACCCCGTGTTTTGTTATCGGAATTGTATTTTGAAAAAATAATCTTTGGGCTGTGTCCCTAAGTGGTCTCGAAAGGCTTGAGAATTCTTAGATCCCAAATGTTTTCAAAACTCCCGAGATCGTAAAATGTTTTGGTAAGATGTATATTGGGTTTATTCATACCTTTCATAATTTGAACTGCTTTGATCAAGTGATTTATCTCGAGAAGTATGTTCATGATAATTTTGTTCTTGGAGTTTGTTGTATATAGCTTGCATTTGTATTTTATACTTGCACTTGCAAACCAGTGGAGTTTTGCTAACCCCCGAGTAATCGGGGGTGGACGTCTGTATTGCGTCCAGGTACTTGCAGGTTCTTGGGGAGCTGATCACAGGATCGGTACGAAGGATGATGGAAGACGACGATACTAATCACATGCAGATCAATGTGGAGTATTTTCGGCAAGTCTTGTGGTATTGTCTTTTCCGTTGTGGTGTTTTTCCCGTCTTACGGGAGTGTTGATGTATGTCGACCCCTACGTGGGTATGAGTTGTGAGGAACAGTTATGTATGTTTGATGTGTATGCTGTGGCAAAAGACCAATCGGTCTAATGGTTCGTTATTTAGCCATTTCAGCATGTATTGTGTTGTTGTGATTTCTGTATTTAGCCTGGTAGATCCTCACAGAGAGGGTCTGCGGCGCTGTAATATTCCCGAGTGGCTTGGGGGTGTTACAGAATATGGTATCGGAGCTTTGGTTGCGGAAACCTACTGTCCGGTCGAGTTGTGCGTTGTCGAGTCTTGTCTTGTCAGATTTTGTCTGACTGAGTCGTATCGCAACGCGTCGTCTGAGATGTCGGTCATGATTAGTATCAAGGTGCAGCCATCATCTTCGTGCGACCTGTGAATGTAAGTCTCCCTACTATATTGTGCCTTGTGTTATACGAGCTTGTGTGATTTTGCATTATGAGGTGGAGTTTAAATGTGAATTGTGAATACGTATTCCATACTTGTTTGGTTCTCGTATTGTGCTGGATGGAGAGTGGTGTCGGTATATATATATATATATATATATATATATATATATATATATATATATCTTGTGTAAATCGTTTTTACATGGGTAATGGTTTAGGTGTGGTTACGCAAGGAAAGTTTATCAATGCGATATTTTAAAGCTTTAAATGTTTTTGGGGAGCCACGTAAATTTTATTTTAAAACATCCTTCAAGGGAGGAAAAAGTTGATTTTCGTATGATGACCTCAAGACCGAATTTTTTTTCTTGAGAATTCAAACTATTAATATTTCGATTTTCATCTTGTATTATAAGTTTTCAAAATGCGTTTTTTTAAAACTCAAATGAGGTCTACAAAATTTACTCAAGAAGTGACTCCCGCTTTTAATTTTTCGGTTTCATGATTGTCAGTCAGAAGGTAAGTGGTGATGATGTTGTCTTTTTTTGGGCAATAGTGCTCAGACATGTGATTAAAATGAGGTGTGAATGCTGAGTCATTCGGTATGTACTCGTTGTGTTAGTCCTCTTTACTGAGAGGTGGAATTTCGGTTTTGAATGTAAGTTGTCTTTTGAGGGTTGCTCGCGGGATAATGTAATCATGTGAATCAACGGCGTTTGGATTTGTATGTTGTTGTTTATTTGTAACCTTTGATTTTGGTATTGTTTGGTATATGTTCATAACGTGTTGCTGAATTAGAGCAGTTAGCGCACGCTAATGTGGCATGGCTAGCGCACGCTAAGTCTCTATTGTAGCGCGCGCTAATCAGTCTGAACAGAAGCTATGGAACTGCATACTGGCCGTTAGATCTAACTTTTGCGATCGTTAGACCGATCATCTGTGACCGTATTCTATGTGTGTTGTCTAGTAATGACAATTGTTGTGTGTGATTTTGTGTTATGATTTTTCATTGCACTAGGTGGTTACTTGTTAGTATGCTGATGGGCAGAGGTCATGGTCGTAACCGTGGTACAGATGGCCATGGGGATTAGATGCATGATCGAGAGAATATTGCCGAGAACGATATTGGTATAGGTGTTGCTACTATATTGCAACAAGTAGCAGCATAGATGACTCAGTTGACCCAGGCGGTTCAACGCAACACTGACACGACTCAGAACGTTGGTGTAAATCAATAGCTTCGAGAGGTAGTTCATATGAATCCCCCTCGATTCGCCGGTGCTGAGGATGTGTTGGGCTGGGATGGTTGGCTTTTCCAATTGGGAAAGATATTCGAGGCAGTTGATTGCCCCGAAGAGCGGAAGTTGCCTATCGCTCAGTACCTTCTTGATAGAGATGCCGCTAATTGGTGGGAAGCTGTTAACCTCGTGACCGTGTTGTCACGTGGGCGGAGTTCCAGGAATTTATGGAAGCTCAATTTTGTCCGAAACTGATTAGGGATCAGAAGATTCATGATTTTTACTTGGCAGAACCGCAGGATATATCAGTGTCGCAGGCTATCATCGACTATAGCAAACAACTCAGTTATGTGCGAGATCAGGTGAGGACTGAAGAAGAGAAGATCCATCACTTCGACATGTGGATGAAGCCGGAGATTCGCCAGTATATGGGGGACTCACTTGCACTTCATTGAGAGATTATCAGGATCGAGCCTTAGCTTACGAGCTAGCTTCGTTATCATCGGAATGTATGCCTGAGTCGAAGCAACAGAGGAAATCTGATGATTTTATGGGCAGTACAGAAGTTGGTGTTTCTAGAATGCAACTCCGTAGTCTTTCTGCTGTGAAGCTCCATCACCCGATGAGTGGGACTAAGAGTTCCAAGTCATCAGTTTTGACTCCTGGTAAAGCGAGGAGGTGTTTTAACTGTAATGCATCGGGACATGTATGTTCACATTGTCTTTCTCCGCCAGTAACGTGTTACAAGTGAGGACTCGATGGACACGGGATTCAGTTTTGCGAGTTGATCACCGAGTCTTCCGAGGTGCAGACTTGAGCACCAATGTCAAGATCGACCCTAAGAGGTTCCTGAGAGGTGTAGTCTACTAGTGCTTGTTATGTTTTTCCTTGTTTTGTTGTTTCGGATTTTGGGGGCAAACTTCTTTATTTAGAAGTGGATCGAATTTTTGAACTTCAGTATTTTCAATCTTATCAACTCATTTGTGTTCATTGGTATTTTCTAAATTTGTTTTGTTTTTTGTCTTTGTTGTTCGAGTGAGTTCTGATACTGTTCGGATTAATCCGTTTATCATTGTGACTTTTCCGAGTTCGGTTCAATTTCCGTGAACCTTATATGAATTGAGCATCTTGTAGTTCTTGCAAGATCTTTTAATGTCTTGAGTTGAGGTGTAACTTCGGTGTGGTTGTTCGATCGTTGTTGTTTTGATTGTTGCCGCTCGATCATTGTTGTTCGACCGTTGTTGTTCGATTGTTATTGTCCGGTTATCATTTGGTATTGTGTCATGATTCTTGAGCGTCTGAGCCATTCCGTAATTTTTCAGAGTTTCAAATGATTGTCTTTGTATCAAATCTTCCAAATCTTTGGGGCTACCAGAATTTCATTCTTGTTCAGCGTTAGACTTGTGTTTTGATCGTGGTGTCGGATTAATATACCGTAGTGACTTCTGTTCATTGTGTTTTGTTATCGCTCTAGCGTAGCGAATCGTATTGTTGCATTTCTGTACTGCTTGGGGTTCGTTGTGTATTGTCGGCAACAGATAATGTGCGTCATCTGAGATTACCTTGCATAGACTGTATCATGTTTTAAGTTTCGGCACGAAACTTATTTTTAGGGGAGTAGAATGTAATACCCGAGATCTTCACTCCAGTTTTGTTGAGTTTTTCTGTGGGTTATCGGATTGGCGTTTTCCATGTCCTTGTAATGTTGTGCCATGTTTGGGTGTAATATCCTGAACTTTTACTACGGTAGTTTAATGTTATTTTATCCGAGTTATATTGTACAGTGTGAAATCTGTACAGTATGGATAAAATAATTGAAGGACTGAGACATCTGTATTGGTATAATTGTCGTACTTGGTTGACAGTTGTATTTGAATATATTGTGTGTCAGGCGTATCGTATGAGAATATTATTGGAATGAGGATATGTATTTAGTATGTCATGTATGCGTATCTAATATATCGAGGCATTGGACAAGAATAGCTGAAAATGGCCAAGTATAGCCTGAATTAACGTGCGCTAGTATGTGGACATAGCGAACGCTAATGTGTAGGCTTAGCGCACACTAAAGGCCAAGAGTAGCATGCATTAATGCAGTGAAACAGACCAGAAGGAATCTACATGTGAACCCGACCACTTTCGGCGCGTGTTCCGATAAGGTCAACGAATGTTTGCTATTAAGGACTAGCGCACGCTAAATCCTAAGGTTAGCGCACGCTAATTTCAGATCGGTCAGAGGGAATCCCAGTAATCGCGGGTGCTTTCGACATGTGGGGGCACGAACATCTCCGGGGTAGGTGCAGACTGTAACAAGTCAACTACGAATAGCGCACGCTAAGGTCAAAGACTTGCGTATGCTAGACAGAGTATTTACCTACGTTATTGCATGGGCATTACGTACGTAAGCTGGTGTGCGAAGCAAGGCAATAGCCTTTGGATTTCGATAGCGCACGCTATCAAGGAAGGACAGCACACGCTAGGGCTGTAGTGCACACTAAATACAACTTTTAGTGCATGCTAGTAATGTGCAGTATAAAAAGGGACAGACGGGTGTTATGATGCATTTCGTCCATTTTCTTCCCTTCACTCGATAGAGAGAGCCTTGGGAGGATACTTGAGGTTCCAAAACACTGAGAGATGATGATCTTTAACAAGGTTAAGCTAAGGAACATAGATTAAAGCCTTGTTCTTGAAGTTATTGATGATTCTTGGAATGGAGTTTGATTGTTCTTCTTCATGGTTCATCTATACAAGGTAATTTTCGTATCCCTTTGATAGTGGTTTGTTTTTAAAGGATGATTAATTGAGAGGGAGCATGTTGGATTATCATGTGATGATGTTATATGAGATTTAATGGAATTGTGATATGAGATTTCGAATGCTAATTAAGATTCTTCCTGTTGTAAGGATTGTGATTCGTTTAACTCGATGAAAGATGGATTTCTGAATTATGTTGATTTCGTACGAATAACAATATGGGGTTGATTCCAGATTAAGTATGATATATAATGGTTTTGATTATGGATAAGATAATTAAAACAAACATTATGTTGATTTTAGTGATTGAGTTCGTATGTTCTTGATAAGATATGGATCATGATGATGAGATTGAATTTGGATAGGGTATGATTGATCTTGGAGTATGATTTCCTTTACATTCGTATTCGTAATCGAAAGGTGTTGAACAGTACCTGTAATGCATGCAACTGCATGATGTTAGCGCACGCTAGCTGACTGGCTAACACACGCTAACTGGTGACTAATAGCGCACGCTACGTTTATAATTCGTATATCGATGATTATAATTGTTAACTCTGGAGATTGGGGTTGTATGTTGTTTTCTAAATTTGGGAATTAAATCAGGAGTTTATGTCTGGGGAGCATACTTGACAGGAGAAATGTATATGATTTACTTTTGTTATTGGTATGCTTGGGTATCGAGGATACATTGTGGTAAAGACGAGGATATGAGTTATCTATGGTCCATGGTATTTTGGATCGTCGAGCATTGAGGCTAATCGTCGGTGATGGTTTCGACATCAAGATTGATCTCGAAGGACTCGGGCAAGCATCTTAATTTGATTTTGGTTTAATGTTGAGGATTTCGATCATGCATATTGTCATTCATGTTGTTGACCATGAGGTCGTATAAGTTGATTTGTCCTAGTATCGTTCATGTTATTGATTCATATGTCGTTCATATTGATGAACATCTTGATTTGCATACGTGTATGCGTAGTCGTGTTGTGTATGTTATATTTGATCCGATGGGATCATGTTGTAATATCCGCAATTTCGAATTTCGGTAATTTTCTTTTTTCGGAGAAAGTTCGTTTTGACAACTCTATCATGACCGTTTCGTCATTCCGAGAATGATTAATTCTGCACTTTTTGTCATCCGAGTTCGTTGTTTTGTTGAGTTCCGTGTCCTTAATCGACTTTTTCACGTGGGAGTTCGACTTTGTAAAGTCACCATTAATTCTTGGAAATTCCAAAAATTCTGAATCTTTGCAACATTATAGAGAATCAAGTTAGCTTTCCAATGGTTCAAACGGTGAGTCAATCGGAGTCCGCATTTAAGGAGTTATGGTCGAAATAGCGAAGATCGCACGGTGTGCCTTTTTGGTGTTGAAGGGGTCATGCAGTGCCGCGGCACACTCGCCGTGCCGCGGCACAAAGCTAATTCGGGCGTTTTCTTCGCCCAGGCCGCGGCACACTCATCCTGTGCCGCGGCACACGGGCTTTTTCTGCGTTTTTTAGCAGATTTGCGAGGAGAAAAACTTCATTTTTTCTCCTCTCTTCTTCCTCCTTCATCTTAGGCGAGTTGATGGCGATTTTGGGCGATTTGAGTGCTCCAAAACTTGTAGAGATTATCCTCCTCAAGTCTTGTTGAAGATTTTCGACCTCTACTTGAATCCTTCATCCAAATCAAGGTATTGTGGCTTGAACCCTTGTTTTTGTAGATTTGGGGATTTTCCTTTTTGATTTCGATTCCAATCCGTTTTTGATCAATTAGTTGTTGTATAAACGTTGTTTTGAACTTGTTCTACGGATTGGATACTCGTATCTTTGGTTCGTTTGACCCGATAGGTGATTTCTTTGTTCTTGAAGGGTCTTGAACAATTAATGTTCGATTAAATGTTCGAATGAGTTCCCTTTGATAGTTTGTTGGGATTTTCGTTGTTTTTGGCCTTGATTCTCGTCGTAATCATATTTTATTATTCCCTACGGAGGATTATAGGTGCTCGATGATTCCGATTTTGAATTCCGTTGGTGTTGATGATTCATATGGTGTTTTCCCGTAGTAATTTCGGTGCTATCACGTTCTAGATAGTGTTCGGGAATTTGAGGGCTACCCGGCCGTATCCGTTCACTTTTCCATTTCTCGTGATATCGAGGCAAGTACCTTGTCCATACTATTCTTGTTTTGTGAATATGATAATTGGTGATCGTCTTTATGTGGTTGTTTGATTGTTTGAAATGAGTTTTCAAAACATTCGGTTTAGCCTTGTTAAAGGCTTGCTTTCAAAACGCGTGTGTTTTGTGAATGGTGTGGTTTGAGAATGACTATGTGAACTCTATGGATATGTTTGGCATTGATGTTGCACTTGGTATTTGCGTGTGGACGTATATTGTTTCATTTCGGTGCATTGTGGTTTGACGTGGTGTTTTGCTAAGTGTTTGATGCTCTGGGTGAATTGTTTGAATATCCTTGATGTGATATGTTATTTGTGTGAATGTGTGGATACGGTTGAAGGTCTACGGTGACACATGGCACGTGATCATGTGGTCAGGATGCAACAAGTGATTGATCCAACCGTGAGAGCTTGAGATAATCTACGGTGGCACATGGCATGCGATCATGTGGCCAGGATGCAACAAGCGATTGATCCAACCGTGAGATGTGTGTGATTTGTTTCGCTAGCCAGCTCGAGAGGGTCCTTCGAGGCCACGGGTGGGATGTCGGTGGTATCGTCCCGGTCTAGGCGATGCGCGTGCGTGATTATGTTTCGTTGATTTTACGTCCGTTGAGGACACGTGATGTTGGGCTCGCCCTGTGAATTATTGTCGGTTTTCTATTTGTGAAAACAAAACATTTGGTTTTGTGACCTATTGATTTTGGAAAGAGAAGGATTTTATAATCCTAAATTGTTTTCTATTAAAACTCTCGATGGCATTTTGAACTGCTTTTGTAAATTGTTTCCCTTATTTGCGATCTTTCGGTTTTGGAAATGTTTACCCAAACTCTTGCCTCGGGAAGTACTTTTCTTTATGTTTGGATCTTTGAGGATTCTGATTATTATTGTTCTTGGAACTTGTATTGTATGGCTCGTATTTTTGCACTTGTACTTGCACTAGCAAAACGGTGGAGTTTTGCTAACCCCAGTATTCGGGGGTGGATGTCTATTTTGCATTCGGGTTTTGGAGCATAGCACGGTCGGCACGAAGGATGATGAAAGATGAACGATACTAATCACACGAGGATCCGTTGATGTCGTTTTGGTCTAGCCGTATTTTCTTTTCCGCCGCAAGATCTTTTCCCGTTGTACGGGAGTTTATCGTATTTTGACCCTGCGTGGGTATGTGTTTGGAATTGAGTTGTATGTTATTATTGAAAGACCAAGTCGGTCTCTTGAGTCATTTTAGCCTTAAAGGCGATGTTTAGATGTTTGATTTTAGTTATCGGCTGGTAGATCCTCGAGGAGAGGGCCTACGACGTGTAATATCCCCGAGTGGATTGGGGTGTTACATAAATGGTATCGGAGCTTAGGTTGTGGAAACCCAGGGTTGTCGGGTCGATGGTGTCTATTGAGTTTTGTCTCGTCGATTTTGTCCGACTAAGTCGTGTCGCGACGCGTCGCCCGAGTTTGTTGGTCGTGATTAGTATCGTGGGCGATCATCATCTTCGTGCGACTGTGAATGTAAGTCTCCTTCCTTGTGTTGTGCCTCGTGTGACACGAGCCATTTTTATGATTATCGGTTAAGTGACGGAATCCTCTTATGGATTTTGATTTTGTGATATGTTGTTATTTGACTCTAATTTTTAGTTCATATGAGGTTTTGTGTTGCTCGATTGTGTATGTTTAACCGTTTTTCTTTTTTCGGCTGCGTGTGTTCTTTTGCTATGACTTTCGGTTTTTTACCGACAGAGTTTTATTTCGAAAACCGATTCCCTTAACCGAGTTTTTGGCATTATGGCCTTGATCGCTTTGTAAATTCTTATGACGGTATTTAGTATTTTGTAAATGGCTTTCGTAAGTTTTGAAATATTACCGTCATCGGCCTTTTTGGGCATTTTTGGAATTGGTTTTTAGCCTGGTGGGTTCCGGCACGGGACCCATGGCGCTATAATGTTCTGTCTAATTACCCGAAATTTTTGGGCAATCTAGCCCATTGAATTATCTTTGAAAAACTTGAGTATCTTAGAAAATAAATTTGAGACGTACTTTTAAAATGAATTATTTTCTCGTGGTACATCCAAGGTGCCACAATATGTTTCAAAATTCTTCTACCTCGAGGACCCAAAAATGTTTTGAGATATTTTCAATGTTTTATAAACACTTTTACTTAGACCCGAGGGTCGAATATTCTGAAAGCTTTTCACTAAGAGAAGGTGTCCTCATTTTTGTTCAAACGCAAGATGATTTTCAAAGTCACGAAAATGATGTTGTTCAACTTTTTGTAAAATGATACTCAAGGTCAACTGGTGTTTCCAAATTATTTTCAAAAGGATGTTTTCATTTTAAAAACCTATCCATTCCCGTTTGAGGGCTGGATATGTATGCATGATGTTTGCTTTGTCGTTATGATGTTACTCCCGAGTATGATCGAATTGGTGGCATGAATGTCGAGGCGTTGCCACGCATTTGTTGTACTAGCCCTCTGTGAGAGGTGTGAACTGGTGTTCTTGTTTATCACCTCGTGGTGATTTGCGTGTTGTCGCACGAGTGTGGGTTGTTAAAGCTTGGATTTTTGTGCGTTTATGCACTGTGATTGTTTCATGATGTTTGTAATTATGTGCTGGTTATCGTTCGGGCCGTTGAGGTCGCGAACGATACCGTCGTTGTTGTAGTGTTTGTGTGTGTATTACTTTACGATGGTAATTGTTATATATGATATGTGTTATGATTCCTCGTTGTCTTTGAGTTGGCATCTCAGGTATGTTGTTTTGCGGTGTTATGTTCTATTGTATCTAGCATTTGTATTTTCGGTATGCCGAGCCGAGGCATTTCAACCGTGATGTGCACGGGAATGTACGTGCAAATTGTCCTTCTCACAAGAACACATTTGAGTGTGGACTCGAGACACCGAATTGATTTGCGAATGGCTACCGAGACTTTTGGAGTTCGCGCTTCAAAGACAGATATCGAATCGGCTTTGAGAGGCCTTTGAAGGATGTTTCGTCGATTGCACATTGTGTCGTCTCCTTGATTTCGTTATTGTGAGTAGCGGGACGACCTTCTTTTATAAGAGGTCGAATGTAATACCGGTATTGTTTTGGACTTCTTCATTTCCTCTTTCTCAAGTCTATCGATTCGCTCGTGTTCGTTGATCTTTATCGAACTTGTTCTGTATTTCGGTTTCATCGTTCGAACGAGTTGTGATCTTGTTTTGGGTCGCTCTGGTTATCGCTGTGTCTTTTCCGAGTTCGGTTCGATTCTTGTGAACCTTGTTCGGAAGTAACATCTTTTGGTTTTACTAGTTCTTTTAATCGAAGTGGATCGGATTTAGAACACGTATTTTCGACTCTGTCAACTCGTTTATGTTCGTTGACATTTTCTGAGCTTGTCCTGCTCCTTGCTTTTGTTGATCGAACGAGCGTGGTATTGTTTCGGAATAACTCGTTTGTCGTTGTGACTTTTCAATTTCTATTCCCTCTCGTGTGGATCTTATGTGAATGCATATGTTGTTGTTTTCACCGGATCATATATTGTCTCGAGTCGAGATGTGAACCTTGGAGTTGTTGTTTGAATTTTTATTGTTCTTCGTGATTCGAACATGATCGTTCGATTTTTGTTGTCTCGATCTTTGTGGTTCGATCGTTTGATTGTTCGGTTTTTGTTGATCTCGTTTCGCGATTGTTGAGCGTTCAGACTCCTTCGTAATTCCCTTAAGTTCGGGAAATTAGTCTCGTTTTCGCTCTTCCAACCCTTGGGCGGTGGAATTCCGTATTAGTTCAGCGATTGGCTCGCGTTTTGATTGATGTACCGTTGGGTTGGTCAATCATACTGACTTTCGTTCGTTGTGTTTTGTGATTGTCGGATAATTGACTTGGCTATATCATCCGTTTGATGACGCTTGTCACTTGTTGGTTTTATTATGTCTCTACCGGTGGCGCTGTGTTGGTCGTCCTGGAGCGTGTTTTCACGCCGTATATTCCTTTGCGTTGCTTGTAACGTTTCGCCGATGGGCGTAAGTTACGCATTTCTTGTGTATCTCGTTGAGTTTTCCTGGCGGGGATATTGGTTCTCCCTACTTGTTTTAAGTTTCGGGACGAAACTTCTTTTAAGGAGGGTAGAATGTAATATCCGCAATTTCGAATTTCGGTAATTTTCTTTTTTCGGAGAAAGTTCGTTTTGACAACTCTATCATGACCGTTTCGTCATTCCGAGAATGATTAATTCTGCACTTTTTGTCATCCGAGTTCGTTGTTTTGTTGAGTTCCGTGTCCTTAATCGACTTTTTCACGTGGGAGTTCGACTTTGTAAAGTCACCATTAATTCTTGGAAATTCCAAAAAATCTGAATCTTTGCAACATTATAGAGAATCAAGTTAGCTTTCCAATGGTTCAAACGGTGAGTCAATCGGAGTCCAGACGAAGGAGTTATGGTCGAAATAGCGAAGACTGCACGGTGTGCCTTTTTGGTGTTGAAGGGGTCAGACTGTGCCGCGGCACACTCAAAGGTGCCGCGGCACAAAGCTAATCTTGGCGTTTTTCTTCGCCCGGCCGCGCACACTCATCTGTGCCGCGGCACACGGGCTTTTTCTGCGTTTTTTAGCAGATTTGCGAGGAGAAAAACTTCATTTTTTCTCCTCTCTTCTTCCTCCTTCATCTTAGGCGATTTGATGGCGATTTTGGGCGATTTGAGTGCTCCAAAACTTGTAGAGATTATCCTCCTCAAGTCTTGTTGAAGATTTTCGACCTCTACTTGAATCCTTCATCCAAATCAAGGTATTGTGGCTTGAACCCTTGTTTTTGTAGATTTGGGGATTTTCCTTTTTGATTTCGATTCCAATCCGTTTTTGATCAATTAGTTGTTGTATAAACGTTGTTTTGATCTTGTTCTATGGATTGGATACTCGTATCTTTGGTTCGTTTGACCCGATAGGTGATTTCTTTGTTCTTGAAGGGTCTTGAACAATTAATGTTCGATTAAATGTTCGAATGAGTTCCCTTTGATAGTTTGTTGGGATTTTCGTTGTTTTTGGCCTTGATTCTCGTCGTAATCATATTTTATTATTCCCTACGGAGGATTATAGGTGCTCGATGATTCCGATGTTGAATTCCGTTGGTGTTGATGATTCATATGGTGTTTTCCCGTAGTAATTTCGGTCTTTATCACGTTCTAGATAGTGTTCGGGAATTTGAGGGCTACCCGCCGTATCCGTCACTTTTCCATTTCTCGTGATATCGAGGCAAGTACCTTGTCCATACTATTCTTGTTTTGTGAATATGATAATTGGTGATCGTCTTTATGTGGTTGTTTGATTGTTTGAAATGAGTTTTCAAAACATTCGGTTTAGCCTTGTTAAAGGCTTGCTTTCAAAACGCGTGTGTTTTGTGAATGGTGTGGTTTGAGAATGACTATGTGAACTCTATGGATATGTTTGGCGTTGATGTTGCACTTGGTATTTGCGTGTGGACGTATATTGTTTCATTTCGGTGCATTGTGGTTTGACGTGGTGTTTTGCTAAGTGTTTGATGCTCGGGTGAATTGTTTGAATATCCTTGATGTGATATGTTATTTGTGTGAATGTGTGGATACGGTTGAAGGTCTACGGTGACACATGGCACGTGATCATGTGGTCGATGCAACAAGTGATTGATCCAACCGTGAGAGCTCGAGATAATCTACGGTGGCACATGGCATGCGATCATGTGGCCAGATGCAACAAGCGATTGATCCAACCGTGAGATGTGTGTGACTTGTTTCGCTAGCCGCCGAGAGGGTCCTTCGAGGCCACGGGTTGGAAGTCGGTGGTATTGTACCGGTCCTAGGCGTTGAGGGTGCATGATTATTTATCTTTTATTTTACTTCCGTTGAGGACACTTGATGTTGGGCTCGCCTGTGAATTATTGTCGGTTTTCTATTTGTGAAAACAAAACATTTGGCTGTGACCTATTGATTTTTGGAAAGAGAAGGATTTTATAATCCTAAATTGTTTTCTATTAAAACTCTCGATGGCATTTTGAATCGCTTTTTGTAAATTGTTTCCCTTATTTGCGATCTTTCGGTTTTGGAAATGTTTACCCAAACTCTTGCCTCGGGAAGTACTTTTCTTTATGTTTGGATCTTTGAGGATTCCTGATTATTATTGTTCTTGGAACTTGTATTGTATGGCTCGTATTTTTGCACTTGTACTTGCACTAGCAAAACAGTGGAGTTTTGCTAACCCCCGAGTATTCGGGGGGTGGATGTCTATTTTTGCATTCAAGTTTTGGAGCATAGCACAGGGTCGGCACGAAGGATGATGAAAGATGAACGATACTAATCACACGAGGATCTGTTGATGTCGTTTTGGTCTAGCTGTATTTTCTTTTCCGCTGCAGTATCTTTTCCCCGTTGTACGGGAGTTTATCGTATTTTGACCCCTGCGTGGGTATGTGTTTGGAATTGAGTTGTATGTTATTATTGAAAGACCAAGTCGGTCTACTGAGTCATTTTAGCCTTAAAGGCGATGTTTAGATGTTTGATTTTAGTTATCAGCCTGGTAGATCCTCGAGGAGAGGGCCTACGGCGTGTAATATCCCTGAGTGGATTTGGGGTGTTACACATGTGATCTATGCTGAGGGCGCTGGATCAGTTGTCCACCTCGTGTTGATCCGACGTGATCATCTTGGGATCTATGCTGAGGGTGCTGGATCATTGGATGGGTTTTTCCACCCCATATTGGTCCGACGGGATCATCTTGGGATCTATGCTGATGGGCGCTGGATCATTGGATTACCCTGTGTTGTGTAATGGAATCATGTGGATTCGCATGGTTGGTTTTACCATGTGTGGTTGTTGTGCATATGTATATTGTTGGTTATCCACCTCGTGTTGATCTAGTAGGAGCATCTTGGGATCTATGCTGTGTGCGCTGGATCATCGGATTTCCATTGAGTATGCATTGTTGTTATTGTTGTGAGCATATTGACGATGTCATGTGAGTATGCATTTGTAGGTCTTGTGTTTGGACCGTGTCTGTATGATGTATTGATCTGATCTCAGATTAGACTGACATGATTTGTCGTGGCATTGCATATCTTGATGTATGTACCGTGTTTCCTTTGGTATTTGTCTTTTGATGGAGAACCGATTATCGTGTTGAGATTTGATGATGTCTATCCGATGGATCGAATTAGCTAGAGTTGGTATATTTTCGTAACAGTGAGTTATGATGATGTTTTGAGAACCTTGGGTATTGTTGAGATACAGTACAGATGTTTAGGTATGAGCTTATCGTGTTGTTGAGGATACGAGATGTGAATTTTGGTAAAATTATGGCGGTGAGATTACATTGGTAGTATTCTTACTTAGTATTTCATTGGTATGTAATTATTGATGTGATGTGACCGTTATCATTGTTGAGTTTTATGGCTGACCCCGTCGCGGGCTTTCTTTTTAGGTTCTTGGGATATCGAGCTTGTAGCGGTCGTGAAAAGATGAGCTTCGCGGAGGGTACTGGCTATGGCACGTGTTTGTGTATCGAGTATCTTTGACTAGTTGTTGTATTCCGCTGCTATAGCATTTTTAATTGTTTGTATTTTCCGATGCGTGAGTATTTTCAAATGACCTTTCGTTATCTGGTAACTTAAGTTACTTTCGAAAATCGTTTTTCTAAACTATTTTGTCAGTACGTGTAAGCGATGGCTTAACGTATGCTTTTAAACTGTTGAGTTTTGGCATTTCGGGCCTTGCAGTTTCTAATGAGATTTTATGACGGTTTTGATAAATGGATTTTATAAAGTCTTCGAATATTTTTAAAGATATTAACGTCATCGCCGCTTAGGCATATTTGAAATGTTTGTAAATCTTTCTTTCAGACTCGTGGGTTCCATCTCGGGGCCCACGACACTGTAATATTCCCGATCGGATCTGGGGGTGTTATAGAATACGGTATCGGAGCTTAGGTTCAGAAAATCTAGACAGTCGGGTCGAGTTGGGTCGTATGTTTGTCACGTCATTCGAGTTGTCGATTGACGAATATTAGAGCCCTGGATTTTTGTTGTTCACTCGGGCTTGTGTGTTATGTGGTTTACCGGTGTGGTACTGTGATTGTTGCAAACTTTTCCCAAATGGTGTTAACGTGTTTCTTCGGAAAGAGGTGTGTTGTGTTCTCTAGTTGAACTGATTTTGCAAAACGTGTGTTTTGAAAATATCCATGTCGAGTATTTTCTAGAGTTGAGACATGTGCCAGTATCACGGGGAATCGTCTGCTTCACGATCTGTAAGTATTTGTATTTTGAATTGCATTTGTTAGTTGCAGTTATGATAATGATGTGCTTTGAGATTTGAAAGAATATTATGCGTTACGTTATGAGATAGCAGAACATAATAGTTGGGACAGAACCGATGATCTTGAGAAACTGTGATTATGGAAAAATCAATGTGTCGGGTAAACTTGGAAAACGGATTTGTGTATTTGGGAAAGATGTGGTGGATTGTTGAGAGGAACATGTATTTGTAACACAGCCAAAATCTCCCGAGGCATTACAGTGCCGTGAATCCCGTGTGGGACCCACAAGGCTAGTTTAGGAAGTAGACATTTTAAATAAATTATAATAAAATGATAATTCCACGGTTACATATCATAAACCGGAATGTTTTATGAACGAACATAATCCAAAGTTCGATTATTACATAACGGAGGTTTCAAAATCAAATTTAAATCATGCAGCGGCAAGATTTTATCACAACACCATTCAAGCCTGACCGGACCCCTCAGGAATGTCCTGCACATAATCAACAAATTTACGTGGCACGATAAATAATGCCAGATAATCGGGGTCAGAGAATGCATACCAATAACAATTAGTAGCAATAATATACACAATTTTACCAATACCGTGCCACATAACAAACAGAAGATAATTCATAGTACGATCTACGTTGTCTTCCTCTTTTTATCACATAAACCCCAAGGTCGCAACCAAGGGTCACAAAAGTATCCATACAGGAATACCCCGGAATGTGGGTGCCCTATTTGGGTCTTATCCCTCAACACATTTCCACACGGGTACCATACATGTTTTACCCCCAACACATCGGCCCATTCATAACACATTTTTAGAGAAAGACAACCGTCGACATTCATCAACAATGGCACATTCATGAACACGAACACTTCAATAATACTAGCATGTCTCGAGAAAGATTTCACTTGCCTTCAATCCGACGGTGGGTGCATTACGGTAACTTGGACTTCCTCGACCGACCGAGCTCAACCTAATCACGTAACCCCCGATTAACATCCCGTACGGATAAAGACGAATAAAACTAGTTTTCCCTTCCCTCTCCTAACCGAATTCTTAACTTAATCTGATTCCGCCTAAACTAATATCGTGTTTCTAAGTTCATAAGTGATACGTACTACTATGCCGTTCAATTCTATGATTATTGTTAGTTATAATGATCTGCTCAACAAGATTATCCCCAATCATCATTAGGCTAGCAACAAACGACCATAGCATATTTGATTTCCATAACTACTAGTTCAATTCTCTATTCCGAGTACTATAACCGGTGGGTTACCATTTTACACAATGATTTCGGTGTTTGATACTCAATGACAATAATAATATCGAATGGATTCCCCTAGTTAATTTAACGTTGATAATCATATGGCAAGAGTGGGTTACGACTAGTTTATCTTATGGTGACGGATTCCTACGCAATTCTTCTTCAACTGATTCGTCAAGTTTTATATTTCCTATGTCGATTGAGATGGACATTTTCGCATGTGATTGTTACAACGAGTTGTATGAAAAAAAAAATATATTAGCAACGATAGTCCCGATTACTACAAGTTCGTCCGTTTAGATTGTCTATGAGAGTTAACAAAATCTACCCAAGTACCCGTAACCCAACAAGTATAATCAACAACATCGAGGAGATTACTTCAAGGATTGATAGGCTTAACTTAATAGATGAAGAACAATGAAGAGGGATGATGAATCAACAAGAGCCACGAGTAGAAACGAAGAGTGGACCGAATGACTTGGATAATCTTCACCAGAGCTTAAGAAATCACCTCCTCTATGTTAATTCAAGTGTAGGAGAGGCCAAGAATCGAGTATAAGGCTGGGGGAATGCTTCAAGAATGCTTATCTTCAGGTTTGAGGTCGAGAGAAATGAAGGGGGAGTGTTATTTTATAACACTCGATCTTGTTAACGTACGTTAAAGCTCCAGGCTTTATGTACGTAAAGGGCATTACGTACGTAATGTACTACCGTTAACGTACATAAAGGCCGTCCAGAGGTTACTACCTGAAATACACCCATCTATTACGTATGTAAGTTGTAATAACCTACGTAAGACACCTGAACGTAGCGTACGCTAAGCTTGGCGAATAGTGTATGTTATAAGGGGTTGAGTCGTTTGTCCCCTAGCCCACCGAAAGTTCCCCGGTCCTTGTCAAAAGGAAGATTCTGGTCGGGAGACCAATCTTAGCATTACGTACGTAACGAAGAAGGGTTTACGTATGTAATGTTACCGACTTAGCGTACGTTATGCACATCATATAGCGTACGTTAGTTGTAACACTCCCAGAGCCATCCAGGAACATTACAGTGCCATGGGCCCCGAGATGGAACCCATAAGTCTAAAAGATATTTTTGCAAATATTTACAAACGTTCAAGAGGCTAACGACGGTACTATCTTTTAAAAATATTCGAAGACTTAATAAAATCCATTTAACAAAACCATCGTAAAAACGCATTTGAAACTACAAGGCCCGAAATGCCAAACTCAACAGTTGAAAAACATACGTTAAGCTATCGCTTACACGTACCGACAAAATAGTTTAGAAAACCATTTCCAAAATAACTCAAGTTGCCAAAATCAAAAGGGCATTTAAGAAATACTCATGCAGCGGAAAGGACAACAATTAACAATACTCTAGCAGTGGAATACAACATATAATTAGAAGACTCGATTCACAAACACAAGCCATAGCTAATATCCTCCGGGAAGCTCATCTCTTCACGACCGATACAAGCTCGATATCCAAAGAACCTAAAAATAAAGCCCATGACGGGGTCAGCCATAATATCCAACAATGATAACAATCACATCGCGTCAATAATTACATACCAATGAAAATACTAAGTAAGAATACGACCAATGTAATTTTACCGCCATAACTTTACCAAACTCGTAATAATTCTCATCAAACTAACCGTTATCACATTTCACATCTCGAAATCTCGATTAACCAATAAACTCAAACATAATATCCATACGGTACCTCAAGCAATACCCAAGATTCTCAAAACATCATCATAACTCGTAATACGATAATATACCAGCTCTGACCACTTCGATCCATAGGATAACATCATCAAACTCCAACACGATAATCAATTGTCCATCAAAGACAAATACCAAAGGAAATACGGAACATACCTCAAGATATGAAATGCCACGACAATCATGTCAGTCTAATCCGAGATCAGATCGATACAACATACGAATACGGTCCTAACACAAGACCTACAAATGCATACTCATATGACAATGTCAATATGCTCAAATCAATAACAACAATGTAAACTTATGGATAACCCATAATATACGTATGCACAACAAAAATAAATGGTAATCCAACGATCCAGCGCACACAACTATATATTCCCATGATGATCCCACCGGACCGACGCATGGTGGAATTACCTGTCCAGCGATCCAGCGCACACAACTATAGATTCCCATGATGATCCCGTCGGACCAACGCATGGTGGACATAAGACAACAAAGCACAAATGCGTATTAACAACAATACACAAATTCATGACAACAACAATACACAATGTATCACAACATGATCGACACAAAAATGACAAAAATGATTAGAGTACTTGCCCCGAGTCCTTCGAGAGCGATATCAATGTCAAAAACCATCACTGACAATTATCCTCCATATTCGACGGTCCAAAATGTCGCGGACGGTAGATAATTCATATCTTCATCTATACCACAATGTATCCTCGATACCCAAGTATACCAATAACAAAAGTAAATCATATGCATTATGATTTAAATCCCCAACATCCAAAAACAACTTACAATCCCAAATCTGCTGTGTTCACAATTATAATCATTGCTATACGAATTATAAACAAATGAAACAAAAACCATACATTAAATATTATAGACTGAGCAAGTAATAACTTGCCTCGATAGATACAACGATGAGGAAGCCATTACCAATTCCATCCCCTTAGTCTACGAACTCCTCATCCCCGACCAAAGTAATCTACGAACATTCTCGAACACGACCGCAAAGCATGGTTCTAATCACCGATCAATAATCTCAACCTATTACAATAATCGATTAACACACATTCGATAATAATTAACAACCGATATAACCAATCAACAAACCCAACAGTTCTATAATATCTCGGTTAAACATAGTCTGAACAATCCAACTCAAACCAGCACGAATTCATAACCACAACACGATATACTACACTACCTGTCCACTTAGCGCACGTTAATCATATACCGTAGCGTGCGCTACGTCATTTCAGTTAGAGTGTGTTAGGCAGTTCAGCTAGCGTGCACTAATGTTATACAATTGCATGCCTTACAAGTATCGACTTAACACCTTGTGATTACGGATACGAATGTACAGGAAATCGCATTCCAAGATCAATCATCAATCAACATGACTTAACGAACATTCCATTTTCATATCTGAAAATATCGATAATTCAATATACACTCATCTTTCTATGTTCTAATTATCAAAAGTTCTTCAAGACACCATGATCATAGTTATCAAAACAACGTAATCCGATATCCTTTAACATGTAAACAATCATCTAGAAAGGAGGAGGAGGATTAACCAACTTATCTCAAGAAGAGGAACAACACAATTCAAACCACAAGAATCATATCAATATCCATATATCAACAACAACATCATCATAATCCGGTAATCCATCTCATAATCATGCTTATCAACTTGTTTATATGATAATCATCAACTCAAGAACATCAACATTCAATCCAAGACGAAATCCAAATGTGAAGAGTAATTACCTCTTTGAAGGAATGGATTGAATCTCAAGGTTGAATCCGTTCTCAATCACTTCCAAGCTCCAAATGTTGTTATGGACGATTAACTCCACCATAATCCAGTGTTTGGAACCTCAAACATCTCTCTAAGAACTCTCTCTATCGGTTTCAAGGAAGGAATGGACAAAAATGAAGAATAATGGCCAACTGCACATATATATACTGTACATTATTAACGTGCGCTAACATCTTCATTTAGCGTACGTTACATGCTTTAGCGTGCGCTAACTTACCTTGTTAGCGTGCGCTATCGAGCTCCAAAGGCTACCATCTTACTTTGTACAATGATTTACGCACGCAATTCCCCTATTTAGCGTACGCAAGTGTTCGACCATAGCGTGCGCTACTCATAGTTGACTTGCTACAGTCTGCACCTACCCCGAAGATGCCCGTGCCCCCACATGCCGAAAGCACCCGACAAAGCAAAGATTCCCTTTTGTCCGATTTACCATTAGCGTGCGTTAAGCCTATACTTAGCGTGCGCTAATCCTTCATAACAAACATCCGTTGACCTTATCGGAACATGCGCCGAAAGTAACCTGACAAAGCCAAGATTCCTTTGGACCGATCTAATTAGCATGCGCTAACCATATGCATTAGCGTGCGCTAGATGCAGATAATAATCAGCCTGGGCCTACCTGTCGGCCACCTCCCGAACCTTATCCAGAGTTCCTTACGTACGTTAGGGGTCCTCCTTAGCGTACGTAATTCAAACCTCTTAGCGTGCGCTAAGTATATATCGTAGCGTACGCTATCGTGGCTATACTTAGCCATTTTCAGCTATTCTTGTTCAACGTCCCGACATAAAGAATACGAACATACGGCATACTGAATATATATACTCCTTCCAACAATATTCTCATACGATATGCCCGACACACCATATCTTCAAATACAACTGTCAATCAAGTGCGGTAATTATAGCAGTAAAGATGTCTCAGTCCTTCAATTATTTTATCCATACTGTACAGATTCCACGATGTACAACATAACTAGGATAAAATAACATTAAATAATGGTTGTAGAAATTCCGGATATTACATACTACACCACTTAAAATAAGTTTCGTCCTCAAAACTTGCAATCCGTCATAGAAAAACAAACAAACCGTTTAACCAAAATATTCCGAAACCATCACGACAATGATCAATCATCATCATTAACAAATAACCAAAACAATATACTTACATATGCGCCAAGTCGACGATCTCCTGAGATACTAGCAAGTGACTTCACTGTTAAGCCTCAATACGCTTACAATCACAATTCCATGAGTCTCAACAAAATATATTATCTTCGGATGAAATAATCTATCCGTGTGAAATCCTGTTTGCCTTATTATATAGTCAAGTCCCAATTCCGATAAAACGAATAATACACGATATATCTATGAAACAACTGCCACAACAATGACACAAATCCCAAAACATCGACACAAAATTCGAACGCTCGGATGATCACCAATAATGATCAACCAATACATTAACCGAGAATATCATCGACATGATAAACTCCAATACGACCAACCAAGGGTCAAAACACAACCGAGAATATCATCCACATGATACACTCCAATATTACCAACGAACGATACAATAATCGGGAATACCCTCACACGGTAAGCTCCAACACGATCAACACAGAACCGCAGAAACAGATATATGAAAGAATAACATTCTCAAAACGTTATACTAATCACATACGGTGGATCTCATAGAAACACACCTGATTATTGAACATACTCCTCGGCGAATGAACAACAAATCACAAACCGACGAACATACCTAATCATACAGGGAGTGGGAATGACCAATCAATATCCAAAACAACCATCCTGGGGTCACCATCCCCAAATCCACATTTACAAAGGAATCATTCAGAAATCACTATGGTAAAATCGTACTACTACCATATCAATGGAGTCACGTAGCACATATGTCCCGGTTTCATAAAACCTGAAGTTCCAAAATTACATTCTGTGCATGAATCTACAACACGCAGCATATTTCTCTTATCCAATCAATCAACCGATCACCCTTGGATAACCAAACTACCATATTAAAGTTCGAATCTCTTTTTCATCGTACCATACTGATGTATTATCCAGTTTGTGAGTCACATTCATAACTTCATCATGATATGCACTATGCACTAAATGCGTATGTATACTAATCACATTTTCAAAATCAGTTTTGAAATCATATAATCTCGTCAAGAAGACAAATTTTCAAAAGTTCGTTCAAGAATTTCAAAACTCAAAACAAAAATTTTCGTAAGACCACGAAATCAATTTTCGAAAAAAATAAATCGGCTTACTGGTGTCAAGTTCTCGATGAAAATTCTTTTCAAATACGCACGATTAAGTAAAATGGAATTATGCAAATGATTGACTATATCCATACTCCTGTATACCAATTCGGCTTGTCATCAAATCCATTAACATTCCATCTGATAACCGCACGATATAGTTCCAAAATCTCAATATATAGACTCCGATAAAAACTCCTTTTCCACATACGACTCGCAACGTCAACCATTAACCCGTCCTGGATCACCTCAACCATGCTATGACAAAACATTGAATAATCAATAAATCAAACACAACGAAAGACTACCCGAGAAGTATCATTTGAATAGGTAAACCAAAACCCCGAAAGGTAGTAATAAAATAGATAAACGATTGGTAAAGTGTTTTACAAATCTCGGGAGTTCTTTTGAAAACAGAAAAGCCTTTTGAAACATTAGGGTCTCAGCCCAATCCCGTTCCACATTACAAGAAGTTTTAAAAAGTAGAAAACCTTTTTAGACCCCAAGTCCTGAGTTGTAAAACTATTTCAAAATCGATTGGGTCTCTCCCCAAAATCATTTTTCGTAAAATATCCGTAAAACATTCATTTTAAAAAGTATCATTTTTAAATGCTCAAAAACAGTTCATATACCTCAAAATGAATTAACATGACTACATGTTCTTCTCAACCATCCACAACATTCTCCCAAATACATAACTCCATTTTCCCAGTTTCACCGACACATTTATTTTCCACAATCACAGCTTCTCAAGATCATCGGTTCTGCCCCAACTATTAGGTTATGCTATTTCATACTGTAACGCATAATATTCTGCTGAATCTCAAAGCAGATCAACTTAGAATGGCAATACATCTCAATGCAATTCAAGAATCTAAATACTTACAGATCGTGAAGCCGACGATTCCCCGTGATACTGGCACATGTCTCAACTCTAGAAAATACTCGACACAGATAATTTCAAAACACACATTTTGCAAAATCAGTTCAACTCGAGAACACAACACATCTCTATCCAAAGAAACATGTTAACACCGTTTGGAAAAGTTTACAACAACCCCAGTACCACACTGGTAAATCACATAACACACAAGCCCGAGTGAACAACAAAACCCAGGGCTCTAGAATTCGTCAATCGACAACTCGAATGACGCGACAAAAGCACGACTTGACTCGACCCGACGGTCTAGGTTTTCTCAACCTAAGCTCCGATACCATATTCTGTAACACCTCCAGAGCCATCCAGGAATATTACAGCGCCGTGGGCCCCGAGATGGAACCCATAAGGCTAAAAGACATTTTCGCAAACATTTACAAACGTCCAAGAGGCTAACGACGGTACTATCTTTTAAAAACATTTGAAAACTTAATAAAATCCATTTAACAAAACCATCGTAAAAACTCATTTGAAACTACAAGGCCCGAAATGCCAAACTCAACAGTTGAAAAACATACGTTAAGCTATGCTTACAGGTACCGACAAAATAGTTTAGAAAACCATTTCCAAAATAACTCAAGTTGCCAAAAATCAAAAGGGCATTTAAGAAATACTCATGCACCGGAAAGGACAACAATTAACAATACTCTAGCAGTAGAATACAACATATAATCAGAAGACTCGATTCACAACACAAGCCATAGCCAATATCCTCCGGGAAGCTCATCTCTTCACGACCTCTACAAGCTCGATATCCAAAGAACCTAAAAAGAAAGCCCACGACGGGGTCGACCATAATGTCCAACAATGATAACAATCATATCGCGTCAATAATTATATAACAATGAAAATACTAAGTAAGAATACGACCAATGTAATCTTACCACCATAAATTTACCAAACTCGTAACAATTCTCATCAAACTAACCATGATCACATTCCACATCTCGAAATCTCGATTAACCAATAAACTCAAACATAATATCCATACGGTACCTCAAGCAATACCCAATATTCTCAAAACATCATCATAACTCATAATACGACAATATACCAGATCTGACCACTTCAATCCATAGGATAACATCATCAAACTCCAACATGATAATCGATTGTCCATCAAAGACAAATACCAAAGGAAAGACGGAACATACCTCAAGATATGAAATGCCACGACAATCATGTCAGTCTAATCCGAGATCAGATCGATACAACATACAAATACGGTCCTAACACAAGACCTACAAATGCATAGTCATATGACAACGTCAATATGCTCAAATCAATAACAACAATGTAAACTTATGGATAACCCATAATATACATATGCACAACAACAACGCATGGTAATCCAACGATCCAGCGCACACAGCTATAGATTCCCATGATGATCCCGTCAGACCAATGCATGGTGGAATTACCTATCCAGCGATCCAGCGCACACAGCTATAGATTCTCATGATGATCTCGTCGGACCAACGCATGGTGGACATAAGACAACAAAGCACAAATGCATATTAACAACAATACAAAAATGCATGACAACAACACTACACAATGTATCACAACATGATCGACACAAAAATGACAAAAATGATTAGAGTACTTGCCCCGAGTCCTTCGAGAGCGATCTCAACGTCAAAAACCATCACTGACAATTATCCTCCATATTCGACGGTCCAAAATGTCACGGACGGTAGATAATTCACATCTTCGTCTATACCACAATGTATCCTCGATACCCAAGTATACCAATAACAAAAGTAAATCATATGCATTATGATTTAAATTCCCAAAATACGAAAACAACTTACAATCCCAAATCTCTTGTGTTCACAATTATAATCATTACTATACGAATTATAAATGAAAGAAACAGAAACCGTTCATTAAATATTATAGACTGAGCAAGTAATAACATGCCTCGATACCGATACAACGATGAGGAAGCTGCTACCAATTCTATCGCCTTAGTCTACGAACTCCTCATCCCTGACCAAAGCAATCTACGAACATTCTCGAACACAACCGCAAAGCATGGTTCTAATCACCAATCAATAATCTCAACCTGTTACAATAATGGATTAACACACTTTCGATAATAATCAATAACCGATATAACTAATCAACAAACTCAACGGTTCTACAATATCTCGGTTAAACATAGTTTGAACAATCCAACTCAAACCAGCACGAATTCATAACCACAACACGATATACTATACTGCCTGTCCACTTAGCGCACATTAATCATATACCGTAGCTTGCACTAAGTCATTTGAGTTAGCGTGCGTTAGCCAGTCCAGCTAGCATGCGCTAATGTTATACAATTGCATGCCTTACAAGTATCGACTTAACACCTTGCGATTACGGATATGAATGTAAAGGAAATCGCATTCCAAGATCAATCATCAATCAACATGACTTAAAGAACATTCCATCTTCATATCTAAAAATACCGATAATTCAATATACACTCATCTTTCTATGTTCTAATTATCAAAAGTTCTTCAAGAACACTAAGTGATTCGAAACCATGTTCATAGTCATCAAAACAACGTAATCTGATATCCTTTAACATGTAAACAATCATATAGAAAGGAGGAGGAGGATTAACCAACTTATCTCAAGAAGACGAACAACACAATTCAAACCACAAGAAGCATATCAATATCCATATATCAACAACAACATCATCATAATCCGGTAATCCATCTCATAATCATGCTTATCAACTTGTTTATATGATAATTATCAACTCAAGAACATCAACATTAAATCCAAGACGAAATCCAAATGTGAAGAGTAATTACCTCTTTGAAGGAATGGATTGAATCTCAAGCTTGAATCCGTTCTCAATCACTTCCATGCTCCAAATGTTGTTATGGACGATTAACTCCACCATAATCCAGTGTTTGGAACCTCAAACATTTCTCTAAGAACTCTCTCTATTGGTTGCAAGAAAGGAATGGACGAAAATGAAGAATAATGGCCAACTGCACATATATATACTGTACATTATTAACGTGCACTAACATCTTTTATTTAGCGTACGTTATATGCTTTAGCGTGTTCTAACTTACCTTGTTAGCGTGCACTATCGAGGTCCGGAGGCTACCGCCTTACTTCGTATAATGATTTACGTATGCAATGCCCATGCAATAACGTACGTAAATGCCCCTATTTAGCGTACGCAAGTTTTCGACCATAGCGTGCGCTACTCATAGTTAACTTGCTACAGTCTGCACCTATCCCGAAGATTCCCGTGCCCCCACATGCCGAAAGCACCCGACAAAGCAAAGATTCCCTTTTGTCCGATCTACCATTAGCGTGCGTTAAGCCTATATTTAGCGTACGCTAATCCTTCATAACAAACATCCGTTGACCTTATCGGAACATGCACCGAAAGTAACCTGACAAAGCTCAGATTCCTTTGGACCGATCTGATTAGCGTGTGCTAACCATATACATTAGCGTGCGCTAGATGCAGATAATAATCAGCCTGGGCCTACCTATCGGCCACCTTCCGAACCTTATCCAGAGTGCCTTACGTACGTTAGGGGTCCTCCTTAGTGTACGTAATTCAAACCTCTTAGCATGCGCTAAGTATACATCGTAACGTGTGCTATCGTGGCTATACTTAGCCATTTTCAGCTATTCTTGTCCAACATCCCGACATACAAAATACAAACATACGACATACTGAATATATATACTCCTTCCAACAATATTCTCATATAATACGCCAGACACACCATATCTTCAAATACAACTATCAACCAAGTACGGTAATTATACCAGTACAGATGTCTCAGTCCTTCAATTATTTTATCCATACTGTACAGATTCCATGATGTACAACATAACTCGGATAAAATAACATTAAACAATGGTAGTAGAAATTCCAGATATTACATTAGTCACTTAGTCCCTTAGTCATTTATCACATTTTAACCATCTTGGGGTGACCATCCTCTCCACTCGTCAACAATTCATCGGGGAACAAGACGTTGGCTACCGTCATATTCGCACCGACGATTGTCCAACGGCATCAAGGTACGTCACCTCCGTTGCATTCACATCACACAATTGTATCGCAAAAGCATTTAATGAAGTCACATAATATAAAAGGCAATATCACACTACAAGAAATCACACAGTACAAGGTAATTAAGCATGAAATACCGGTGGTATTACATATCACCCCCCTTAAAATAGTTTCATCCCGAAACTAAGAAAATAACTCGGGATGACTCTCCTTCATGCTCGACTCGGTCTCCCAAGTTGCTTCTTCCCTTCCGTGGTGCGACCATTGAACCTTCACTAGGGGTATGGCTTTATTTCGTAATGTCTTCATACGCCGATCCAAGATGGCGATCGGTACCTCTTTAAAGGTAGCATCGTCGGAAATTTTTGTAATACCCGGTCGAAAGTCATGTCATTTCAAACCTCTTCATGTTCTTCGAATCGTGATTTGTTGAGCGAACCCCTGTAATCATTGCTTGGAACCACCGTTTTGGGGTTTCCGTACTTCTATTTCGTGTTATTGTTGCCCAGACATTGAATCCTATTACTTTCATTCTCTTCCCGGGTCATTTTCCATCATTTTAGGACCCGAAGGGGGTGTGAGCCGCGGCACAAGGAGCGTGCGCCGCGGCACACACATTTCCTAAACCTGGCCGAGCGGACTGTACCGGGTTCCGCGGCACACGCCGACAGTGCCGCGGCACACTGCCGAGTCAGTGCCGCGGCACACCTAGGCTGAGCCGCGGCACACTTGTGTTGCATCCTCAGCCATAAACCGCCTGTACTCGGTGCCGCGGCACACCTGGGCTGAGCCGCGGCACACTGCCGAAACCTGGGAGCAATTTTTAGGGCGTGCCGCAAAGACGCTGGGTGAGCCGCGGCACACAATGCGGTCAACTGCATAATTCGGCTTTTTAAGCGAGATTTCCGCTCATTTCCTCCATTTCCATCTTCCACCTGCGAGAGAGAGAGAGTTTGAGGGAGGAGTTTTCTCACATCTATCACTTGTGTGTTGGAGATTTACCACTTTCACTCGGTTGGGAAGCCCGGATAGTCGATCTAACGCGTATTCCTTGGATCATAGAGCTTGGATATTCAAGAGGTAATTTCTTCGACATCTTGACTTCTCGATTTTGTGTGGGTATTGACGTTTTGGATGATAAAATCATGGTGTATGAAGTGATATATGCGTGAGTATGGACATGTTTGAGTATTCATCGGATTATTGAAAGATTATTCAAGAACACTTTGAATTTGGTGTTGGATTTTGGGGGGTTTTCATAGATTCGTCCGTTTTATCCGATTGAGGCTTGAGAACCTTGAGATTTTGATATATCTATACCGTATGAGTGTTTTCTTACGATTTTACGGGTTGGATTGTGCCGTTTTCGGACTTGTGGGAATTTGGGTGATTTCCCAACCTTTAGTTGTTCACCCGTATATTTTCTTGAATCGTAGACGAGTTTCGGGAGTCTCTTCGTGTAATTCGAGTATGGATAATTAATTGTCATATTCCTTGCGAATCCTTTAGGTGCCGGAAGCGCGTTCTTGGACCTACCGAACTCATACCTTTCCTCCGTTCGATTTCTCGATGTCTCAAAGGCAAGTATACATTTATGATTGTACGTTCTCGACTTTGAAAGTAAGAAATATTGATGGCATATCATGAACGAACCGTTTTTACGGCATTCATAGATATATTGATGGCATATTATGAACGAACCGTTTCTACGGCATTCATGTATGTATTATTGGCATGTAATGAACGAACCGTTTTTACGGCATTCCTACATGTATCGGCGTATGAGGTGAACGAACCGTTTCTACGGCATTCACATACGTAACAGCGTATGATGTGAACGAACCGTTTCTACGGCATTCACATACGTCATGAGATTTTAGTTATTCCGGAATACTAGTCTTGAATTGATGAATTGACGGTTACATTTACTTTATTGTCGAGGAGTAATGTGTTTCATATTGATATACTTGCACTAGCTATTCGACGGCTAACCCCTTTATGGGGGAAATACGTTTAATGTATTTCAGGTTCCAGGAGGTCGGACAGGCAGGTATCGGGTCGGCATGAAGATGGTGGGCAAGTGTGATACTGTGTCTTTCTTCCAGTGGTGTTATGAGTTTTCCGTTCAGTGTTGTTGTACTGGATTGGTTATTGAATACTCGAGTATTGTTTCCCATTTTCTTTGATTCCCAGCCTGTGTTTGCCAAAGTATTGATTCGTATTGTGATGTCTGTGAATACATTGGTTCTGTTTTTGAATACCTTTGTAATGTTTTCATTCTATTGTGTGTAGACCTTCTCGGTCAAAGTTTACGGTTCCGCGTATATTTAGCCTTGTGGGTCCCACGGCGGGGCTCACGGCGCTGTAATATACCCTGAATAGCTTGGGGGTGTTACAGAATATGGTATCAGAGCTTAGGTCTATGGATACCTAGGCTGTCGGTCTTTTGGGTCGAATGAGTCGTCAATTGTCCACAGTATCACTACTCTGCCATCATCACAGTGCGACCGGTACTTGTAAGACCTCTTACTCTTCTAATGTTTCCTTATTCGTTATGCTCCTTCTATGGATATTCTTGAGAATCGATCACCTTAATGTCGTGCGTTTGAATTGTGCTTACGTACCTTGTGTGTTCTTCAGTATGTCACCGGTAGGGCCGTGGCCGTGGTCGTGGCCGTGACGAGGAAGGGTCGTGTGGCGCGGCCGTTTCCATCGATTGATTGCGGGTCGACCAACCCCGCTTTGTCGAACTCGGTGCATCCCGACACCGAGAGTCAAGACGACGACCGACGGTCGTGGGAACAACGCAGACGTTGGAGTGACGAATGCACTTCAACAATTGGCTACTCGGATGACCATTTTAGCCCAAATCGCTCAATGAATAACCCGAACCCAAACACGGATGCCTTGCTTGAATGTAATCCGTATGCACCCTCCACGATTTGGCGGTGCCATGCACCGTTAAGTGGGAAGACTGGCTAGCGGAATTGGAGAAGATTTTCGAAGCGGTTGATTGCCCCGAGGTGAGGAAAGTACCAATTACTCAGTATTTCCTCACTAAGGAGGCCGCTACTTGGTGGAAGGTCATCAAGCCACAGGATCGTATTGCCTCGTGGGATGAATTTAAGGAGCTCTTGGAGGCCGAGTTTTGTCCTTGGCCGGTATGAGAGAGCCGAATCCGAGCCTTCTTCGAGGCTAAACCACAAGATATTCCCGTTTCGGAGGCGATCGTGGACTATAACCAACAATTGATCCATGTGAAGGATCAAGTGCGTAACGAGCGTGATAAGATCCGTTATTTTGATATGCGGATGAATTTGGACTTACGGCGGTACATGGCCGGATTTGCTTGTGCCACACTGAAAGAGTATCAGGACAGAGCTTTAGCCCATGATATGTTGAGCCCCGACAATGATACCGTTGAAGAACCGAAGAAGCAGAAAGTCGGGGGAAATTTTTCTGGCTCTAAGGGTGGAAACTTTCAGAAGTCACAGACGACTAACGGTTTTGCCGGACAGTCGTCACGTTCTAATAAAGGGAAGAGGGGTTACCGTCCCACTCCGGGTACCTCAAATCGCACAGTGACTTGCTATAATTGTGGTCGTTCAGGCCACTTTAGTTCGGAATGCTACTTTCCACTATTAAAGTGTCACACGTGTGGTCAGATGGGGCATAGAGCGGTTTATTGTTCCGAGCCGAACCAGACTTTGGACACTCGGGCTTCTGCCCCAACACCCCTTGATCAAGGTGTTAATCAGCGGCAATCTTTTGGTCAACCTCAGCAGAATTTTGGCAGGGGCCGGGGTCGGGGTCAGAACGCTGGAGGGGGGAACTCTAGCGTCGGTTCGGTGCAACCACGAGTTTATGAGATGCGTCGAATGCATTTAACCCGATGCGGCGGTGGCTTCAGTACCATCCATATTCTATCTTATCCAAATTGTACTTTTGATTCGGGTGCTACACATTCTTTTATTTCTTTGGAGTGTGTACGCCGTTTGAATATAACTTGTTTAACTGCTTGCGATCCCTTTATCGTGAGACTGCCTAGCGGGGATAGGATTGTGGGGAATCGGGAGATTAGAGATTTTCTGGTGGTTATATCCGGTATGGAATGGTTATCGAATTTAATTGTAGTTGATAAGGAAGGCGAGGACGTAATCCTCGGCGAGGACTGGCTTAATAATCACCAAGCGATTATGAATTACCGTACCAAAGTTATCACCATGATGACTAAAAACGGATCTGAGTACTCATTTTTGGGACGTAAGTCGGGCCAATCCAAGTTACTTATCAGTGCCATGAAGGCCAGAAACTTTTGAATAAAGGTTATACGGGCTATTGGTGTTATGCTTTGAAAACGGAAGGAAGCGAAGTCGATTTCTCTTCAATTCCGGTTGTTAATGAGTATCCCGATGTTTTTAGGATGATCTTCCGGGATTACCGCCAGATCGAGAGATAGAATTTACCGTGGACTTAGAGCCAGATGCGGCTCCGATTTCTAAAGCACCTTACCGGATGGCACCTTCCGAAATGCAAGAATTGAAGAATCAGTTGGGAGAACTTCTGGAAAGAGGGTACATCAGACCGAGCGCTTCGCCTTGGGGCGCGCCTGTTCTTTTCGTGAGAAAGAAAGATGGTTCACTACGTTTGTGCATCGACTACCGCGAGCTGAACAAAGTAACCATCAAGAACAAGTACCCTCTACCGCATATAGACGATTTATTTGACCAATTGCAAAGGGCTGCAATTTTCTTGAAAATTGATTTAAGATCCGGGTATTATCAACTCAGGGTGAGGGAGTCCGACGTTCCGAAGACGGCGTTTCAGACGAGATATGGGCATTATTAATTTGTAGTTATGCCTTTTGGGTTGACAAATGCGCCGGCAGTATTCATGCAATTAATGAATAAAATATTCATCGAGTACCTCGACAGGTGTGTAGTCGTCTTTATTGACGACATCTTAATCTATTCTCGAGATAAGGAGGAACATGCCCGACACTTGCGTTTGGTCTTAGACATTTTGAGAACCGAGCACCTCTATGCAAAATTCTCGAAATGTGAGTTTTGGTTGGAAGAAGTTATGTTTCTCGGCCATGTGATTTCGGCCGAAGGGGTTCGTGTAGACCCGCAGAAGATCGAGGCAGTGCTAGGCTGGGCACCGCCTAAAAATGTTAAGGAGGTTCGTAGCTTTTTGGGCCTTGCTGGGTATTACCGTCGGTTTGTCGAGGGGTTCTCGAAACTCGCTCGACCGCTTACGAAATTACTCCAGAAGACCGAAAAGTTTGTTTGGACGGATGAGATACAACAGAGCTTTGATGAACTAAAGAGACGTTTGACTTCAGCGCCAATATTAACTTTACCGCATGGTAGCGAGGGCTTTGCAGTCTACAATGACGCTTCGGGTCAAGGCCTGGGCTGTGTTCTTATGCAGCAGGATAAGACAATAGCTTTTGCGTCACGACAACTAAAGCCTTACGAGATGAATTATCCTACTCACGATTTAGAGTTGGCCGCAATTGTCTTCGCACTCAAGATTTGGCGGCATTATTTGTATGGTTCACCGTGCCGGATTTATACCGATCACAAGAGCCTGAAGTATATTTTCAGCCAGAAGGAGCTGAATATGAGACAGAGACGTTGGCTAGAGTTGATAAAGGATTATGATCTGGAAATTCTTTACCACCGGGAAAGCCAATGTCGCTATGATGCTTTGAGCCGCAAATCGGCATCGCTTCAAATGCTCGAGGTTCTTACGTCCCTGCATTTAAAATTCGTCAAGATCTAATTGAGCAAGGGATAGAAATTTGGCTTCAACGAGTACAGGGACAATTGTGTACTCTCGAAATTACTTCGTCCTTAGTTGACGACATCAAAGGGAAGCAGTGGAGTGACCCGATGATTTCTCAACTGAAGGAAGATGTGATTAAAGGAAAAGCTACTGACTTTATGGTATATGAGGATAGTATTCTGAGATTTCAGGGCAGACTTTGTGTTCCGAACGATTTAGAGTTGAGACAGAGAATCCTCCGAGAAGCCCATGCTACGCCTTACTCAATCCACCCCGGGACAAGTAAGATGTACAAAGATTTGAAGCGAAATTTTTGGTGGAATAACATGAAGAAGGATGTTACGGAGTTTGTACTACGGTGCTTGACGTGTCTGTAATACCCGGTTGTAATTCAGTCATTATCATTCAGTAATTTCTTTCGGTGATTGTCATTCAGTGGATTTTCACTCATTTATAATCATTCATCAATCATATTCGTTCACCGTGTTCACCGTTCGGAGAAACTTCGAGTGGTGTATCGTTATTGTTCATTGTTTCAACTTTCCTCATATGAGTTCGACTTTGTTAGATCACCATTAATTTTTGGTAACTCCAAAAATTCTAAATCTTTGCAATATTATAGAGCATCGAGTTAGCTTTCCAATGGTTCAAACGGTGAGTCAATCGGAGTCCGGACGAGAGAGTTATGGTCATTTTAGCTCAACCGCTCATTGGCCGATCACTGCCGAATGAACTCGGCCGTGTAGTCCGACACGGCCCGTGCCGTACTCGTCCGGAAAGTGCCGAAGTGTCTGCCTCAGGACCCGACCGTGTCGTCTGGCACGGCCGAGTCGAACCCTTCCGGATAAGCGGAACCGATCGCCAAAGACGCCCGACCGTGTCGCTCGGCACGGTCGAGTCATGCCGAGTCAGCCGCCGGACGGGTCATCTGTCGGGAGGCCCTCCGCGCGCCGCGACCGTGTCAAGCGAGGACACGGTCGAGTCACTGTCGGCCGGTATCGGCCAGGCCGCGACACGACCGCGTGCCGATCGCACGGCCGTGTCCGGCAGCGATCAACTCCCTTAAATTCGTTTTTTTCAGCATTTCTTCCATTCCTTTCCCATTTTTTTCACTTTCAACCGAGAGAGGAAGCTTGAGGGAGGGTTTTTCCTTCACAAATCATTTGGGTGTTTGATTTTCTTCATCTCCTTTCGATCGTGAAGCCCGGATAATCAATCTAACGCGTATTCTTCGGATTAAAGCACTTGGATCATCAAGAGGTAATTCCTTCAACACTTTGGACTTCGATTTTGTGTTGAAATAGGATGTTTAGGACGTTATAATCATGATATATGAAGGGATATGTATATGATTATGAGTTTGTATAAGGATTCATTGGATTATTGAGGGGTTATTCAAGAACACCTTGAATATCGAGTTGGAATTGGGGATTTTCGACTAATTGATGTTTTAATCACATTTTTGGATATTCATAACGGATTATTGATCGTATTGGAGTTGTTTTGTTGGTTTGAAACACTTCTTGGGGGATTTGATATTGGTATATCGAGGTTTGATTGTAAACAATCGGAGTTTGGATACTACGTGTTTGATTTAATGCCTCTATGGACTTGGTTTAGTCGTATCGACGTTTTGAGTTCGTTATATTCGTGTTTGATTCGTATATTGAACGGATTGTTGGTAATTGTATTATTTAAGGTTGTTCGAGCGACCGATATCTCAATTAGGACGTTGTTCGTGGACGTACATTCTTCATCGTTGTTGTGTAAGTTGATTCTTACTCGGTTAAAAGGACATTCATTCCTTTTGTTGTTGATCATTCATAATCATAATTCATTCATCATTGTATTAATCATTTTGAGACTTGTAATTGTCGGATAATCATTTCATTAGCGAGGAACGGCGGTTCCAATCATTTCATTGAAAACTATCAATCACTTCATTATCACTTTCGTATCGGTGAGTCATTCTTGACTTTGTCGGATTATTATTATTCATTGATATTCATTATGGTCATTCTTGTTCATATGACCTTCAGGTTCATATTGCGTGGCCGGGTGCGGATGTGTGGAATTTTTAGTCGGGCACGTGATGGCCATGTATTGGGAGTGATACATTGGAGTGCACACGGTAACGATTACCTCCGTGAGACTAATTAGGTACAAGGACGGTGTGTCCGGTCATCCGTCTTGTACACTTGCACGAGAACACTACGGGCGTACTATGATACTCCTCTTCACGTAATTCATAATTAAGAATATTTCATAACTTCGCTTAATTCATGATTGTGTAATTTCAACTCTTGAGGATTGTTGTTACGTAATCAACCCCATTGGGGATTTTGTTTTCGTGTCACGGCAAGGCAAAGGCACGGAAGAGCATGTTGACGGCGACGAGTCCCAGTGATACTAGTAGGGACCCAGTCATTCCGTTTGTTGATCATTTTGATCATTTGATCATTTCCGTCATTTGTATTTTTCCGCTGCAAATTCCGTTTGAAATGTTTATTTATTCAGGGTGGTGTATTTTATCTTCATATAAAATATACTAGTATTCGGTATTGTCCTGGTGTGTTGTACTTAAACTCCTCATCGGAGTACTTGGTAATATAATGTGGTTCGGTACTACAATTATATTATTTAATTCATCATTTTCACTGCCTGGTGGGTCCCAGTCGGGGATTCACGGCGCTGTAATATCCGCCTAGTTTGGGGTGTTACAGAGTTGGTATCGGAGCGTGGTTTTGAATACTACCCTCCAAGTCATGTCTCATTTGAAATTATCGTCATCGGACTAGTATCATTGGACTTTCGCGTCACGTGTGACCTGTGCAAATGCCGAGCCAATCAGACCAAGAACTGTAAGATTTCTAATGCCATGGTATAATTTCTGGCAATAGTCATTCATTCATAATTCATCAGTTAACAATCCTCAATCATCATTGTCATTTTGACCAGGACGGTCAGGTTAACTCATTAATCAGTCAATTAATTTCATTGTTCAGTTGTTGATCAGGAAGATCGAATCATTAATCTTGTTAACTCATTCAAGATAATCATTTCAATAATTTCATCAGATAATCATGTCACCTCAGTTAATCATTCATGTAATCACCGTGTTAGAGCGCGTATGCTCATTTTCATAATCTCATGTCATAATCATAACGTATATTTCATGCGGTGAATATAATCATCATGTGACTTTCCTACTTCAGTATGGAGAGGGCAAGAAGAGGACGTGGAGGACGAGGCCGTGGAGCGGGCCGAATCCCGAGAGCTCATGTGAATACACGTGCAAACGCGAGGAATAATGCTAATTCATCGAGCGGCCGCCACTCATTCACACGGACGCGATCATTCACTATCGGGAGTCGCACAGGACACGGCTCGGTCGAGAGGTGTCCGGGTTGACCCACTCGCTTTTATGCGGGCATGATGGCCCAAATGACCAGATGGCTCAGTTGATGGAGACAATGCATAACTCCGTCAATCAAAATCAGCAGGCTCCTCCGCCGCCACCTCAGAGGCAAGAGAGGAATGTGAGTAATATCATCGGCGATATCTCTCGCCAGAGGCCACCTACTTTTGAGGGCTCGTCTGAGCCGGCAGATATCATTCATTGGCTCGAGCATTTCGAGAAGTTGTTTGCTATGGTAGAGTGTCCCGAAGGACACAAAGTTTCTGTTGCGGCTTACTACCTGGGTAAGAGCGCACATTCTTGGTGGTTATCGTTGAAGCCCACCGAAGGATCTTGTACTTGGGATCAGTTCAAGACTCTCATGATGGAGAGGTATTATCCGGCCCCACTCAGAGAGGCCAAGCTGTCGGAATTGCTCACCCCCGACCCCTCAGCAGACGAGGATGTTCTCGCCATTGCCGAGAAATTTCAGGAACTTCTTCCTTTCGCCTCATCCATCATTCATTCGGAGGCGGATAAGATCAAGTATTTCAGCAAGAGGCTGAAACCCCGTATGAGACTTCAGTTACTTAATCATAATTGCACCACGTTGGCCGAATTCATTGAGAAAGCTCTCACCTACGAGCTTACTGCTAAGGAAATTGCTAAGCAGCAACCTTCGTCTGCTAGCAAGAAATCGAAGAATCGTAATCAGTCTGAAGGTGGTCAGACAACCTTCAAGAAACCCCGTGCGGGCTCTGCTTTTTTTGAGCGACCTCCAGTGTCGTCTAAACCCGCGGAATCTCAGTCACGAGCGGCCAGTTCGGCCATCACCTGTTACAACTGTGGGGATCTTGGTCATGTCGGCACCAAGTGTCCGAGACATCATCACGTGTCATAAGCTGTGGAATTGTGGGACATAAGGCCCGTTTTTGCCGTAGGGACTCCAAACCTACTCGACGTCATCTCGGGCACCTAAGCGACTGCCGTTCGAATCGAGACCACTCAATCGTCGTTTAAAACGACGGGAGCGACTAAAGGTGGAGCTTTTATCCATCGACGGGAGCGTCCGGTGCCGGGACTAGCAAGCCGGATTTATGAGATGAAGAAGACCGATGATCCGAGGCCCGAATGATCTCGGGTATACTCGATATTCTATCTCAACTGTGTGTACCCTTTTTGATCTGGTGCATCGCATTCATTCATTTCCGAGTCATGTTTGAGTAGACTACGTGCGGGTAGTGCTACTAGTTATGAGCCTTATGTCATTGGCCTACGATGGTAGACGAATTATCGGCAATCGTGAGATTGTAATTGTCCGATTCTGGCCATGGTCGTGTATGGCGGCGGACCTAATCGTGGTAGATTTGCCGAGAGACGACGTCATCTTGGGTATTGATTGGATGGATCGTCATGATGCCATCATTAGTGTCCGTAAGCGTATGGTCACTATCATTTCAGACGATGGGGTTGAATGTGTGTTTCAGGGAGGTAATCCCAGCTGTTCTGGTAAGGTCATTAATTTGATGAAAGCAGTAAGGTTACTCAATCAGGGATGTGTCGGTTATTGGTGCTATATGGCCAAAACCGAGAAGTCATCAGTAATGTTGACGGATATTCCGGTGGTGAGGGAATATGCCGATGTTTTTCCAGACGAGTTACCTGGTTTGCCTCCACAGAGGGATGTGGAATTCACGATTGAGTTGGAGCCTGGTACGTCCCCGATATCGAAGGCACCGTACCGGATGGCCCCGACCGAAATGCAGGAGTTAAAGAACCAACTTGAGGAGTTGTTCGAGAAAGGTTACATCCGACCGAGTGCGTCCCCGTGGGGAGCACCAGTATTGTTTGTCAAGAAGAAGGATGGTTCATTTCGCTTATGTATTGATTATCGGGAGTTGAACAGGGTGACAATCAAGAATAAGTATCCCTTACCCCGTATTGATGATCTCTTAGATCAACTGCAGGGAGCTTCAGTATTTTCCAAGATCGACTTAAGGTCTGGATATCATCAGTTGCGGATCCGAGAGTCGGACATCGCGAGGACAGCGTTTCAAACACGCTATGGTCATTATGAGTTTGTGGTTATGCCGTTCGGATTGACTAATGCACCTGCGGTATTCATGGAGTTAATGAATCGGGTTTTCATCGACTTTTGGATCGGTTTGTTGTTGTCTTCATCGATGACATTTTGATTTATTCTCGTGACCGGGAGGAACACGAGTCTCACCTTCATCGAGTGCTCGGCGTGTTGAGACGAGAACAACTTTATGGGAAGTTCTCCAAATGTGAGTTACGGATGTCCAAGTGACGTTTCTCGGACACGTAATTTCATCGACGGAGTTCGTGTCGATCCTCGAAGACGGAGGCTATTCGAGATTGGCTACCTTAAAAGCGTTAAGGAAATCCAAGTTTCCTCGGATTAGCGGGTTATTATCGGCGATTTGTGGAAGGATTTTCTAAAATCGCTCAACCCTTGACGAACTTATTGCGGAAGGATAAGAAATACACGTGGTCCGACGCGTGTCGTGAGTTTTGAGGAACTCAAGAGCCGGTTAATGTCGACTGTACTTTCCTTGCCGCAGGGAACGGAAGGATTTGTGGTTTATAGTGATGCATCGGACGGGGTCTCGGGTGTGTACTCATGCAGAACGGGAAAGTTATTGCCTATGCTTCACGGCAATTGAGACCTTACGAGGTTAATTATCCGACCCATGACACGGAGCTAGCGGTAGTGGTGTTCGCTTTGAAGATTTGGCGTCATTACCTTTATGGCGTCACCGGGATATTCACCGATCATAAGAGTTTAAAGTATATATTTACTCGAAGGAGTTAAATATGCGTCGAGAGGCAGTGGTTGGAATTAATCAAAGATTATGATATCGAGATCCTCTATCACCCGGGCAAGGCGAACGTCGTCGCCGACGCCTTGAGTCGTAAGTCCGTTCAGGAACATATGCTTGCCCGTTTAACAGTTCAGAAGGAGCTTCAGCAGGAATTCCTTAGACCCGAGATCGAGGTCTGGCTTCAGCGAGTTCAGGGGCAGCTTTGTATGTTAGAGATTTCATCGTCACTAGAGGAGACAATTCGAGAGAATCAGGGTTCGGACCCATCATTGTTACGCATCCGTGAGGATGTGGCTCAGGGGAAAGCCCCTGGATTTGTGGTCCACGAGGATGGACTTTTGAGGTTTAAGAATCGGTTGTGTGTACCGGCGAATGACGAGTTGAAAAACTCGATTTTGAAAGAAGCTCATGCTACCCCTTATTCTGTGCATCCGGGGTCTAGCAAGATGTACAAGGACTTGAAACAAAATTACTGGTGGAGTAATATGAAGCGAGAAGTCGCAGAATTTGTTTCGAGATGCTTAACCTGTCAACAAGTTAAGATTGAACATCAGCCGTGGGTATCTTGAAACCTCTTCCTATTCCCGAATGGAAGTGGGAAGACATTTCTATGGATTTCATCACGAGTTTGCCGACGAGTCGTCGTGGCATGAATACGATCTGGGTGATCGTGGACCGCTTAACTAAATCAGCTCATTTCCTTGAGATCAAGGATACGTGGGGTCCCGAGAGACTTGCCCAACTTTTCATCAAAGAGATAGTGAGACTGCACGGTACTCCTAAGAGTATCGTTTCCGATCGTGACGGACGGTTTGTGTCACATTTTTGGAAATCAGTTCATCGTGCTATGGGAACTCAGCTTAATCTCAGTACTGCCTTTCATCCTCAGTCCGACGGACAATCAGAGAGGACTATTCAGACATTAGAGGACATGTTGAGGGCATGCGTCCTCGATTGGAAAGACGATTGGGAAGCCCAACTACCATTGATCGAGTTCACGTATAATAATAGTTGGCATGCTTCGATCAAGATGGCACCTTACGAGGCCTTGTATGGTCGTCGTTGTCGATCTCCGTTGTGTTGGGACGACTTATCAGAATCAATCGGCACCGAGCCCGATATGCTTATAGCCGCCCGTGAAAAGGTAACTTTGATCAGGAATCATTTGTTGACCGCTCGAGTCGGCGAAATCTTATGCAGATAACCGTCATCGACCATTTTAGTTCGAGGCAGTTGACCTCGTGTTTGTCAAGGTTTCCCCGAGTCGTGGTATCTTCCATTTCGGGAAGAGGGGAAGTTAAGTCCGAGATTCATTGGACCGTTTGAGATTTTGGATCGAGTGGGCGAGTTAGCTTATCGTTTGGCTTTACCTCCGGCGTTGAGCCGAATTCATAATGTGTTTCATGTCTCTCGATTGCGGAAGTATGTTGCGGACCGAGTCACATACTTGATTCGATGAGATCGAGATCGCCGACGATCATTCATATGAGGAGCGTCTGTGCGAGTTTTAGAGCGGCGAATCAAACGGTTGAGGAATAAGACGATCCCTTTGGTCAAGATTCGTGGTCTAGACACGGAGTCGAAGAGGCCACTTGGGAAACCGAGGAGAATATGCGGGAGTGTTATCCCGAGTTGTTTGACCCTTAGTTTCGGGGACGAAACTCTTTTAAGGGGGGGTGTATGTAATACCCGGTTGTAATTCAGTCATTATCATTCAGTAATTTCTTTCGGTGATTGTCATTCAGTGGATTTTCACTCATTTATAATCATTCATCAATCATATTCGTTCACCGTGTTCACCGTTCGGAGAAACTTCGAGTGGTGTATCGTTATTGTTCATTGTTTCAACTTTCCTCATATGAGTTCGACTTTGTTAGATCACCATTAATTTTTGGTAACTCCAAAAATTCTAAATCTTTGCAATATTATAGAGCATCGAGTTAGCTTTCCAATGGTTCAAACGGTGAGTCAATCGGAGTCCGGACGAGAGAGTTATGGTCGTTTTAGCTCAACCGCTCATTGGCCGATCACAGCCGAACGAACTACGCAGTGTCGTCAGACAAGGCCCGTGCCGGACTCGTCCGGAAAGTGCCGAAGTGTTCGCCTCGGGACCCGACCGTGTCGTCGCACGGCCGAGTCGAACCCTTCCGGATAAGCCGTAACCGATCGCCCAAGACGCCCGACCGTGTCGCTCGCACGGTCGAGTCGCGCCGAGTCAGCCGCTTGACGGGTCATCTGTCGGGAGGCCCTTCGCGCCGCGACCGTGTCAAGCGGGGACACGGCCGAGTCATCGCCGGTGCCGGCCGCGGCGACACGACCGTGCCGATCGGCACGGCCGTGTCCGGCAGCGATCAACTCCCTTAAATTCGCTTTTTTCAAAGATTTCTTCCATTCCTTTCCCATTTTTTTCACTTTCAACCGAGAGAGGAAGCTTGAGGGAGGGTTTTTCCTTCACAAATCATTTGGGTGTTTGATTTTCTTCATCTCCTTTCGATCGTGAAGCCCGGATAATCAATCTAACGCGTATTCTTCGGATTAAAGCACTTGGATCATCAAGAGGTAATTCCTTCAACACTTTGGACTTCGATTTTGTGTTGAAATAGGATGTTTTGGACGTTATAATCATGATATATGAAGGGATATGTATATGATTATGAGTTTGTATAAGGATTCATTGGATTATTGAGGGGTTATTCAAGAACACCTTGAATATCGAGTTGGAATTGGGGATTTTCGACTAATTGATGTTTTAATCACATTTTTGGATATTCATAATGGATTATTGATCGTATTGGAGTTGTTTTGTTGGTTTGAAACACTTCTTGGGGGATTTGATATTGGTATATCGAGGTTTGATTGTAAACAATCGGAGTTTGGATACTACGTGTTTGATTTAATGCCTCTATGGACTTGGTTTAGTCGTATCGACGCTTTTGAGTTCGTTATATTCGTGTTTGATTCGTATATTGAGCGGATTGTTGGTAATTGTATTATTTAAGGTTGTTCGAGACCGATATCTCAATTAGGGCGTTGTTCGTGGACGTACATTCTTCATCGTTGTTGTGTAAGTTGATTCTTACTCGGTTAAAAGGACATTCATTCCTTTTGTTGTTGATCATTCATAATCATAATTCATTCATCATTGTATTAATCATTTTGAGACTTGTAATTGTCGGATAATCATTTCATTAGCGAGGAACGGCGGTTCCAATCATTTCATTGAAAACTATCAATCACTTCATTATCACTTTCGTATCGGTGAGTCATTCTTGACTTTGTCGGATTATTATTATTCATTGATATTCATTATGGTCATTCTTGTTCATATGACCTTCGGGTTCATATTGCGTGGCGGGTGCGGATGTGTGGAATTTTTAGTCGGGCACGTGATGGCCATGTATTGGGAGTGATACATTGGGTGTGCACACGGTAACGATTACCTCCGTGAGACTAATTAGGTACAAGGACGGGTGTGTCCGGTCATCCGTCTTGTACACTTGCACAGAACACTACGGGCGTACTATGATACTCCTCTTCGGCGTAATTCATAATTAAGAATATTTCATAACTTGATTAATTCATGATTGTGTAATTTCAACTCTTGAGGATTGTTGTTACGTATGGCCCCATTGGGGGATTTTGTTTTCAGGTCACGGCAAGGCAAAGGCACGGGAAGAGCATGTTGACGGCGACGAGTCGATGATACTAGTAGGGGACCCAGTCATTCCGTTTGTTCAGTCATTTTCGATCATTTCATCATTTCCGTCATTTGTATTTTTCCGCTGCAAATTCCGTTTGAGATGTTTATTTATTCAGGGTGGTGTATTTTATCTTCATATAAAATATACTAGTATTCGGTATTGTCCTGGTGTGTTGTACTTAAACTCCTCATCGGAGTACTTGGTAATATAATGTGGTTCGGTACTACAATTATATTATTTAATTCATCATTTTCACTGCCTGGTGGGTCCCAGTCGGGGATTCACGGCGCTGTAATATCCGCCTAGTTTGGGGTGTTACAGTGTCAACAAGTCAAGATCGAACATCAACGACCGGCGGGGTTGTTGAAACCACTTTCCATTCCCGAGTGGAAGTGGGAAGATATCTCAATGGATTTTATCACTGGCATGCCGAGAACTCGGACTGGAATGAATATGATTTGGGTAATTGTCGATCGATTGACCAAGTCTACACACTTCTTGGGTATTAAGGATACTTGGGGACCGGATAGATTAGCTCGAACCTTTATCGCTGAGATCGTGAGGTTACACAGTGCCCCCAAGACCATTGTTTCTGATCGAGACGGCCGTTTCGTATCGCATTTTTGGCAGGCCGTTCATCAGGCTCTGGGTACTGAGTTGAGATTGAGCACTTCCTTTCATCCTCAGTCGGACGGTCAGACAGATAGGACGATTCAGACGTTGGAGGATATGTTGCGGGCTTGTGCCTTAGACTGGAGTAATGATTGGGAGCTTCACTTGCCGTTGATCGAGTTTGCTTACAATAATAGTTGGCATGCGTCGATCAAAATGGCACCCTTAGAGGCACTCTATGGTAGACGATGTAGGTCGCTATTATGTTGGGACGAGGCTTCTGAGCTAGTTGGGACGGAACCGGATATGTTGTTGGAGACCAAGGAAAAGATTTCTATTATCCGAGATCGACATCGATCGCCCAGTCGTCAGAAATCTTACGCTGATACTCGTCGTCGACCCTTGGAGTTTGAAGTGGGGGATCATGTTTTGCTCAAAGTATCGCCGACCAGAGGAGTTTTCCGCTTCGGGAAAAAGGGGAAACTCAGTCCAAGGTATATCGGACCTTTCGAGATTTTGGACAGAGTTGGAGATTTAGCTTATCGCTTGGCGTTACCTCCAGCTTTGAGTCACGTCCATAGTGTTTTTCATGTGTCCCAGTTGAGGAAGTACGTACCGGATCCGAGCCACATTATCGACTACAGTGAGATTGACGTAGCCGAGGATATTACCTTTCCGGAGAAACCCGTGAAGATTCTTGAGCGCCGTGAGAAATAACTTCGGCATAAGACCATTCCACTGGTTAAAGTGCAATGGTCGAGGCATGGAGTCGAGGAGGCGACTTGGGAGACGGAAGAGAAGATGCGGGTGGAATACCCCGAACTATTTATTTCTTAAGTTTCGGGACGAAACTTCTTTTTAGAGGGGGAGAATGTAATACCCGGTCGAAAGTCATGTCATTTCAAACCTCTTCATGTTCTTCGAATCGTGATTTGTTGAGCGAACCCCTGTAATCATTACTTGGAACCACCGTTTTGGGGTTTCCGTACTTCTATTTCGTGTTATTGTTGCCCAGACATTGAATCCTATTACTTTCATTCTCTTCCCGGGTAATTTTCCATCATTTTAGGACCCGAAGGGGGTGTGATCCGCGGCACAAGGAGCGTGCGCCGCGGCACACACATTTCCTAAACCTGGCCGAGCGGACTGTAACGGGTGCCGCGGCACACGCCGACAAAGGCCGCGCACACTGCCGAGACAAAGGCCGCGCACACCTAGCCGAGCCGCGGCACACTTGTGTTGCATCCTCGCCATAAACCGCCAGTGCCGGTGCCGCACACTGGCCGAGCCGCACACACTGCTGAAACCTGGGAGCAATTTTTAGGACTGTGCCGCGGCACACCTGGACTGAGCCGCGGCACACAATGCGGTCAACTGCATAATTCGGCTTTTTAAGCGAGATTTCCGCTCATTTCCTCCATTTCCTTCTTCCACCTGCGAGAGAGAGAGAGTTTGAGGGAGGAGTTTTCTCACATCTATCACTTGTGTGTTGGAGATTTACCACTTTCACTCGGTTGGGAAGCCCGGATAGTCGATCTAACGCGTATTCCTTGGATCATAGAGCTTGGATATTCAAGAGGTAATTTCTTCGACATCTTAACTTCTCGATTTTGTGTGGGTATTGACGTTTTGGATGATAAAATCATGGTGTATGAAGTGATATATGCGTGAGTATGGACATGTTTGAGTATTCATCGGATTATTGAAAGATTATTCAAGAACACTTTGAATTTGGTGTTGGATTTTGGGGGTTTTCGTAGATTCGTCCGTTTTATCCGATTGAGGCTTGAGAACCTTGAGATTTTGATATATCTATACCGTATGAGTGTTTTCTTACGATTTTACGGGTTGGATTGTGCCGTTTTCGGACTTGTGGGAGTTTGGGCGATTTCCCAACCTTTAGTTGTTCACCCGTATATTTTCTTGAATCGTAGACGAGTTTCGGGAGTCTCTTCGTGTAATTCGAGTATGGATAATTAATTGTCATATTCCTTGCGAATCGTTTAGGTGCCGGAAGCGCGTTCTTGGACCTACCGAACTCATACCTTTCCTCCGTTCGATTTCTCGATGTCTCAAAGGCAAGTATACATTTATGATTGTACGTTCTCGACTTTGAAAGTAAGAAATATTGATGGCATATCATGAACGAACCGTTTTTACGGCATTCATAGATATATTGATGGCATATTATGAACGAACCGTTTCTACGGCATTCATGTATGTATTATTGGCATGTAATGAACGAACCATTTTTACGGCATTCCTACATGTATCGGCGTATGAGGTGAACGAACCGTTTCTACGGCATTCACATACGTAACGGCGTATGAGGTGAACGAACCGTTTCTACGGCATTCACATACGTCATGAGATTTTAGTTATTCCGGAATACTAGTCTTGAATTGATGAATTGACGGTTACATTTACTTTATTGTCGAGGAGTATTGTGTTTCATATTGATATACTTGCACTAGCTATTCGACGGCTAACCCCTTTATGGGGGAAATACGTTTCATGTATTTCAGGTTCCAGGAGGTCGGACAGTGTGTATCGGGTCGGCATGAAGATGGTGGGCAAGTGTGATACTGTGTCTTTCTTCCAGTGGTGTTATGAGTTTTTCGTTCAGTGTTGTTGTACTGGATTGGTTATTGAATACTCGAGTATTGTTTCCCATTTTCTTTGATTCCCGGCCTGTGTTTGCCGAAGTATTGATTCGTATTGTGATGTCTGTGAATACATTGGTTCTGTTTTTGAATACCTTTGTAATGTTTTCATTCTATTGTGTGTAGACCTTCTCGGTCAAAGTTTACGGTTCCGCGTATATTTAGCCTTGTGGGTCCCACGGCGGGGCTCACGGCGCTGTAATATACCCTGAATAACTTGGGGGTGTTACAATTTCCACCTCTTCGAAATTGAGTTTGTGACTCGGATCATAGACATACTTCCTTAACTGGGAGACGTGAAAGAAGTTATGCACTCCATCCAGATCCGGCGGCAGAGCTAATCGATATGCAAGTTTTCCCACCCGGTCCAATATGTCGAACGGGCCTATGCACCTCGGGCTTAACTTGCCCTTTTGGTCGAAATGCCGGATACCTCACATAGGTGATACTTTGTGTAACACCCCCAGAATATGACCGGGAATGTCACACGCCGTAGACCCTTATCGCAAGGATCTACCAGGCTAAACTCCAAAAGACTACTCGATGATTGACCGACCGGGGTCAAAATTAAATAGAAAACAGACCGACAAGGTCATAAACCAATTCAGAAACTAACGACATTCATATTACAATGACCACAATAAACTTGAACATAGAAAAGAATGACAACTCAATTTAATAAATGATAACTACACCCATGCAAGGGTGAATACTCGAACGACAAAGAAATACCGACCAAAATGATACAAAAGAAAAGACTCTGACTCTGGTGTGATTAGCATCGCCGTCTTCCATCTCCTTCCAAGCCAATCCGGATTGCTCCCGAGCCGCCAAAACTCGAGCGCATAACAGCACCCACCCCGAAAACTCGGGGTTAGCAACCGGAATTTTGCTAGTGCAAGTACATAATATACAAGATATACGAACAAGAACAACATAAAATTCAACCGCCGTGAAGCCTTAACATAAACCATACATTCCCATAATCAACACGAGTAACACTCGCATACACAAGGTGCAAGATAATCACATAGCCATATTCTCTTTACGAAACATAACATCAATAAAATTTTAACCAAGCCCAAGGAGTCAGGAAAATCCCTTTTGGAAAAAGGAAAAAAAAATGTTTTGATAAGGTAGTTTGCAAACGTTATTGTTGACTCGGGCCGTCTGGGGGTTTTTAAAATCGAAAGGGAATACTTTTGGAAATAATTTCAAAAACTCTCGGACCCTTGACCCAACGTATGGAAAACGATTACACAAAAACCAAGTCAACTTATTTGGGGTTCTCGACCCAATTTATAGAACACCGTCACAAACGAAATCATTACAACATCTCACAGGGTTCTCAACCCATTCCAAATAACATCATCATGAAATCAATCATCTCAACATTCCACAGGGTCCTCGACCCAAAACACAGAATAGCACCACAATACAATCAAAGGTACAAAACTCTCATTCGACATATCCTGCTCAAGACCCCGACATTAACCCTGAGATTTCACAAACCTCCGTGGTTAACTAACCCTGATACCAACGCTTTAAAAACAATTTGAAACAAGCTTTCAAAAACATGAATTGCGGTCTGTATCAAGACAAATATTAAAAAGTGAGTTGAAAGAATTTGAGATACGAACATCGTTCGGTAACGGGGTCTTAGCTAACACTCGAATACCCGTAACCAATAAGCCCGCCAGGCGCCTCCACCGCACACTGTGCACCGGCGTTCACTCCACTATGTCGGCCGCTCCTTGAACATGTCACTGCGCGGCGGTCACTCCCGCAAGAGCCGCCTTGACACACGCATTATGTAACACCGGCGTTCACCACCCATATGGAGCCGCACATTGCACTGCATACTGTGCCGGAGTACACGGCCCCGCCTCGTAGGTTCCCGGGTATGACGTTTCTCACAACAAGTATCCACATTGTTCAAACATCAAGCACACGGACAAACGTCACAACAATTTTCAACTCGGTACATCAAGTCACACAATTTCTCCGCCAGTCCATATCCACACAAATAAACAATAACACGCACGTTATCAATCAAACTCAATCAACACCGCACATATATCTCTATGTTGCGACTCAACCGAATATATACACATTTATATATATAGATATATATATATATATATATATATATATATATATATATATATCCTTACTATATTATATGAGTAACTATAGTTCGTCCATCAATCCAAGTTGAGTACGTCAATTAATGTTAGAATTCAACACTCGTCGATCACCGACATAAACATATATATCAATATACGTATATACATACATATATTTAACATGTAACTATATATAAACATATATATATATATATATATATATATATATATATATATATATATATATATATATATATATATATATACGCATACGTATATATACATCCACATAAACTCATACACTTTGACAACAATGATCTCACGCAGTTACAATTCGTATATCGAGGTACTTGCCTTGGTAATACGACGCGAAGGAGACGACGAAGGAATAGGTTTCGGTCCAAACAATCCTCTCAAATCCGACCCTAACACAATAATGATATACAATCAATCTCAAGATCATGAATACGAAGAAATTACTCCTAGTTCTACCCGTTGGGACAATTTATCGAACACCAAGAGTGCGTAGGGAATTGAAATCGGTTAACGGTGAATTAACGGAATTTCATCCCAACCATAAACAAGAAAACCAAGGGTCACGAGAGCACTATCAAAATCTAACAACAACATCGGTTAATTCGGATTAAAACACAAGATCACCACCAAACCCTCCCCAAAAATCATACTAGGGTTAAAGGGGTTCTTACCTCTTGAAGATTCAAGCCCTATAATCCGAAGAACACGTGCTAGATCCACAATCCGAGCTACACGATCGAAGGAAGATGAAGAAAAACACACAATCAAAAGGGTAGATGGAGAAGAAATCCCCCTCTCAACCGTCTCTCTCTCGCGCACGGTTGGAGAAAAGGAGGAAATGAGCGAATCTCGCTGAAAACACACAGTTATAGCGCTGACCGCATTTTGTGCCGCGGCTCGACCAGGCCGCGCACGAGGCCAAAAATTGCGCCAGTGGTGGCCGACCGCTCGTTGTGCCGCGGCTCATTCGAGTGTGCCGCGCTCGACTGCATGTGCCGCGGCACCGCCGGATTGTGCCGGGCACGCGGACAGAGGTTTTAGCCGGCAGTGCCACACGGGTGTGTCGCGGCCGACAAGTGTGCCGCGGCACCGACTACTGTGTGCCGCGGCGCACAATCCTTGTGCCGCGGCACACTGCATACCGCTCGCCAACAATCGGGTAGTATGTGTGCCGCGGCGCACAATCCTTGTGCCGCGGCTCACACCCTCGGGTCCCAAAATGACGAAAAAGATCCTAAAGAGAATAAAAGCCACAGAATCGATATTTGGGCAACAATAACACGAAATGGAAGTACGGAACCCCAAAACGATCTGAGGTACACAACCAAAGTTGAACAAGGAACAAATTCCCTAAATTTCTAGGAAATTACAAAAACGGCCCAAACATCCGAAAATCACGACACAACGTCGGATTAACCATCCGAAACTCACAACATGCTCTAATCAAGCATACTAACTCATGGAAGTAAGAAAGTGATGGAATTGAACGAGTTTAAGGAGAATCGAATACGCATGAGACAAAATATACCACAAGATGAAATTACGTAAAAGCATCATCGAGACCCGTCTAAGCGGAGAAACTCCAAGAACAAAATAGGTTCAGAATTCCAAAACAGCAAGCGAGTTATCCAAACGAATATACACTTGAAAATAGAAATTATTAAAAATAGAAAACGCGGATATTACATTCTACCCTCCTTAAAACAAGTTTCGTCCCGAAACTTAAAATAGAGAGCGGCGGAACAATCAAGGAAATAACTACTTGCTCAGCCCCAAATCATCACGAGCAAAGTGCGAATGCAAGGTTCCAGAAATACGATGAACTGACCTAGCAAGCATCTGATACGTGAGTCGAGACGATAAAGCGTATGGGAACACGATAAGTTGAGGTGGAGGAGTATGAATTTGGATACCAAAGCTCCCAGAGTGAAGAAAATCACAAAATAGATCAGACGTCCTGAAAATCATGTTTCGAGCTCAACCAACCGCATCCAAGTTCATAATACATCCGGAAATGTTAATTGCACGCGAGGGAATATTAGCTTCGAACAAAATTTCTGCAAGAATCAAGCTCAGATGTGGAAAGACCACAATAATTCACGGAGTCTAACAACACGGTTCAAATTGTTCGAGAACGTAGGCTAAGTACAACAGGGTAGTTTTAAAAAAAATTATCGAGAGGGTCATAGATGAAGTACCAGCAATGAAAGTCACCCAACACTGAAAATAATATGAAGAGTACGGGTAGTACATTTCCCCATACTAAGAAAACATTTCGATCCCGAACTTAGAACAGCAAGAGTTGGTAACATAGAGAAATGAAATGAAGAACGATCAAAGTCACGATTGTCCAAAATAAAGAACGATTAGGGCATATTACAAAATATTCATCCTCCCATGTTAGGTTCTTGAGAAGGAGACATAGGGTTTCGGGACATTCTCCACCACTTGCTCGCTCGCCAATAGGGTAGCATTCTTTGCCGATTCGAAATTATCTCACAATGCTTCTCCCGATGACCTTCACACCCGCACCGGTAACAAGTCAAGAGTGGAAAGGGACAATTTGCACGAACATGTCCCTGACGATTGTAGTTGAAGCACCCTCCCTTCTTACCGAGAGTCACCGATGTTGGCTTGGGATTCCAAGCGCTCACTCCCGATCGCGAAGACGACGCGTTCGAACGACGTGGGGGTTTGGGAGCCTTAGACTCTTCACCGCCCAAAAACTTCCCAGATATCCTCGGTCTCTTGGCTTCGCTCGTGGGCTCGACCACTGAGGAGATTTCATAGGATATCGATTGATCTAGATACTCCTTCACCGTAGCATGGATCGTGGTCGTACGAACCACCTTGCCGCTTCCATTTCCATCATCACGTCCACGTCCGCCGAGGCTTGACATACTAATACGGATAACACCGATCAACAGTATTAGTTTATCAGTGCATAATATACCACAATTATCAACCCGAGTTTTAGTTAGCATCCTTAGAATAACGGTACTATCGTAAAGCATAAAGTTTTATGAAGTCAATTTCGAGTTCCTCGACGAGGACGGTCATTATATGTATGCACTTAATGAAAACAAATTTTTGAAAAAGAGGGCTAGTCACGTTGCGCCCAAGACTTGTAAACACTGTCTTTTATTTCGGAAGAGGAAGTTTATATAACGACTCTAAAAATTATTTTCGAGTGATGTATAAAAGAAAAAAAAAGAAATTAAAAATAATTTCGTAACTAATTTGAAATATTTCAAGAATGTTGAGTCCCAAATACCACAATTTTGAAAATCTTTCCTCTTCTTCCAAAATGTTTATTTGAAAGAATTTTCCACCAAGATACGTGACCAATTAACATGATGATATTAAATCATGGCTTTACACAATGTTAGAAAATTTCAAAGCATCACTTTAAAATATTCGTGATACTACAGCGCCGTGGGTCCCGTGCCGGAACCCACCAGGCTAAAAATCATTTTAAAAAAAAATGATCAAAATGCCAAAAAGGCCGAAGTCGGTAATATTCTCAAATACTCACAAAAGTCATTTATAAAACATCAATTACCGTCATAAGAATACTATCAAAACATGCAAGACCAAAATATCAAAACTCAGTTTGCAAGATACTAAAAACCATCTTAAAATACTCATGCGGTGGATAAAATTGTCATTCGTAAATTCATTCTAATAAAGTACCGAAACAAATAAACATGTTCGACTTCCATGTAATATCCTAAAACGATAATATCACCAACAAGTTCCAATTCCTAGTTCACATTAAGCATATTAGCACAATGTAATCAAATACGTGTATAAGGGGACTTACGATCGGGAGGCTTACCATCACGGATTGCCGGAAGATGATGTCGGAACCACGATACTAATCACAACTCTGATGCGCGCGATTTACACAAGACATGGACTTGACCCAACGGCCTAGGTTTTTCGCAAACCTAAGCTCTGATACCATAAATGTAACACCCCCAGAATATGACCGGGAATGTCACACGCCGTAGACCCTTATCGCAAGGATCTACCAAGCTAAACTCCAAAAGACTACTCGATGATTGACCGACCGGGGTCAAAATTAAATAGAAAATAGACCGACAAGGTCATAAACCAATTCAGAAACTAACGACATTCATATTACAATGACCACAATAAACTTGAACATAGAAAAGAATGACAACTCAATTTAATAAATGATAACTACACCCATGCAAGGGTGAATACTCGAACGACAAAGAAATACCGACCAAAATGATACAAAAGAAAAGACTCTGACTCTGGTGTGATTAGCATCGTCGTCTTCCATCTCCTTCCAAGCCAATCCCGGATCGCTCCCGAGCCGCCCAAACTCGAGCGCATAATGCACCCACCCCGAAAACTCGGGGTTAGCAACTGGAATTTTGCTAGTGCAAGTACATAATATACAAGATATACGAACAGTAACAACATAAAATTCAACCGCCGTGAAGCCTTAACATAAACCATACATTCCCATAATCAACACAGAGTAACACTCGCATACACAAGGTGCAAGATAATCACATAGCCATATTCTCTTTACGAAACATAACATCAATAAAATTTTAACCAAGCCCAAGGAGTCCGGAAAATCCCTTTTGGAAAAAGGAAAAAATGTTTTGATAAGGTAGTTTGCAAACGTTATTGTTGACTCGGGCCGTCTGGGGGTTTTTAAAATCGAAAGGGAATACTTTTGGAAATAATTTCAAAACTCTCGGACCCTTGACCCAACGTATGGAAAACGATTACACAAAAACCAAGTCAACTTATTTGGGGTTCTCGACCCAATTTATAGAACACCGTCACAAACGAAATCATTACAACATCTCACAGGGTTCTCAACCCATTCCAAATAACATCATCATGAAATCAATCATCTCAACATTCCACAGGGTCCTCGACCCAAAACACAGAATAGCACCACAATACAATCAAAGGTACAAAACTCTCATTCGACATATCCTGCTCAAGACCCCCGATTAATTAACCCACGGAGATTTCGTCAAACCTCCGTGGTTAACTAACCCTGATACCAACGCTTTAAAAACAATTTGAAACAAGCTTTCAAAAACATGAATTGCGGTCTGTATCAAGACAAATATTAAAAAGTGAGTTGAAAGAATTTGAGATACGAACATCGTTCGGTAACGGGGTCTTAGCTAACACTCGAATACCCGTAACCAATAAGCCTACCAGGCGCCTCCACTGCACACCTGTGCACCGGCGTTCACTCCACTATGTCGGCCGCTCCTTGAACATGTCACTGCGCCGGCGGTCACTCCCGCAAGAGCCGCCCCTTGACACACGCATTATGTAACACCGGCGTTCACCACCCATATGGAGCCGCACATTGCAGCGTACACCAGGCCGGATTACACTGCCCCTCCCTCAGAGGTTCCCGGATATGACGTTTCTCACAACAAGTATCCACATTGTTCAAACATCAAGCACACGGACAAACGTCACAACAATTTTCAACTCAGTACATCAAGTCACACAATTTCTCCGCCAGTCCATATCCACACAAATAAACAATAACACGCACGTTATCAATCAAACTCAATCAACACCGCACATATATCTCTATGTTGCGACTCAACCGAATATATACACATTTATATATATAGATATATATATATATATATATCCTTACTATATTATATGAGTAACTATAGTTCGTCCATCAATCCAAGTTGAGTACGTCAATTAATGTTAGAATTCAACACTCGTCGATCACCGACATAAACATATATATCAATATACGTATATACATACATATATTTAACATGTAACTATATATAAACACACACACACACACACATATATATATATATATATATATATATATATATATATATATATATATATATATATATACGCATACGTATATATACATCCACATAAACTCATACACTTTGACAACAATGATCTCACGCAGTTACAATTCGTATATCGAGGTACTTGCCTTGGTAATACGACGCGAAGGAGACGACGAAGGAATAGGTTTCAGTCCAAACAATCCTCTCAAATCCGACCCTAACACAATAATGATATACAATCAATCTCAAGATCATGAATACGAAGAAATTACTCCTAGTTCTACCCGTTGGGACAATTTATCGAACACCAAGAGTGCGTAGGGAATTGAAATCGGTTAACGGTGAATTAACGGAATTTCATCCCAACCATAAACAAGAAAACCAAGGGTCACGAGCACTATCAAAATCTAACAACAACATCGGTTAATTCGGATTAAAACACAAGATCACCACCAAACCCTCCCCAAAATCATACTAGGGTTAAAGGGGTTCTTACCTCTTGAAGATTCAAGCCCTATAATCCGAAGAACACGTGCTAGATCCACAATCCGAGCTACACGATCGAAGGAAGATGAAGAAAAACACACAATCAAAAGGGTAGATGGAGAAGAAATCCCCCTCTCAACCCTCTCTCTCTCGCGCACGGTTGGAGAAAAGGAGGAAATGAGCGAATCTCAATAAAACACATGATTATAGCGCCGCATTGTGTGCCGCGGCTCAGCTAATCTGTGCCGCGGCACAGGGCCAAAAATTGCGCCCAGTGGTCGGCTGACCGCTCGTTGTGCCGCGGCTCATTCGGAGTGTGCCGCGGCTCAGACTCGGCATGTGCCGGGGCATGCGGTACAGGAGGTTTTAGCCGGCAGGTGCCACACGGGTGTGCCGCGGCCCGGACAAGTGTGCCGCGGAACTGACTCGGCTGTGTGCCGCGGCGCACAATCCTTGTGCCGCGGCACACGGTACAGCCTGCTCGGCCAACAACTGGGTAGTATGTGTGCCGCGGCGCACAATCCTTGTGCCGCGGCTCACACCCCCCTCGGGTCCCAAAATGACGAAAAAAGATCCGGAAAGAGAATAAAAGCCACAGGAATCGATATTTGGGCAACAATAACACGAAATGGAAGTACGGAACCCCAAAACGATCTGAGGTACACAACCAAAGTTGAACAAGGAACAAATTCCCTAAATTTCTAGGAAATTACAAAAACGGCCCAAACATCCGAAAATCACGACACAACGTCGGATTAACCATCCGAAACTCACAACATGCTCTAATCAAGCATACTAACTCATGGAAGTAAGAAAGTGATGGAATTGAACGAGTTTAAGGAGAATCGAATACGCATGAGACAAAATATACCACAAGATGAAATTACGTAAAAGTATCATCGAGACCCGTCTAAGCGGAGAAACTCCAAGAACAAAATAGGTTCAGAATTCCAAAACAGTGCCAAGCGAGTTATCCGAAACGAATATACACTGAAAATAGAAATTATTAAAAATAGAAAACGCGGATATTACACTTTGACCCAAACGTAATCCTCGACTGCAAATTCCAACGGTCGCTGCTGGTTTTCGGTATAAGATTTCTGCCGGTTCTGCGCGGCTATCATGTGCTTTCGAACAATAGAGACCTTTTTAATGGATTCCTGTATTAGATCTAACTCAGTAACTGCGGTGTCAGAAGCATCATCCCAGCATAATGGCGACTTGCATCTTCGCCCATACAGAGCCTCAAATGGTGTCATGCCTATGCTCGCATCCCAGCTGTTGCTGTACGAAAACTCCACCAACCCCAGACGCCTAGCCCAATCCTTACCCCAATCGAGCACACATGCCCTCAACATATCTTCCAAGGTTTGAATCGTACGTTCGGTCTGTCCATCTGTCTGAGGGTGATAAGCTATGCTAAAATGTATCTGGATCCCCGTAGCTTTATGGACGGCTTTCCAAAAATCGGACACGTATCTGGTGTCCCTAACCGAAATGATGTACGAGGTAGCCTTACGATCTCTCTGATGAAAATAGTGGCCAATTGCTCTGTTCTGGTTGTTTCTTGAATAGGAATGAAATGTGCCGATTTCATTAATCGATCAATGATAACCCAAATTGTATCCTTTCCTCCCACCGCTGTTGGTAACTTAGTGACAGAATCCTTCGATATGCTCTCCCATTTCCACTCCGGAATGGGTAGGGGTTGCATGATTCCGGCTGGCCTGCAGTGTTCAATCTTCTCTTGTTGGCACATCATACATCGGGCGATGAACCTAGCAACTTCCTGTTTCATATTTTTTCACCAAAAACTCTGTCGCAGATCTTTGTACATTTTGCTCGCTCCAGGATGAATAGAATAGGGAGTAGAGTGCGCATCCCTTAGTATAGTTTGCTTCAGCTCGTCATTCGGCAGGATGCAGATCCTATTCTTGAACCTCACCAAATCACCCTGGATCTTATAGTCGGAAACATCTCCTCCCTCGATCCTTGCACCAATCGCACATAGTTCGAGATCCTCCATCTGTGCTAGATGTATCTCGTCTAGTAAGGATGAGTGTATATTGATTGAGTACAATTGTCCTTGCCTACGTTGTATCCATACTTCGGTACTGCTTCTCCTGATGTCCTGCTGCAGTTCGGGTTGAACTATTATGCTGGATAACATTACTTCTTATGTAGTTTTCCGACTAAGAGCATCAACTACCACATTGGCCTTCCCAGGGTGGTATGAGATCTCTGCATCGTAGTCCTTGATTAACTCAAACCAGCGCCTATGTCTCATGTTTAATTCTCTCTGGGTAAAGATATATTTCAAACTCTTATGATCTGTGAAAATTTTGCAAGTAACTCCGTAAAGATAGTGCCTCCAAATCTTGAGGGCGTGCACCACTGCGGCTAACTCCAAGTCATGCGTCGGGTAATTCGTTTCGTACGGCCTCAACTATCGGGATGCGTACACAATAACACTGTCGTTATGCATGAAGACACATCCCAGTAGGGGTGGCATTTCGGAACCGAAAACCGAAAACCAAACCGAGAAAACCCGAAAAATAACTGAAATACCGAAACTGAAGAAAACCGAACCGAAAAATAGAAAAACAGAATGGGACCAAAACAGTTCGGTTCGGTTCTCGATCCCGGGATGGACCGAACCGAACCAGACCAATATGGACCGAAATCAAATTCAGGCATACTAAAACGACATCGTTTTGTCATGTATAGTAAAACGACGTCGTTTTGTTAAGTAAGAAAAAAAACTTAAATCGACTAAAGCCCACTGGACAGAACAGATGTGTTAGGAATTAGGATTAGGAGGGTTTCTTCTATCCCGCTCAGTTCTCTTCTCAGTTCTCACCCAGCATGTGTCGCATCGCCTCACATCTCCTTTCTCCATGTCAGACATCTCATTTCCATCTCTCCGCCGTGTGTCATCTCTGCCTCCATCTCCGTCTCGCCGCCACGCAACTCCGTCTCGTCGCCACTCAACTCCGTCTCGCCGCCACTGTACTATAGGTAGGTTTTTCATATACTGCTATTATGCTAATATGTTAGTAGTTATAATTGATCTATTTTAAAGGTGATAGAGTAGGATAAGAAAATACTGCTATTATGCTAATGTGTAGGTTTTTCATATACTGTCTAAGTGTAAGTGCCTACTGCCTATTATGCTAATGTGTGGGTTATTCTTCTACCTATAACTGATCTATAGGTAGGTTTTTCATATACTGCTATTATGCTAATGTGTGGGTTATGAATATATATTTGAATAATATTTGAGTTTTTATATATAGGAGAATGAAAAGGTCAAAAAATACTATCACTGTGTCGGGTGATGGAAGTTGTAAAAAGAAGAAACCATGTTCTCAATTAAAGGTAAATTATCATATGCTTTGAACTTTTAAAACATTATTTTAAAAGTGAATACATAGAATTAACTTATGTTGTTTCTTATTATTTTGTATGTAGGCACCAGTTCTAACTCCTAGTGTTGGTGAATCGGCAAAACCGGGTACACAAGAAAGCTATAATCCACTTGTAAATGAAACTGTGGAAGAGGTTGAAGAAATTGGTCAACCAAACAAAAAGCTAAGCGAGGAAGAGTATTTGGCACTGTTGGAATCTCGGAGTAGATCAGGAATTTGAGAGCATTACAAACGTAAGATGAAGAATGGTCTAGTTAAGGGCAACTGTAATTATTGCAATAATGAGTATTGTTGTGGTACCATCGGGAATGGGACATCTTCGCTTAAGAAGCGTATACTTAAGTGCGTGAAGTACACGCCGAATATTGAGTTGAGAAGGAAAAATGGTACGAAATTATTCTTTTCTAAGACCACGTCCAAGGGGAAGGAGTTGACCTTAGGTGTTTTACCAACACCCGAGAGGATGACTAGGTTGTGTGCTAAGTTTATTATTCTTGATGAACATCCTTTTAGTGTTGTGGAAGGGATCGGTTTTAGACAAATGCATGAAGAAGCTTACCCATATTGGAAGATTCCTAAGAGGAAGAAAATGGCAAAAGAGTGCCTACAAGTGTATGTAGAGGAGAAGAAGTTGAAGGATGCCTTTAAAGGGAGAAGAATGTGTCTTACTATGGATATTTGGACATCCAAACAAAATATGAGTTATATGGTTGTGACCGGACATTAGATTGATGAGGTTTTTGTGTTGTATAAGGTGGTTCTTAACTTTTACAACATTCTAGATCATACGGGAGACACCATAGCTACTAAGTTAGAACAATGTATGTCAGAGAGGGGGATAGAGAAGATTCTTACCATCACCGTAGATAATGCTTCCGCAAATGATGTGGCAATGAGAGAGATAAGGAGAAGGTTACTTGGTTATGGCTATTCTAATGCTCTTTTGAATGCAGGGGATAATATTCATATGCGTTGTGTGGCTCATATTCTCAACTTTTTGGTGAATGATGGGTTGAAAACAATGAATGCTTCTATTGAGAATATCAGGGAGGCGGTGAGATTTGTAAGAAAGTCGGACAAAAGGAAGGATACTCTTAAAAAGCATGCCGAGAGAGTGAAGATAGAGACCAAAGGCTTTGTGATATTGGATTTGCCTACTAGGTGGAACTCCACTTTCTTGATGTTGTCATCGGCTTTGAAGTTTCAAAAAGCTTTTGATAGAATGGGGGAGGAAGATAGGAAGATCAAGTGTTATGCCTTCTCGTGAAGATTGGACGAATGCAGAAATTTTTGCCACCTTCTTGTAACCATTTTATGAAGTCACCTTAAGGGTTTGTTGCTCTAACACTCCTACCATTAATAATACTTTTGGCGATTTACTCATTCTTTACAATCTCGTGCAAGAATATAAGGTGCATCCTCAATTGCTACACATTGCACCTCCAATGGAGGAAAAATATAATAAATATTGGGGTGAATTTGACCAAATAAATGATTATATCTTTGTTGGTCTTGTCCTTGATCCGAGGAATAAGATGCCAAAACTTGAGGATTATCTAGAGCTTGTGTTTGAAAGTGAAGGTGTTGATGCTCAAAAGTTGGAGTGTAAGGTGGGAGAAGTATTACAAAGGGTGAGAAGTTTCATGGAGAGACTTTATAGAGATTATGAGAAGGAGTTTGGAGATAATGGGACTCATGATGAAGTTGAGTCTTCTACACAAGGTGAGGATCTTAGTTTGCTTAAGATGACAAAGTTTGAAGTAAAATTGAAAGATAAGGAGTTAAAGAGGAGAAAGAATGCCAACATGATTAACAATGATTTTGATAGATATGTGAAGGATCCTATTGAATTTGATGAGGAGGATTTTGATTTGTTGTCTTGGTGGAAGAAGATTGGGGCCCCAAAGTATCCTTTATCAGCCCGTATTGCAAGGGATGTTTTAGCCATTCCCGTTTCTACCATATCATCGGAGTCTTATTTTAGTACAAGTGGAAGGATCATTAGTCCTCATCGTTGCTCTCTACGTTCAAGAACGGTGCAAGCTTTGATTTGCACATAAAGTTGGCTAAGAGGTGAAATCTCATCATTGGAACTTGATCCTTCTTTAGAAGAGATTTAGTTTTGTGAAGAAGCAGAAAAAGGTAATTATTTGTAATTTTTAGTTTATTACTTATTTTTTGAGTTTTTGTTTGATATTATTATTTCTTATTCTCTAACTGTCTAACATTTGTATTTTTTTTGTGCATGATCTATGAAGAAATATTGGACAAGTCATGTATTACAAGCGAAATGTCGTCTCCAAGGAGTGACCAAGAGAATGAAAGTGACTAAGAAACGTTGATTTGATTTCAAGATTTTTGCTAATTTGTAACATTTGAATTTATATTGAGGAGTTTATTTAATATTTTAGTTTGCTGTACTTGCTTATTGCACTGCTTACTGTATTGCTTGTTGGTGTACTGCTTATTGCACTAATTAGTGTTGACTTGCTTATTGTTGTATTGCTGTATTGCTTATTGCTGTACTGTTTTTTTTTTTTTTTTTTTGCATTGAATTCCTCCAGGATGCTTCTGTCCTGTAATTGTTAATCAATGTAAGTTTTACATTTCCATTAGTTCGCATATAATGAGGAACTTTAAACCAGAATGATAAGCAGTTCACTTCACAAATCATCTCATGTATAGCAGAACACAGGCCGGAGACAGGAGAACACATTCATTGCCCAATTACTTAATACAAGTGAAAATTACCAGCCTTCTCCTAATCCAAATTCCAAAGTCTTCATTATACATTCCAATCATGGATTTCTTGAAAGTTAAAAAATGAACCGAAAAAACATCAAACCAAATTGAAACCGAACCGAATATTTAAAAAACCGAACTTAACCCAACCGAACTTCAAAAAAAACCGAACCAAACCTAAACCGAATATTTAGTTCGGTTATCGGTTTCAGTAAAAAACCGAACCGAATGGAACCGAGTCCACCCTTACATCCCAGCCCATGTTTAGAAGCATCCGTGTATATAATGAATCCTTCTGTTCCCTGTGGTAGCACTAACACTGGAGCAGTAGTCAGTATCCTCTTAAGCTCATCAAAGCTCTTCTGATAGTCCGTAGTCCATACAAACTTGGTGCTTTTTCTCAGTAGGTTCGTTAAGGGTCGAGCGATACAGGAAAAAGCCTCGACGAATCTTCGATAGTAACCCGCCAATCCTAGAAAACTCCTTACCTCCTTGACATTCTTCGGCAGTTCCCAACTTATTATCATCTCAATCTTTTGTGGATCAACCTTAACGCCATCTGCCGAGACAACATGTCCGAGGAAAATTACCTCCGGCATCCAGAATTCGCACTTGGAAAGTTTCGCATAAAGTTGGTGTTGCCTCAGCACGCTCAGTACTTGCCTCAAATGTTCCTCGTGTTCCTGTCGGGTTCGAGAATAAATTAGGATGTCGTCAATAAAAACCACGACGCACTTATTGAGGAAATCGATTAAAACTCTGTTCATCAATTCCATGAAAATGGCTGGGGCATTAGTCAACCCAAATGATACCACGATATACTCGTAATGTCCATATCTCGATCAAAATGCACTTGGGTATATCTTCCCCCCGAATCCTCAATTGGTGATATCCAGACCGTAGATCGATCTTTGAAAACACAACCGCCCCCTGTAATTGATCTAGGAGGTCATCGATTCTTGGAAGTGGATAACGATTCTTGATAGTAACCTTGTTCAGTTCCCCATAGTCAATGCACAAGCGTAGAGAGTTGTCTTTCTTCTTAACAAAAAGTACCGGCGCGCCCCACGGCGAGGTGCTTGGGCAGATCAAACCCTTCTCCAACAGATCTTAAAGCTGTATCTTTAATTCTTTCATCTTGGTCGGTGCCATACTGTAAGGAGCTTTGGAAATAGGTCTCGTCCCCAGCTCGAGTTCAATGGAGAGGTCAACTTCTCGGTGCGGTGGCAGCCCTGGTAGCTCATCGGGAAAGACATCTGGAAATTCATTCACCACCGGAATTTTTACAACCGTAAGTTGTGATGTATCCTCCTGAAGAACATAACACCAATAGTACTTCCTTCGAGAGTTGCAGGAGACTTCCGATGAAAGAAGGCTGAGAGATCCTTTCGTACTGAAGTGTTCTCGACCCTTGATAATATGTGTGGTACCGTCATGAGCCGCGATAGAAATAGTCAAGTGGTAGGTATCCAATATCGTTCTGTGTAATGGCATCCAATCCATGCCTAAAATAATATCTTCATTCTGAAGCGGGAAGACCATAAGATTAGCAGTCCAAATATGATCATTGATACGGATATGACAGTCTCGAACTTCTATATCGTCGCCTACTCTACTACCCTCAGGTTGCTTAACAGTAAAGGATTCACAAGGTACACAAGCAAGATTTAAACGTTCAACACATTCCACCGATATAAACGAATGTGTGGCTCCGGTATCAAATAGTACATGCACAGACTGAGAGTTAACAAGAAGGGTGTTGGGATTCGGTGCCTAAAACGAAGGCCCAGCGGAAGCGGTAAAACGAAAATTAATTCGATCCGAATCCCTACGATGATCGATCGAGCTACGTATATACGAATATATAAACGAAAAGCAAGAGTTGTAAAAAACTAACCCTCGAAGTCCGTTGATTAAATGGTAACCTTCTCTTGAGCTATTCCCCAAGCTCTTGAACGATCCAACGCCGAAAGCACCGCGTCTCTACTTGCCACGCCACGGAGAAACGAACGAATGACAACACCTTGCTATCCTCCGAGGATACGGCTAGAGCTAGGTGATGAAGCTATATATGTAAAGATTACTACACTCTAAGTGTTTTAATCTTACTCTCTCTTTATGTCTTGATATTTTTCTCTAAGAAAAACAAGAACAAGGTTGAAGAAGAAGATGACTAAAGAGAAAACAATTTTCTCTCTCTCTCTCAAACTCAATGATACGTAAATGCCAAGAAGTATTGTGAGGATGAGAGATCAAAGTCTTGTATATATTCTTATTCAACCCACATGAATACAAATACATATATCATGATTTGATTCCCCATATAATGTATATGATACTTGTCCCCTCAATCACATGAGATTCCAAAACCATGATGGGGACAAGTCAATACACACACATGGTAATAAGTGGGGGGTTGGCCCATGCTAGAAAACGGTCGAGTTCGATTCGTTTCGGACTCCCGTGAATCCAAACAGATAAACTCATATTCCGTTCCGATGTATTTATGTCGTTTAATTAATCCAATTAATTAAACATATCAAATACAAAATAACATAATTAATTTCTCCAAGAAATAATTATATTCATGAATTAAATTAATCACCCAGTAATTTATTTAATTCATTAGGCCGTAAATCAATTTATCCAATAAATCGATTTAAACATCCAATGTTCCAAAATTAGATATCCAATATCTAATATTCATAATGAGATAATTAGCTCGATTCATTCCATTGTCAATCCTAATGCGCGACTCGGTAGGTCCGTCTCAGTCAGCAATGGGAGGAACCAAAGAGTAGTAGCACCACCTAGCCAGCCTGGTGGCCTACACTGTACCCCGACTGAGAACGAATGATTGGGATCATTCAAGAACCATTCTGTCGTGAATACCAGTATACGTATAAACCCTTCTTTCAAATGTCCCGATCAAGTTATAGGGTCACGGTCAGTCAAACCATATCTGTACTTGACGCTATGCATGCGTTAATGCAAATCGAGATCATCGAGCTGTCGTGTATCTAATACAACTAGCTCCAATGCTTTGGCCAAAGACTTATGATCTCATCTGCCAATAACCGCATAGGACATATAACCCGCTCACTAACGGGAGAAAGAATTCTATCTTGGTATTGATAGGACTCGCTACTTGCCCGTCAAGATGCACGTCGAGGTTGACCCCGCCTTCCGGTTTACGGGGTCGAACTACTCTAATGAAAATCTTGACGTCACAAGCACATCCCTACTAAATCCTCAAGTCGAAGGTTCACGAATACCTATCACAACCTTTCGATTCCGTCATTGACTGTCCCGGAGTGAAATCCATGTGACGAATCAAGGGTGAGTCGGTTCGAGTATACTAATCCAATTAGCATACCTATAATGTGTGCTCCCACTAACCATTAGTGTTCGATGGGCACTCTCCATGTCAAAGAACACGTCATACAAGTCTTCACATAAACTTAACGCCTACCAAGTTTCATCGACTTGCGAACGATTAAGTATTTGAGCTATAACCTTTCCAAAGGCCGACCTTATCCAATAAGGAGTGGAACGTTTTGCTCTCAAATACATGGACTAGTTTCTATATGTTTATTTACGAGTTAGGAATGCCAAGAACTACCAAGAATAAAGAAACATTCATTTGCCTTATATAAATGGTTTACATAATTACAAGTACAATGCCCTCACTCAACAACCTCCGAGTGGCATTCGAGGGCATACTCCTAACAATCTCCCACTTGCACTCAATGCCACACACTATGGTATCTAATACCCATGTTCTCCAGATGACGCTCCAAGCTAGTCCGAGATAGTGGCTTAGTCGGTGGATCGGCGACGTTGTCGGCCGAGTCTACTCTATGTAGCACAATGTATCCCTTGCGAACAAATTCTCTTACGAGATGATACTTCCTCTCAATATGTTTGGTCTTGTTGTGAAACCTCGGCTCCTTGGCACGTGCTGACTCCGTCGTTGTCGCGATAAATGAACAGCATCTCAAAGACATGGTATCATTTGAAGTTCTCCTAGAAACTTCTTAATCCAGAACCCTTCCTTGGAAGCCTCCGAGGCTGCTTGATACTCGGCTGACAGGTGGAATCGCGGTCGCGCTTTGCTTGGCACTACGCCAAGATACGCTCCTCCATTAAGAGTAAATATGTAGCGAAGTGGACATCGAGTCGTCCTTCGGTCCTTGGAAGTCCGAATCGGTGAATCCCACAACATCCAATTCTCCACCGCCATACATCGAACCATATCTCTAGTCCTTCTTAAGTACTTGAGAACGTTCTTACGGCGATCAATGTTCCCTACACGGGTTTGCACGAAACCTACTCACCACGCTTACGGCATGCGCGATGTCAGTCTTGTACACAACATAGCATACATAAGGCTACCCACGCGAAGCATATGGTATATTACTCATTTCCTTTCGTTGTTCCTCACTTTGAGGACACATCTTCAAGGTGAGTTTTATTCCATGTCGCATCGGTAGGAACCCTCTTTTAGAATCATCCATCTTAAATCGCTTTAAGATTTTGTCTATATAGAGGGCTTGGGAAAGACCTATTGTTCTCTTCGCTCTATCCCGGTAGAGTCGAATACCAAGAATATAGGTAGCTTCTCCCAAGTCTTTCATGGAGAAATTACTCGAAAGCCAAGCTTTCACAGAACTGAGCATTCCCACATCATTTCCTATTAGTAGAATGTCATCTACATATAGTACTAAGAATGCGATCTTGCTCCCACTAATCTTCTTGTATACACAAGGTTCCTCTTCATTTTGCACGAAGTCAAACTCTTTGACCGCCTCGTCAAAACGAAGGTTCCAACTACGCGACGCTTGCTTCAGTCCATAAATGGAACGCTGAAGCTTGCACACTTTCTGAATATCGACTTCGGATACAAAGCCTTTAGGCTGCTCCATATAGATTTCCTCCTCGAGGAATCCATTAAGGAAAGCCGTCTTTACGTCCATTTGCCATATCTCATAATCGTGGTAGCGGCTATAGCAAGCATCATGCGAATAGACTTGATCATGGCTACGGGCGAGAAGGTATCGTGTGTCGATCCCTTCCTTCCGGGTATAACCCTTTGCCACTAGCTTTGGCCTTATAGGCGTCAACCTTGCCATCACCATCGGTCTTTCTCTTGTAGATCCACTTGTTCCCAATAGGCACTATGCCCTTGGGGCGGTCTACTAGAGTCAGGACACTGATTGACATGCATCGAGTCTATCTCGGCTTCCATAGCTTCACGCCATTTCGCGAGTCTACATCCACCATCGCTTGGTCATAGGTCATCGGGTCGGTCTCTTGGCTATCACTTGGAACCTCATGGAGACCCGGCTCCTCCAAGTGCACAAGCCCATACCTCTCGAGTAAATGAGACACCCTACTAGACCTACGAGGTGGTTGTACTTGTGTTTGAAAGTTCGGTTCCGATTTCTTGCAGTGTCTCTCGAGGAGTTTCATTGTATTCTTCTAAAGAAATACTTCTACTGCTCCGCCTTCTGAATGAACTCATCTTCCGGGAAGTGTGCTTGTAAAGCAACAATGATCCTTCGATCTTCGGGCATGTAGAATAGATATCCCATCGTCCCAGACGGAATCCAATGAAACGTCCCTTGAGACCTAGCTTCCAACTTTTCCACCTTAGTCTTCTTGACATAGGCGGGACATCCCCAAATCCTAATATGATTAAGACTTGGTTTCCTTCCTCCCACATCTCATGTGGAGTTTTAGGAAACGGATTTGGAAGGACATCTGTTCAAGATATACGCGGCGATCAGTGCATACCCCCACGGGTAAATCGGCAAGTCGGTATAGCCCGGCATGGAACGGACCATGTTCAACGGGTCGGTTCCTTCTTTCGACACACCATTTAAGCGAGGGGTACTGGAGGTGTTAGTTGTGAAACTATTCCATGTTCCTTAAGGAACTCGTCAAACTCCGTACTCATATACTCGCCACCTCGATCCGAGAAGTGCTTTGATATGATTACCGGTTTGTTTCTCGACTAGGGCCTTGAATTCTGGAATTTCTCAAAAGCCTCGGATTTATGTTTCATTAGGTATACATAACCATACCTAGTATGATCATCTGTAAGCGTAATGAAATATTGATATCCGTCACGTCCGCTTCCAAAGCACCACAAACGTCGGTATGGATTAATCCCGCTTATCATCGGCTCTTTCAAAAGTCCTGTGAAGGGGACTTAGTCATTTTGCCTTTAAGGCAAGATTCACAAGTAGAAAGGGATCCGATCCCAATGGACCCATAAGTCCATCTTTTTCCATCTTGTAAACCTTGGTCCGACCAACATGACCAAGTCTAAGATGCCATTTTAAAACTTGATTGGTTTCATCCCTACCACGTTTTCTAGTCATAGTATTCACAACTACTTTGTTCTTGAGATTTAGATGATACAATCCATTCAACAATGTAGCGGTACCCACTAGTTTATTTCTAAAATAAATTTTGGCAGAACCATCACCAATGAAAAATGAAAAGCCTTTTCGGTCCATGACCGAATGGATACAATATTTTGTGCCCCTTGGGCAAAACAAGTACATCTTCTAAAGTCAAAACAAAGCCGGATTCTAAACCCAAAAGAAGTGATCCTATGTCGGTCGCCTCGACACTATGCCCACTTCCGACCGTGATCATAACTTCTCCACTCCAAGCTTCCTACTTTGTTCCAGATCCCGATTCACGGTACAAATATGAGAACTAGCACCTAATCCAAGATCCAGAAGTAGAAAATACAAGAGCGTAACAATTTGTTTCCAAAACTAAAAGTTACAGACGAAGTGCCATGAAGAATCGGACAGTCTCTAGCCCAAAGGGCCCGGCTCACCGCACTTGAGACAAGTATCCTTTTTCTTTTGTTCTTCGAACCATTGGGGCCTTGCCCTTACCCTTAAGGTCCTTAGCTTGTGGTCCACCGCTTCTTGGTCTTTTCTTCTTATTCTTAGACCTCCGAGGTCCGAAGAAATCACAAGAGCAGACTCCTTCATCCGCGGAGTCTTCATCCGAGGCCGAGCGGTCACAAGTTTGTTCATTAGCCCACTAAATTACATGCAATCTCATTGCGGTTGAAGTTCATAACAAATCGTGAGAAGGAATCACGAGAGACTGTAGGATAAGGTCGGTTTGAGAGAAGTATCCATTTTAAAATCAAGAGCCTCCAATCTCTCGATCATGGATATCATTTTTAGGACGTGTTCCCCAACCTTCTCACCTTCCTTCATCCTTGCACCGAGCAGTTGCTTGGATATCTCATATCTAGCGATTCACTGTGCTCACCATAAAGCTCGGTTAAGTGAGATAGAATCGCCAGCGAAGTCATTTTCTCATGAGCTCTCTGAAGCTCATTAGACATGGAAGCCATCATATAAGCACGGACTTTCACGTCATCCTTAACCCACTTTTCGTGGTTTTCAATCTCTTCTGATTGGCTCGAGTCCGCATAGGAGGCGCCGGAATGTCCGTCTCCAAGACGTATCCGTGCCTCTATACCGAGGACAATCATCGGATGGAGCCAATCCACAAAGTTAGGTCCCATTAAGGTGTTCTTTTCGAGTAGAATTGCGAGTGGATTCATTGTCATATTGAGTTATGTGCATTAAGTATAGCAGATTAATTAGTGACTTGTTATATTATGATCCGAGTATAGAATTAAGGTCCTTTCTATTCTTGTTACCCGGCTCCCACTATTTTTATCGGAATAACACACTCCCATGTGAAATCCGAAGTATCGTCGCTCTACTTCATAGTGGTGATCGAGTTCTTTATAAATCTTAATAGAGGGCAACCGAATGTGTTTCTAGTCTATTAATTTTCATAAAGTGGTGTCCAACACCAACCCATCTAATGGATGATTCGATCTTCTTTTTCCCCTTGTTCACTCCCCTCAACCTATACGGTTTCTATGGTTCGTGAACAAGTTAAGTTTATACCATCGACGCAATCGGTTTCACAATTGAATCTTATCCGCAACCTATCGGTTTCTAGGGATAAAATTTGCTCCAACCGAAGGCATCCAATGCGCTCGGTAATTTATCCGTCCTCCCCGAACGACTACCCCGATAACTCGGAAGCATAGCACATCCGGTTTGGATTTCAATTTCCCGAAAACTCGATGGAGGGAAGGAAAACCTTGAAACCTTATAAACTTAATTATTTGTTGTGGGAGAATTTTTGCGATTTACGTTGCACTTTGCACATTAATCATATTAGCGCGTTTGTGGCATTCATACAATATGAAACAACCATTCACAACCTAGTTGCTACCAACATGTGGTTCATGGACCGTTCCTAGAAAACAAAAACTTCGTAATCTAATTACAAGTCTTCGTCTTGAATCTTCGTCTTCTCGAAATGGATCTTCCTCCGGTCTTCGTCATTACATATAAATTTTACATTGAAAATTGCATCCTAGATACAAATTTTTCTAGTAAAATAAATAGGCTCAAAACGGCCTTTACAACCCAATCGAATAAAACGAACGATTCAAAAAACTAAGTCCACGAACCACATCCCCATTCAAAAGCATTCATTCAATAAATACTAAATAAATGGAAAGCGTAGAGATACATTGATCCAATCAACAATACGAACCGATCCAATCGATTCACACAATCGGTAATATAATAACGTTCAAAATAATTGATTCGACCATAAATATTCCAATTAATCAAATTTCCTTATAAAATGAAATACCATAAATCATTTTAATCATATTAAATCCAATTTAACATGCGGAGATTAATTTTCAAGAATACACGGAAAAATCGAGCCGGGGCGAAAATGGCTGCCATGGCCGAGTCACATGGCCGTGACCTTGGCCGGCTGTTCGGCATGGCCGAGTCACGCTCGGCGGCTACCGGCCAGCACGGCCCGTGTCTCGACACGGTCGGGTGCACGGTGGCACGGGCTTTGCCCGACACGGCCCGTGTCACGGACACGGCCGAGTCACCTGGCGACTTCGCCTTTGTCCGAAAAGTCGTCCGACGACGATTCGAGCTCGATTTTCGACCGGATATCAATATCAATATTTTTCAACATTCATATCTTCAATATAAATCATATTTCCAAGAAATTAAGATTTATATTTAGACATAAACTTACGAAAAATATAACTACAACGAACGTAAAAATATATACCACGATTATGACTAAAATGATTCCAAATCATTCACCATCTAATCAAGCATTCCAAATGCCAATATCGTATATACGATCGCAAGACCTACGCTCCGATACCACCGTTGGGATTCGGTGCCTAAAACGAAGGCCAGTGAAGCGGTAAACGAAAATTAATTCGATCCGAATCCCTACGATGATCGATCGAGCTACGTATATACGAATATATAAACGAAAAGCAAGAGTTGTAAAAACTAACCCTCAAGTCCGTTGATTAAATGGTAACCTTCTCTTGAGCTATTCCCCAAGCTCTTGAACGATCCAACGCCGAAAGCACCGCGTCTCTACTTGCCACGCGCCGAGAAACGAACGGAATGACAACACCTTGCTATCCTCCGAGGATACGGCTAGAGCTAGGTGATGAAGCTATATATGTAAAGATTACTACACTCTAAGTGTTTTAATCTTACTCTCTCTTTATGTCTTGATATTTTTCTCTAAGAAAAACAAGAACAAGGTTGAAGAAGAAGATGACTAAAGAGAAAACAATTTTCTCTCTCTCTCTCAAACTCAATGATACGTAAATGCCAAGAAGTATTGTGAGGATGAGAGATCAAAGTCTTGTATATATTCTTATTCAACCCACATGAATACAAATACATATATCATGATTTGATTCCCATATAATGTATATGATACTTGTCCCTCAATCACATGAGATTCCAAAACCATGATGGGGACAAGTCAATACACACACATGGTAATAAGTGGGGGGTTGGCCCATGCTAGAAAACGGTCGAGTTCGATTCGTTTCGGACTCCCGTGAATCCAAACAGATAAACTCATATTCCGTTCCGATGTATTTATGTCGTTTAATTAATCCAATTAATTAAACATATCAAATACAAAATAACATAATTAATTTCTCCAAGAAAAAATTATATTCATGAATTAAATTAATCACCCAAGAATTTATTTAATTCATTAGGCGTAAATCAATTTATCCAATAAATCGATTTAAACATCGAATGTTCCAAAATTAGATATCCAATATCTAATATTCATAATGAGATAATTAGCTCGATTCATTCCGTTGTCAATCCTAATGCGCGACTCGGTAGGTCCGTCTCGATCAAGAATGGGAGGAACCAAAGAGTAGTAGCACCACCTAGCCACTGGGTGGCCTACACTGTACTCGACCGAGAACGAATGATTGGGATCATTCAAGAACCATTCTGTCATGAATACCAAGATACGTATAAACCCTTCTTTCAAATGTCCCGATCAAGTTATAGGTCACGGTCGATCAAACCATATCTCGTACTTGACGCTATGCATGCGTTAATGCAAATCGAGATCATCGAGTCGCCGTGTATCTAATACAACTAGCTCCAATGCTTTGGCCAAAGACTTATGATCTCATCTCGCCAATAACCGCATAGGACATATAACCCGCTCACTAACGGAGAAAGAATTCTATCTTGGTATTGATAGGACTCGCTACTTGCCCGTCAAGATGCACGTCGAGGTTGACCCCGCCTTAGGTTTACGTGGTCGAACTACTCTAATGAAAATCTTGACGTCACAAGCACATCCCTACTAAATCCTCAAGTCGAAGGTTCACGAATACCTATCACAACCTTTCGATTCCGTCATTGGTGTCCCGGAGTGAAATCCATGTGACGAATCGAGGGTGAGTCGGTTCGAGTATACTAATCCAATTAGCATACCTATAATGTGTGCTCCCACTAACCATTAGTGTTCGACAGGCACTCTCCATGTCAAAGAACACGTCATACAAGTCTTCACATAAACTTAACGCCCACTCAAGTTTCATCGACTTGCGAACGATTAAGTATTTGAGCTATAACCTTTCCAGTGCCGACCCCCTTATCCAATAAGGAGTGGAACGTTTTGCTCTCAAATACATGGACTAGTTTCTATATGTTTATTTACGAGTTAGGAATGCCAGTAACTACCAGTAAATAAAGAAACATTCATTTGCCTTATATAAATGGTTTACATAATTACAAGTACAATGCCCTCACTCAACAACCTCTGAGTGGCATTCGAGGGCATACTCCTAACAAAGGGTACCTGAGATAGCTGGCACGGATTGACCATCCGTAGCCCTCAGTTCAAATACACAGGACGACACTGACTTGGAAAAGAATGAAGTACCACTGCCGCGCCCACGGCCTTGTCCGACACTGTGTGGCGGGGGCTGAGTCTGATGAGGTGGAGCTCGGTAGTTGGAAACGGCAGGAGTCCTGAAGGACTGCTGACACGTTTTTAGTGTAACTATCGCAAGTGAGACACGTTTTTAGTGTAACTATCGCAAGTGAGACACGTTTTTAGTGTAACTATCGCAAGTGCACGATATCGTATCAAGTAGTAAAGTGGACTTTTTGAGTCCGGTTTATCGATCCCACAAGGAAGTTTGGTTATAATTTGAATTATACACTATTAGTCTATTTTTATAGATACTAAGATGAGTGAAACACACAATTTAAAGAGTTTGGTTTAATTGTTGCAAAGCAAATGCAATAATAGTTCTAATATTTTAAGGAAATAAAAAAATAGCAATAATAATAGATTGATTAACGATAAAATGAAATAGTTGGGATTACAATCTTAGTTTGTCATTAGTTATAAAAGATGTATAGGAGATCATAAAATGAATTTACTTATTATGTTGTGTAGATTCGATTTTCCTTAAAAAGACGGTTTCTCTTTCGAACTATAAAACGCCCCTTATATATTGAATCAATCCACTATATTTCTATGTTGATTGGCTTCAATACATAGCATTAGGATTTATGAAAATAACTCAAAGAATCATCTAAGCACTAGAGGTATATTTCTATCCCCTAGAACAACTTAGAGTGAAGATCATTTGATCTAATCAAACATATTTTCTTTCGAAACATATGAAGACCATAAATATCGTCATTTATTGGCCAAATAAATAAAGATTGTTAAAACAATGAAAATCACACACAATAATAAGTAATTCACAATAGATCTTTATACAAACATAAATAACATGACTAACCTTGTGTATAATCCCAACTAAAGATTACTTAGCCCATGAAGGGTTTATTACACATATTACAAGCTTGTGTGGTCATTATTAGTTGAATCAAGAGAAAGAATTGATCCTAACTCCCTTAGTAGATAAAGGAGATAGAAACAATAAACTCTCTGAACAACATATGTTATACCACACTTACAAAGATCACTCAAGAACACAAGTGTATTCTTCACACAAAAAGAAAAGTTTACAAAAAATGGAAAATTATAAGATGAATGATGAAGGATCTAAGGGGTCTATTTATACACCTAAAGTCATCTAATAGCTCCAAAACTCCAGCATTATTACATTATATCGGATCAATGCCAGCCATCCCCTCAATAATACACAAAAAGTATAAAAAATTAGACAAATCATAACAATCTGTCAAGAGTTACGGCCGTAACATTTAGGAGTTACGGCCGTAACAAGGATGACTTACGGCCGTAACCCCTGAATGTTACGGCCGTAACTTGGCTTCGTAAATTTGCTCACTGGATGCTTTGATAGTTACGTTTTCAGCCCATAAATTCTCAGACTTTGCGTTTTTGCCCCAGATCTTCTTCGGATGATAACTTTTGATATATAACTCTGATTTTGAATCCGGAAAGACTGCCGAATTCGTCTCGGAAAGCCCTACAACATGAATATATAAAAATTCAACAAAGAGAATATTTAATAAACATGTTATTTCTTTAGTAAATCAGTTATTTAATTCTATCATTATCCGATAAAAATAAAATACAAAAAAACTAATTAATTAAAAGCAAAAAACGAGTAGACTAGCTCAATTATGGGTGAATTTTATCGATACAAACCATGGATAAGTGTACAAAAATGACACTTATCACACCCTCAAACTTGAATTCTTGCTAGTCCCGAGCAAGATTCTTTATTAATCACACTCCAAAAATAAAAATAAAAATAAGACACAAAACTAATAATACACACAAAAATTAAAATATAAAAAGAGAAAAGGAGATCAAAATGCCATTAATACACAACAACCAGCTTATACAGTAGATATAAATGAATCAAGATTCAAAATAAATCTACAAATGATTTTGAAGTTAAAACACGGTTTTAGTATTGTAATTCCAAAATGTAAGGTTTCCCCCCAATAGGTTGATTATTTCTTTCCCACTCGTGATACACACGACTCCCTTTAATGGTTGCTCTCGATCACTCGTTTACTTTTCGACTCAATATGAAGAATAATTTCATTGGCGTCATCAAATATTGTGATTATTCACGAAATTGAGTGTATTGAAATTCAGCCGCTAATTAATTCAAATCTGCTCATAAACTACATCCCTTTTAGTGATAGCTTTCACACCGTTATTTGCTAACGTGTAGCTCTTTTCACCAACACAATTTCTATCTCATTATTTTTTTTCGTAAAAAGGTGATACCTTTCACACCGTTATTTGCTAACGTGTAGCTCTTTTCACCAATTTTTCTGAGACGGCAGCTACGCACCAATAATGGTTAGTCCTTTATTTTTCGCAAAATTTAAGACTTCCAAAATTAGCGGTATTGCTTTCAACACTTCTCCTTTTCATCATTTTTTTAGGTGATAGCTTTCACACCGTTATTTGCTAACGTGTAGCTCTTTTCACCAATGACTCCTCTTTTTTTTTTTAGGGAATGGAATTTTTGCAGAAAATCATTTCTTAGTTTAAGCATGAAAAATAAAAAACTCCACAAATTAAGTAAATTTCAGTTCTATTTTTCATCAACCGATTGATTTTTCTTTTCTCAAGATAACGAATGACTCGATTTTATATGATAATTACAAGGCTTGGAAAGAGAGATTAAGGCTCAAAATTTTTTTTTTGGAATATATAATTTTTTAACCGGTTAAAACGATTTTAGAAACTTGTATATAGTTAATTTATTGGTGTTATGGCCAGATCTAGAAATCTCATAAATCAAAATACTATATATATATATATATATATATAACAAAAAAATTAAGGCAAATAACCAAATCAATCAAAACACACCAAAATTACAACATACCAAAATACTAAAACAAACCACCCCCAAACTTGAAAATAAAACTGTCCTCAGTTTTTAAAAATAAAATAAAATAAAAAAAATGCAGAAAAAGCAGAATACTCACTGTTAAGAAAGTTGATGTTTGAGCTAACGCCTTTTAGCATCTGCAAGAGAATAAATATACGAGGCACACAACAAAAGAAAATAAAATATAATCGTAAGTATAACACAATTTTTAAGATGCGCATCAAGAAAGTCCGAGGAGTCGCCTTACGCTGCCATCAAAGTTTTTATAAAAAACACACAATAAACATTACAGTAATAAAATAACAATACATAAATCGCGAATAGATGCACGTCAAGAGATCAAGAAGAAACTCCTTAAGCTGCCATCATTTAGCACGATTATTACACACGATAGAAAGTAAAAATACAAGAGGTCCGACATGGGTTATCAAAGGGAGAGGAATGAATCCACTTTTCATTTTCTCACGGTAAAATCTTCTACCCAGACAATTTTAGCTAGAGCTGGATCTGGTTGAGGAACAAATTCATTGAGTTTTTTGATTAATTCATCTGGTATTGTTGCAACGACTATGATTCGTTTAGCACGCTCGGAAATAAAACCCTTTTCAGCAGAGTAGTCGATGAAAGACAGTAAACCATCAAAGAAACCATTGACATTAAGCACACCTATTGGTTTTTGATGAACATTTAGCTGGGCTCTGGTAACCACATGAAAAAGTTCCTCAAGGGTGCCAAAACCACCGGGAAGGGTGATAAAGGCGCCAGAATTATTTATCATGTGAGTTATGCGATGTTGCATATTTACATATCTAAACTCATCTCCAATAGTTGACCCGGTGATTTTACTTTCAGCCAGAGGTTTTGGGATTATTCCCAACACTATTACTCCTTCCATATAGGCAGAAGCAGCAGCTCGTCCCATTAATCCTAGACTTCCTCCTCCGTAAACTACATGAATGCATTTTTCTCCTAAGGTGCGACCCAAGTTGTGGGCTGCTTCAGCAAAGCATGCCTCTTTTCCATAACTAGCTCCACCAAAAATGCAGACTGTGCTAAATTTTTTTGTTGAAGATGATGACTCCATTTTTGAAAAGAAAAATTTTTTTTAGAGAGAAACAGAGAAAAGTGCAAGTTTGAGGGATGAATGAAAGAAACCAGTAGAAAGTTTATTTATAGAAGAAAAAGAAGGTAAAAATTATTTAACAAGTTTGTGATTGCGTTTGATTGTGCTTCAACTACTCAATAGAATAATGAAAGCATTTATCGCGTATCACATTTTTTATTCAGAAAATCTCACCACACGACAAAAATAAAAGATACTTACGCGTATGTACAGTAGTTGTGATTGTGGCTCACATCTTTCTCTGATTTTACGTTCAGAAACGGCCTAAACGCCTTCTATGAGTTGGGGAGAAGCTTCCCATCCAATTTTCTTACAAATTGGCAAACAGGGTCTTTTAACGTCAGATTCCCAAGACGTTGTTCATATTCTGGTTGGAATTTATTCCACAAACATCGAATTCCGTAATGTACGAGCCCACTAGGATTCGTGTCAAGAGAAATTTCGATATCATCTAAATTCTCCTTATTCAGACCATCTTTAATGAACTGAATTTTATCTTCTCTGTTTGTAGATGGAATTCCTAAAGATCGACATTTTAAATTACAGTTCCATCTAGCACATTTATAGCAAACGACTATCATCTTTGCTCGTCGTTTCTTGGCATATGAACTTTTTCCTAGCCCTGGTAAAAATATAGTCGGTGTTTCTGTGAATTCACCCTCTATTCTTACTTTGGCTTCAATTACGAATCTGATGTCAAAAGGTATGCTTTTATTCATAAGCAACCTAATCCTTTCAAGCCTTGCCTTGTAAATTTTTAAAATTGCATTTTTGCTTAGAAAGGGAAATCTTTTTTTCAATTTTATACAACGTTTCTTCCATGACAAAAAAAAGTAAAATAAAAAAGACAATGAAAATAATTGAAGAAAATATCTACAAATATCAGTTGTTGTGGGAAACTGAAAAATCCGACTTTAATAGTCACGGAGTACCGTTATCCGCCACTTGACCGGACAAACACAATTTAGTACTTAAGTTACAACGTCGAGAATTTTGTACCTATAAAAATAGTTTACAATGTAAGCTTTCAAATATAACTTATACTTCCCCGGCAACGGCGCCAAAAACTTGACACGTTTTTAGTGTAACTATCGCAAGTGAGACACGTTTTTAGTGTAACTATCGCAAGTGCACGATATCGTATCAAGTAGTAAAGTGGACTTTTTGAGTCCGGTTTATCGATCCCACAAGGAAGTTTGATTATAATTTGAATTATACACTATTAGTCTATTTTTATAGATACTAAGATGAGTGAAACACACAATTTAAAGAGTTTGGTTTAATTGTTGCAAAGCAAATGCAATAATAGTTCTAATATTTTAAGGAAATAAAAAAATAGCAATAATAATAGATTGATTAACGATAAAATGAAATAGTTGGGATTACAAACTTAGTTTGTCATTAGTTATAAAAGATGTATAGGAGATCATAAAATGAATTTAATTATTATGTTGTGTAGATTCGATTTTCCTTAAAAAGACGGTTTCTCTTTCGAACTATAAAACACCCCTTACATATTGAATCAATCCACTATATTTCTATGTTGGTTGGCTTCAATACATAGCATTAGGATTTATGAAAATAACTCAAAGAATCATCTAAGGACTAGAGGTATATTTCTATCCCCTAGAACAACTTAGAGTGAAGATCATTTGATCTAATCAAACATATTTTCTTTCGAAACATATGAAGACCATAAATATTGTCATTTATTGGCCAAATAAATAAAGATTGTTAAAACAATGAAAATCACACACAATAATAAGTAATTAACAATAGATCTTTATACAAACATAAATAACATGACTAACCTTGTTTATAATCCCAACTAAAGATTACTTAGCCCATGAAGGGTTTATTACACATATTACAAGCTTGTGTGGTCATTATTAGTTGAATCAAGAGAAAGAATTGATCCTAACTCCCTTAGTAGATAAAGGAGATAGAAACAATAAACTCTCTGAACAACATATGTTATACCACACTTACAAAGATCACTCAAGAACACAAGTGTGTTCTTCACACAAAAAGAAAAGTTTACAAAAAATGGAAAATTATAAGATGAATGATGAATGATGAAGGATCTAAGGGGTCTATTTATACACCTAAAGTAATCTAATAGATCCAAAACTCCAGCATAATTACATTAGATCGGATCAATGCCAGCCATCCCCTCATGTAACACCCCCAAAACCGACCGGGAATATTACAGCGCCGTGGGCCCCATATTGGAACCCACAAGGCTAAAATCATTTTCGCAAACGTTTAAAAATGTCAAAAAGCCCTTTGAAAGTACACACACACGCACAGCGGATAAAACACAATTAATTACATTTGCAGCGGAATTATAAAAACCAGGAAGAACACTCGAATCCCAACAACTACGCCATAGCCAGTATCACCGGAAAGCTCATCCCTTCACGACCGCTACTAGCTCGAACTCCGAGTACCTAAAAGATAAAGTCCACGACGGGGTCAGCCATAATACTCAACAATGATAACGATCACATCACAAAAACAATACATATCAATGTAATTACAAGGTAAGAATAATTCCAATATGATCTCACCGAAGTAACCTTACCAACCTGTCACAACCATAACAATCAAATCTTACCATATTCCACGCCTCGTGTCCTTAAGTGATGAATGAATTCAAAAGTAACCAATTGCATCAGATCCAAACGATACCAAAATTCCCAAACTGTTCAAATCTCAATTATTGAATGATTTGGCCATGAATAACTCGTCCGGCCGGGTCGCACAATCGAATCCCAATCGATAAGACCGATATCACATGGCACACCGTAATCCAACCTGTTCGAGACAATAGCAAGTCCCGAATATCAATGCAAAACACGAATGTTGACAAAGTCAATAATGATAAACAATTAATGCATCACAACGGAAATATCAATGACATGATATTTCCACACAAGATCGATAAAGGGATCAACCACGAATGAGAATACCAATGATGTGGTAACTCCAACAAGATCAACGAAGAATCAATAACCGGGGATACCGACAACACGGCAATTCCCAACAAGATCAATAAAAGGTCGACAACCGAGAATACCGACGACACGGTAAGGATCAATGAAGAATCAATAATCGAGAATACCAACGACATGGTAAACTCTAACAAGATCAAAAGAGTCGACAACCAGAAATACCAACGGTACGATAAACCCCAATAAGATCAACAAGGTCAACGACCGAGAATACTGATGACATAGTAAACTCTAGCAAGATCAATAAGGACCAACGACCGGAAGTACCAACGGTGAGACAACTCCCAATTGGAATCAATCGGGATCAATAATGAACGAGATTACCAATGACAGGGTGAACTCCAAACGAGATTTATAAAGGTTCAATGGTGACGGATACACGAGAGAATAAAATCGTCAACCATATACAAATCATATATACGGGATTTCAAAGACAACCCGAATATCGGACAGATCCAATTATACATGGATTGTGAACGACCAATCAATAAGACTCAAGATGGACGTCACGATACGCTCGATCCGGACATGTGTCCGTGTACAAGCCAACCACGGGTATTGATCAATACACGCTGGTCTCGTACCTAATCGGCCTCACGAGCACGTCTCGTGTGCACGGTTCAATATGAGGTCGAAACCAACACATGCTACACGTGCCCGTCCCGAAAATCCTACACATGAACGATCATAACGTATCTGACTCCAGATATGCCACGATACAACATGACAACAGATCTCGAAGAAACGCATGTCCAACAAGGATCAGAAGATTTTCCAAGAGGGAAACAATAACTCGATCATGAAAGACCGACACGACCACAATGTCGTATTCCGTCAGACAATAGTCCACAGCATGCTCAACAATGCATATAATAATAACACATAAACTCCCAAGGCAGCAGCCAAGGGTCACGGGAGCATCTACTCAGGAATACTCCGGACAATATCACATAAACTCCCAAGGCAATGTAGAGGGTCACGGAAGCATCTACTCAGGAATACTCCGGACATAGGTGCCATTTAGGTCTTATCCCCTAACACATTTCCATTCGGGTACCATACAGGTTTTATCCCCAACACATCGGCCCCACAGATTACGGCTCAAGAAAGAGCACTTCACAAAACGTAACAAACAATGGTGCACATTCACCGTATGAAATATCAACACACACATGCAAAAATGCAACATGATGATTATCATAATCTAACAATATTAATTTACCTCAAGCTGGAGACGCTAACCTTTCCACGACCAACCGCCCTGAACGAATACACGGTTTATCCGACAATCCAAAATGATGTACAATCCATAACTAATACCAAACCACCATCCCGAGTTCAACATCGACACGATAACTAACCTTGATATCCAACTTGTCATGCAATAGACCAAATTATAGTTCACGTTCCCATTTCCACTAGACATCCTTAAAATCATATACATTATGATTTATCTTACATACCACCATTCCGACAATTCATATATTCCATAATACCATTGCTATATGAATCATAAATGAAATGAAAACGAAATCATTTATTAACATTATGAACTGAGCAAGCATAACTTGCCTTGATACCAATTCGAAGCCGCTATCCATCCCGCCGTCTTCGTCTACAAGCTCCGCAAAGACAACGGTTAACTTCAACGATCACTAAACGCAACCTAATGCAATAATCGATTAACGATACGTTCAATAACAATTAACAACCGAAATGACCAACTAATCAAACTCGATGGTTCAACGATATCTCGATCATACGAAACCAACCCATATCAACTCTTAACAATACAGACACAAGCCGAAATTCGGTGTTCAATAATCCTAATAATGTCTTCAACATATAGTTCATATAACCGCAAGAATCGTAACAACAAAACCATAATCATCTTCATACGAATCCTTCTTCAACGATAACATCAAAATCCGAATTCAGTGAGAGGATTATCGAACATACCTCTTGAAGAAGAAATACACAAGTAATCACTTGTTTTGAATAGCATGGTGCGAAGAAATCGACAAAGGGGAAGGGTACCGATTCAACTTCCTTCAAAAGATCATTCCTAAATCACAATAATATCAATTCAATCACCATCCATGTGAAAACGTATAGAATTTCCCAAGTTCTACTCATTGAGGCATTTCATCGAACACTTTGAAGGCATAATCCAATTTAATCATTTTAACGAAGAAATACTCGAATTTGTTCCACAAAATTTCAAGAGTATCGAATGATTACAGTATACAATCAAGTTCTATCAATAATCCGAATCAAAATGGAGCAAATCGCCAAAACACCAAGAAACCTCAAGAACATCCAAAATCAAGAGTTCATGTGTTCTTACCTTCGATCCGGTGGAGGATGATGTTAATCCATGATTCCAACTTCCAAAACATGTTGTTATAACTTCATTCTACTCAAGACCATCATATTTCTTTGAAGAAATCGCGGAAGGAACGAAGAAAATGGAAAATGATAAGGGTGACTCGGTCGGGCCTTATATAGCCGAGACACTGCCGCGATTACGTACGTAATCGGCCGTGGCTTACGACGTAACCGGCGGCCTACCTACCGTCCCGGTTTGTTCGGCACTTACGCACGTAATCGGCACCCTTTACGTACGTAATCGCCATTACGGCCGTAATCGCCACCGCCTACGACGTAATCGGCCGCCCTAGCCCCGAGTCACCGCCGACCATGCTCGGCCATCCCAACGAGTCACGTCCGGCCATGCTCGGCCATCCCAACGAGTCACGTCCGCCATGCTCGGCCATCCAGTCATCTCGGCCACGACTCGGCGATCGCCTGCAACGCACGTAACACTTGTTCCGTTGCGTTTAATACGTATGTTGACTTGCTACAAGATTATACTCGTATTACGCACGTAATACACCTGTATAACGACGTAACTCCATCCGTTGACTCACTGTCCCACATCCGCGCCAAAGCCGCCGACACCGCCCAACTGCTCGATTCCTCTTGTTACGCACGTAATACCTTACGCTTAACGTCGTAACACGTACCACTTAGCGACGTTATCTCAAAGTCTTAACGCACGTTAACAGATCCATACTTAGCCGTTTCCGGCAATTCTGTCCAACGTCTCGACATAACAAATATGAACATACGACATACTGAACACATATACGAAATCCCGAAAGTATTCTCATACGGTACGTCTGGTGCACGATATCCTCAATTACAACTGTCGACCAAGTACGGAAATCAGACAAATACTCATACGGTATATCCGACATCGAAAACACAACAAGCATGTAATATCCTAGAATCAAAATACCCTCGATAGACATACTGGCACGACTGTCATGGTTTCCAAAATTATCCACTCATATCGTGTCGGTCCCACTCTGTACAGTACATCCCAGATAAAATAATGCGAAAAATTCATAGTGAAATTCTAGGATATTACATATACACCCACTTAAATAAGTTTCGTCCTCGAAACTCAACACCTGTCATAATCAGTATCTCAATCCCGAAATATCTCAAAATCACGACACCATGCTCAAATAATCATCATCAAAATTGAAATAAGCGAAAGAACATACTTACACGTCCGTGAAGTCGATGATCTTCCGTGATACCAGCATACGACTCCCATACAAAGTCTCAACACACTAACAACACACCGGCATCGCAATTACAGCAATTTGAAAATATTTCAAAAATTTTGAAACCTCCAAAATCGATTTGACTCAAAAGTCAGAAAATCATTTTCAAAAGTCACGCTACTACCGCACCGGTAGAGCCACATAACACACACGCCCGGGTTTTACGAAACCCAAGCTCCGATACCATTTTCTGTAACACCCCCAAAACCGACCGGGAATATTACAGCGCCGTGGGCCCCATATTGGAACCCACAAGGCTAAAATCATTTTCGCAAACGTTTAAAAATGTCAAAAAGCCCTTTGAAAGTACACACACACGCACAGCGGATAAAACACAATTAATTACATTTGCAGCGGAATTATAAAAACCAGGAAGAACACTCGAATCCCAACAACTACGCCATAGCCAGTATCACCGGAAAGCTCATCCCTTCACGACCGCTACTAGCTCGAACTCCGAGTACCTAAAAGATAAAGCCCACGACGGGGTCAGCCATAATACTCAACAATGATAACGATCACATCACAAAAACAATACATATCAATGTAATTACAAGGTAAGAATAATTCCAATATGATCTCACCGAAGTAACCTTACCAACCTGTCACAACCATAACAATCAAATCTTACCATATTCCACGCCTCGTGTCCTTAAGTGATGAATGAATTCAAAAGTAACCACCTGTACTGTATCCGAAACGATACCAAAATTCCCAAACTGATCAAATCTCAATTATACAATGATTTGGCCATGAATAACTCTGTCGGCTGGGTCGCACAATCGAATCCCAATCCTGATAAGACCGATGTCACATGGCACACCTGTAATCCAACCGTTCCGAGACAATAGCAAGTCCCGAATATCAATGCAAAACACGAATGTTGACAAAGTCAATAATGATAAACAATTAATGCATCACAACGGAAATATCAATGACATGATATTTCCACACAAGATCGATAAAGGGATCAACCACGAATGAGAATACCAATGATGTGGTAACTCCAACAAGATCAACGAAGAATCAATAACCGGGGATACCGACAACACGGCAATTCCCAACAAGATCAATAAAAGGTCGACAACCGAGAATACCGACGACACGGTAAGGATCAATGAAGAATCAATAATCGAGAATACCAACGACATGGTAAACTCTAACAAGATCAAAAGAGTCGACAACCAGAAATACCAACGGTACGATAAACCCCAATAAGATCAACAAGGTCAACGACCGATAATACTGATGACATAGTAAACTCTAGCAAGATCAATAAGGACCAACGACCGGAAGTACCAACGGTGAGACAACTCCCAATTGGAATCAATCGGGATCAATAATGAACGAGATTACCAATGACAGGGTGAACTCCAAACGAGATTTATAAAGGTTCAATGGTGATGGATACACGAGAGAATAAAATCGTCAACCATATACAAATCATATATACGGGATTTCAAAGACAACCCGAATATCGGACAGATCCAATTATACATGGATTGTGAACGACCAATCAATAAGACTCAAGATGGACGTCACGATACGCTCGATCCGGACATGTGTCCGTGTACAAGCCAACCACGGGTATTGATCAATACACGCCTGGTCTCGTACCTAATCAGCCTCACGAAGTACGTCTCGTGTGCACGGTTCAATATGAGGTCGAAACCAACACATGCTACACGTGCCCGTCCCGAAAATCCTACACATGAACGATCATAACGTATCTGACTCCAGATATGCCACGATACAACATGACAACAGATCTCGAAGAAACGCATGTCCAACAAGGATCAGAAGATTTTCCAAGAGGGAAACAATAACTCGATCATGAAAGACCGACACGACCACAATGTCGTATTCCGTCAGACAATAGTCCACAGCATGCTCAACAATGCATATAATAATAACACATAAACTCCCAAGGCGGCGGCCAAGGGTCACGGGAGCATCTACTCAGGAATACTCGGACAATATCACATAAACTCCCAAGGCAACAAATGAGGGTCACGGAAGCATCTACTCAGGAATACTCCGGACATAGGTGCCATTTAGGTCTTATCCCCTAACACATTTCCATTCGGGTACCATACAGGTTTTATCCCCAACACATCGGCCCCACAGATTACGGCTCAAGAAAGAGCACTTCACAAAACGTAACAAACAATGGTGCACATTCACCGTATGAAATATCAACACACACATGCAAAAATGCAACATGATGATTATCATAATCTAACAATATTAATTTACCTCAAGCCGAGACGCTAACCTTTCCACGACCAACCGCCCGAACGAATACACGGTTTATCCGACAATCCAAAATGATGTACACCCATAACTAATACCAAACCACCATCCCGAGTTCAACATCGACACGATAACTAACCTTGATATCCAACTTGTCATGCAATAGACCAAATTATAGTTCACGTTCCCATTTCCACTAGACATCCTTAAAATCATATACATTATGATTTATCTTACATACCACCATTCCGACAATTCATATATTCCATAATACCATTGCTATATGAATCATAAATGAAATGAAAACGAAATCATTTATTAACATTATGAATCGAGCAAGCATAACTTGCCTTGATACCAATTCGACGAAGCCGCTATCCATCCCGCCGTCTTCGTCTACAAGCTCCGCAGCACAACGGTTAACTTCAACGATCACTAAACGCAACCTAATGCAATAATCGATTAACGATACGTTCAATAACAATTAACAACCGAAATGACCAACTAATCAAACTCGATGGTTCAACGATATCTCGATCATACGAAACCAACCCATATCAACTCTTAACAATACGCATACGTCAAATTCGGTGTTCAATAATCCTAATAATGTCTTCAACATATAGTTCATATAACCGCAAGAATCATAACAACAAAACCATAATCATCTTCATACGAATCCTTCTTCAACGATAACATCAAAATCCGAATTCAATGAGAGGATTATCGAACATACCTCTTGAAGAAGAAATACACAAGTAATCACTTGTTTTGAATAGCATGGTGCGAAGAAATCGACAAAGGGGAAGGGTACCGATTCAACTTCCTTCAAAAGATCATTCCTAAATCACAATAATATCAATTCAATCACCATCCATGTGAAAACGTATAGAATTTCCCAAGTTCTACTCATTGAGGCATTTCATCGAACACTTTGAAGGCATAATCCAATTTAATCATTTTAACGAAGAAATACTCGAATTTGTTCCACAAAATTTCAAGAGTATCGAATGATTACGAGTATACAATCAAGTTCTATCAATAATCCGAATCAAAATGGAGCAAATCGGCCAAAACACCAAGAAACCTCAAGAACATCCAAAAATCAAGAGTTCATGTGTTCTTACCTTCGATCCGGTGGAGGATGATGTTAATCCATGATTCCAACTTCCAAAACATGTTGTTATAACTTCATTCTACTCAAGACCATCATATTTGTCAAGAAATCGCTAAGGAACGAAGAAAATGGAAAATGATAAGGGTGACTCGGTCGGGCCTTATATAGCCGAGACTGCCGCCGATTACGTACGTAACCGCCGTGGCTTACGACGAATCGGCAGCCGCCTACCTCTCGCTTTGTTCGGCACTTACGCACGAATCGGCACCCCCTTACGCACGTAATCGCCATTACGGCCAGAATCGCCACCGCCACGTACGTAATCGGCGACCCTAGCCCCTGCCGAGTCACCGCCGACCATGCTCGGCCATCCCAACGAGTCACGTCCGCCATGCTCGGCCATCCCAACGAGTCACGTCCGGCCATGCTCGGCCATCCAGTCATCTCGCCACGACTCAATGGGCCGCCCCATAACGCACGTAACACTTGTTCCGCTATGCATTTAATACGACGTTGACTTGCTACAAGATTATACCAGACATTACGCACGTAATACACCGTATAACGCACGTAACTCCATCCGTTGACTCACTGTCCACATCCGCGCCGAAAGCCGCCGACACCGGCCCAACTGCCTCGATTCCTCTTGTTACGCACGTAATACCTTAACGCACGTAACACGTACCACTTAGCGACGTTATCTCAAAGTCTTAACGACGTTAATGCATCCATACTTAGCCGTTTCCAGCAATTCCTGTCCAACGTCTCGACATAACAAATATGAACATACGACATACTGAACACATATACGAAATCCCGAAAGTATTCTCATACGGTACGTCTGGTGCACGATATCCTCAATTACAACTGTCGACCAAGTACGGAAATCAGACAAATACTCATACGGTATATCCGACATCGAAAACACAACAAGCATGTAATATCCTAGAATCAAAATACCCTCGATAGACATACTGGCACGACTGTCATGGTTTCCAAAATTATCCACTCATATCGTGTCGGTCCCACTCTGTACAGTACATCCCAGATAAAATAATGCGAAAAATTCATAGTGAAATTCTAGGATATTACACCTCAATAATACACAAAAAGTATAAAAAATTAGACAAATCATAACAATCTGTCAAGAGTTACGGCCGTAACATTTAGGAGTTACGGCTATAACAAGGATGACTTACGGCCGTAACCCCTGAATGTTATGGCCGTAACTTGGCTTCGTAAATTTGCTCACTAGATGCTTTGATAGTTACGTTTTCAGCCCAGAATTTGTCAGACTTTGCGTTTTTGCCCCAGATCTTCTTCGGATGATAACTTTTGATATATAACTCTGATTTTGAATCCGTAAAGACTGCCGAATTCATCTCGGAAATCCCTACAACATTAATATATCAAAATTCAACAAAGAGAATATTTAATAAACATGTTATTTCTTGAGTAAATCAGTTATTTAATCCGATCATTATCCGATAAAAATAAAATACAAAAAAACTAATTAATTAAAAGCAAAAAACGAGTAGACTAGCTCAATTATGGGTGAATTTTATTGATACAAATCATGGATAAGTGTACAAAAATGACACTTATCAACTGCACAGAGCCTTGTTGACTCGGTTGGGGAGCTGACTTCTGAGTAGGATTGGCCCGCCAGCGGTAACGAGATATGTGTCCACTCTTCCCGCAAGAGAAACATTTGGTAGTCGACTTGTGACACCGATCCTTAGTATGTCCGGACACGCCACAATTGAAGAAGTCCTTACGGTAAGGCCGATCAGATGCACTCCTCGGTTGGTGCGAGGCTGCTGACTTAAAAGCAGATACGGGTCTCAAGTTCGTTTTGTTGTTGCTCCCTGACTGAGTCGATGTCTTCTGCTTCTTCGAATTATGTCTGGTGTCGGTGTTAACAATAGTACCGGCATATGCAATGACTACGTATTCGTACGCCCTCAGAGTCGTGCAGTGGAATCCGGCGGCATAGCGTTGTACATCTTCCGGCAACCTCTGCGCAAGGTGGCATATTCGTTGATCTTCTGATGGAACCATCTGTGAGATGTAACTTAGCTCGGTACGGCAGGCCCTAATGATCTTCGGTACTGGCATATTCTGTGGTTCGGCACTGAAAAAGTATCACGCATGAGCAGTTTGGGCTGATCTAGGATAGTACTCGCTCTGCAGTAGCCGAGGAAATTCGGTCCACCTGACCACTAAGTTCTCTGCCTGTAAGTTCTCCACCAGCGGGCAGTAGTATCGCGGAGCTGATTAATCCCAAGCGGAACCTTCCGATTCTCTGGACATCTGATCACTTCGAAAGTAGTCTCCATTTCAGAAATCCAGTCGTCCACGTGTTTCTCCCCTGCCCCGTCAAACAATGGAGGCTTAGCCTTCAACATCTCTCCCAACCATCGGTCCCTCCCTATGTTTTCCTCCACATTGATGACCGATATCCATTCTACCGGGTTGACCTGAGCGATTGCCATGGCAATAGCTTGGGCAAGGGCCTGAACGAAGGCCGGGTCCATGCCTCTCGGGTTGTTATTCTGGCGTTCTGCCTCCTCATAATTTTGATTAATTGGTGGCGACTGGTCCCCAGCAGAATGGGTCTCGGCAGTGTTTCTGTCCCCGTCGTGGTTTGCGGTGGAACCCTGAGCCTCTTTCACCACCTTTCTAGCTCCATGGCGTGCCATTACCGATATTATTAATCTAAAGCCAGTTTCACACATAGAAATTAAATGTAGTATCCAGGCAGAAAACACACATATTACTTACTTTGCATTCCCAAGAGGAGTTATGGTCGCTTTGGGTGTTGGACTGGGATAACTTTGAAAATTAGGAGGAATTTTATTTTAAATCTTTCCAACAGGAGCCGATGCTCTAATACCATTTTCTGTAACACCCCCAAAATCTCCCAATGCATTACAGTGCCGTGAATCCCGCGTGGGACCCACAAGGCTAGTTTAGGAAGTAGACATTTTAAAGAAATTATAATAAAATGATAATTCCACGGTTACATATCATAATCCGAAATGTTTTATGAAGGGACATAATTCAAAGTTCGATTATTACATAACGGAGGTTTCAAAATCAAATTTAAATCATGCAGCGGCAAGATTTTATCCCAACACCATTCAAGTCTGACCGAACCCCTCAGGAATGTCCTGCACATAATCAACAAATTAACCTGGAATGACAAATCATGCGAGATAACCGGGGTCAGAGAATAGATACCAATAACAATTATTATCAATAATATACACAATTTTACCAACACTGTGCCACATAACAAACAGAATATAATTCACAGTACGACCGACGTTGTCTTCCTCTTTTTATCACATAAACCCCAAGGTCGCAACCAAGGGTCACGAAAGTATCCATACAGGAATACCCCAGAATGTGGGTGCCCTATTTGGGTCTTATCCTTCAACACATTTCCACACGGGTACCATACAGGTTTTGGCCCAACACATCAGCCCATTCATAACACATTTTTAGAGAAAGACAACCGTCGACATTCATCAACAATGGCACATTCATGGACACGAACATTTCAATAATACTAGCATGTCTCGAGCAAGATTTCACTTGCCTTCAATCCGACGGTGGGTGCCTTACGATAACTTGGACTTTCTTGACCGACCAAGCTCAACCTAATTACGTAACCCCCGATTAACATCCCGTATGGATAAAGACGAATAAAACTAGTTTTCCCTTCCCTCTCCTAATCGAATTCTTAACTTAATCCGATTCCGCCTAAACTAATATCATGTTTCTAAGTTCACAAGTGATACGTACTACTATGCTGTTCAATTCTATGATTATCGTTAGTTATAACGATTTTCTCAACAAGATTATCCTCAATCATCATTAGGCTAGCAACAAACGACCATAGCATATTTGATTTCCATAGCTACTAGTTCAATTCTCTATTCTGAGTACTACAACCGGTGGGTTACCATTTTACACAATGATTTCAGTGTTTGATACTCAATGATAATAATACTATCGAATTGATTCCCCTAGTTAATTTAACATTGATAATCATATGGCAAGAGTGGGTTATGACTAGTTTATCTTACGGTGACGGATTCCAACGCAATTCTCCTAAAATTGATTTGTCAAGTTTTGTATTTCCTATGGCGATTGAGATGGACATTTTCGCATGTGATTGTTACAATTAGTTGTATGAAAACGAAATATACTAGAAACGATAGTCCCGATTACTACAAGTTCGTTCGTTTAGATTATCTATGAGAGTTAGCAAAATCTACCCAAGTACCCATAACCCAACAAGTATAATCAACAACATCGAGGAGATTACTTCAAGGATTGATAGGCTTACCTTATTAGATGAAGAACAATGAAGAGGGATGACGAATCAACAAGAGCCACGAGTAGAAAAGAAGAGTGGACCGAATGACTTGGATAATCTTCACCGGAGCTTACGAAATCACCTCCTCTATGTTAATTCAAGTGTAAGAGAGGCCAAGAATCGAGTATAAGGCTGGGGGAATGCTTCAAGAATGCTTATCTTCAGGTTTGAGGTCGAGAGAAATGAAGGGGAGAGTGTTATTTTATAACACTCGATCTTGTTAACGTACGTTAAAGCTCCAGGCTTTACGTACGTAAAGGGCATTACATACGTAATGTACTACCGTTAACATACGCAAAGGCCGTCCAGAGGCCACTGCCTGAAATGCACCCATCTATTACGCACGTAAGTTGTAATAACATACGTATGACACCTGAACTTAGCGTACGCTAAGCTTGGCGAATAGCGTACGTTATAAAGGGTTGACTCGTTTGTCCCCTAGCCCACCGAAAGTACCCCGGTCCTTATCAAAAGGAGGATTCTGGTCGGGAGACCAATCTTAGCATTACGTACGTAATGAAGAAGGGTTTACGTACGTAATGTTACCGACTTAGTGTACGTTATGCACATCATATAGCGTATGTTAGTCACTTAGTCCCTTAGTCATTCATCACATTTTAACCATCTCGGGGTGACCATCCTCTCCACTCGTCAACAATTCATCGGGGAACAAGATGTTGGCCACCGTCATATTCGCACCGATGTCACATCCGTTGCATTCACATTACGCAATTGTATCGCAAAAGCATTTAATGAAGTCACATAATATAAAATGCAACATCACACTACAAGAAATCACACTGTATAAGGTAATTAAGCATGAAATACCGGTGGCATTATAGTAGTCATGTTAATTCATTTTGGGAAATATGAAACTGTTTTTGAACATTTGAAAATGATACTTTTCAACATGATACATTTTGAATAAACTGTTTTGCTCACTGTCATGAAAATGTATTTTCTTAAATTTAATTTGAAAGACAGTATTGTTGTCTTTAAAAACATGTTTCTTCATGGCATAGTTGCAGTATTGCAAAATGGGATAATGATCGATGTTGCAAGTCATTTGTGGAAAATATGATTTAACTAAGTCTATACAATAAGATTTTGAATTCTATCGTGTGATTTTCCGACTGAATGTCAGTGGAATTGGTGACGAGCCGAATTGGTATACAGGAGTATGGATGTGGTCAATCATTTGCATAGTTTTCATTTTAAAACTCTGAAATCATGTGGATTCGAAGGAAATTGTTATCGAATACTTGGCACTAGCGAGCCGGTTAACTTTTCGAAAATTGATTTTGTGGTCTTACCAAAATTTATGTTTTGAGCTTTGAAATTCTTGAAAGAACTTTCGGAAATGGATTTTTATTGACAATATTGTATGATTTCAAATCTGTTTTAAAAATGTGATTGGTATACGTACCAACGTAGTACATAATGCATATCATGGTGAAGTTCTGAGTAAGATTCACAAACTGGATAACACATTAAGAGTACGATGGAAAGAGATTCTAACTTTAGTACGGTAGTTTGGATTATCCAGGAATGATCGGTTGGTTGATCCGATATGAAAAATATGTCGCGTGTTGTAGATTCAGTACAGAATATGATATTGGAACTTTGGATTTTGTGAAACCGGGCATATGTGCTATGCGGCTCTATTGGTGTGGTAGTATCATGATTATGCTATAGTGATTTTTGACTCTTGAGCCTTATTGATTAGTCGTTCATACTCCATGTATGATTTGGTATGTTCGTCGATTTGTGACTGGTTGTTCATACGCCTGAGAGGTATATTCAACAGTCAGGTGTGTTTCTTTGAGATCCACTGCATGTGATTTGTTTAACATTTTATTCTTTTGTAAATCTGTCTCTGTGGTTCTGTGTTGATCGTGTCGGAGCTTACCGTGTGAGGGTACTCTTGGTTGTTGTCGGCCGTTCGTTGGTAATATTGAGTTTATCATGTTTCTCGATTGTGTTTTGACCTTTGGTTGGTCGTATGGGAGGTTATCATGTCAATGATATTCTCGGTTAATTTATTGGTTGATCATTATTGGCGATCGTATGAGCATTCAGACTTTTTGTCGATGTTTTAGGATTTGTGGCCATTATTTTGGACAGTTGTTTCACAAATGTATTGTGCATTATTGGTTTTTATCAAGATTGGGACTTGATTGTGCGATCGGGCAGATAGGGTTTGACACGTATAGATTACTTCATACTAAAATGACGTATTTTGATGAATTCATGAAATTGTGATAGTAAGCATGTTTAGGCTTTAAAGGGGAGTCATTTGCTAGTAATTACGGGAGATAATCGACTTCATATACTTGTAAGTATACCGTTTTGGTTATTTGCGTGTGGTGATGATTGATCAGTTTCGTGATGATTCTGGATATTGTGGTTGAACTTTTGGTTGTGACTGGATTGCAAGTTTCGAGGACGAAACTTATTTTAAGTGGGGTAGTATGTAATATCCTGAACTTTTACTACGGTTGTTTAATGTTATTTTATCGGAGTTATATTGTACAGTATGGAATCTATACAGTATGGATAAAATAATTGAAGGACTGAGACATCTGTATGGGTATAATTGTCGTACTTGGTTGACAGTTGTATTTCAAGATATTGTGTGTCAGGCGTATCGTATGAGAATATTATTGGAATGAGGATATGTATTTAGTATGTCACGTATCCGTATCTAGTATATCGAGACATTGGACAAGAATAGCTGAAAATGGCTAAGTAAAGCCTGAATTAACGTGTGCTAGTATGTGGACATAGAGTACGCTAATGTGTACGCTTAGCGCATGCTAAAGGCCAAGAGTAGCGCGCGCTAATGCAGAATAGATCAGAAGGAATCTACGTGTGGACCCGACCACTTTCGGCGCATGTCCCGATAAGGTCAACGGATGTTTGCTATGAAGGACTAGCTCACGCTAAATCTTAAGGTTAGCGCACGCTAATTTCAGATCGATCAGAGGGATTCCCGGTAATCGCGGGTGCTTTCGGCATGTGGAGGCACAGGCATCTTCGGGGTAGGTGCAGACTGTAACAAGTCAACTACGAATAACACACGCTAAGGTCAAAGACTTGCGTACGCTAGACAGAGTATTTACGTACGTTATTGTACGGGCATTACGTATGTAAGCCGATGTGCGAAGCAAGGCAGTAGCCTTTAGACTTCGATAGCGCACGCTATCAAGGAAGGATAGCGCATGCTAGGGCTGTAGTGCACACTGAATACAAGTTTTAGTGCATGCTAGTAATGTGCAGTATAAAAAGGGACAGACGGGTGTTAAGATGCATTTCATCCATTTTCTTCCCTTCACTTGATAGAGAGAGCCTTGGGAGGATACTTGAGGTTCCAAAACACTGAGAGATGATGATCTTTAACAAGGTTAAGCTAAGGAGCATGGATTAAAGCCTTGCTTGAAGTTATTGATGATTCTTGGAATGGAGTTTGATTGTTCTTCTTCATGGTTCGTCTATACAAGGTAATTTTTGTATCTCTTTTATAGTGGTTCGTTTTTAAAGGATGATTAATTGAGAGGGATCATGTTGGATTATCATGTGATGATGTTATATGAGATTTAATGGAATTGTGATATAAGATTTTGGATATTAATTAAGATTCTTCCTGTTGTAAGGATTGTGATTTGTTTAACCCGATGAAAGATGGATTTCTGAATTATGTTGATTTCGTACGAGTCACGATATGGGGTTGATTCCAGAATAAGTATGATATATAATGGTTTTGATTATGGATATAAGATAATTAAAACCAACATTATGTTGATTTTAGTGATTGAGTTCGTATGTTCTTGATAAGATATGGATCATGATGATGAGATTGAATTTGGATAGGTTATGATTGATCTTGGAGTATGATTTCCTTTACATTCGTATTCGTAATCGCAAGGTGTTGAGCAGTACCTGTAATGCATGCAACTGCATGATGTTAGCGCACGCTAGCTGACTGGCTAACGCACGCTAACTGGTGACTATTAGCACACGCTACGTTATGTGATTAACGTGCGTTAGGTAGCCATACAGTGCAGTATATCATGTTGTGGTTATGAATTCGTGATGGTTTGAGTTAGGTTGTTCAGACTGTGTTTAATCGAGATATTGTGGAACCTCTGAGCTTGTGGATTGGTTATATTGATTGTTGATTGTTATCGATCTTGTTGTTTATCTATTATTGTAATAGGTTGAGATTATTGATCGGTGATTAAAATCGTGCCTTGCGGTCGTGTTCGAGGATGTTCGTGGGTTGCATTGATCAGGGCCGAGGAACTTGTAATCGCCAGCAAGGAATTGGTAACGGCTTCATCGATATCGAGGCAAGTTATTACTTGCTCAGTTTTAATATTTAATGAATGGTTTCAGTTTCATTCATTTATAATTCGTATAGCGATGATTATAATTGTAAACTCTGAAGATTGGGGTTGTATGTTGTTTTCTAAGTTTGGGAATTAAATCATAATATATATGATTTACTTTTGTTATTGGTATGCTTGGGTATCGAGGATATATTGTGGTAAAGATGAGGATATGAGTTATCTATGGTTCGTGGTATTTTTGATCGTCGGTGATGGTTTCCACATCAAGATTGCTCTCGAAGGACTCGGGCAAGCATCTTAATTTGATTTTGGTTTAATGTTGAGGATTTCGATCATGCATATTGTCATTCATGTTGTTGACCATGAGGTCGTCTAAGTTGATTTATCCTAGTGTCGTTCATGTTATTGATTCATATGCCGTTCATATTGATGAACATCTTGATTTGCATACGTGTATGCATAGTCCTGTTGTGTATGTTGTATTTGATCCGATGGGATCATGTGATCTCTGTTGAGGGAACTGGATCAGTTGTCTACCCCGTGTTGATCCGACGGGATCATCTTGGGATCTATGCTGAGGGCGCTAGATCATTAGACGGGTTTTTCCACCTCGTGTTGGTCCGACGGGATCATCTTGGGATCTATGCTGATGGGCGCTGGATCATTGGATTACCCTGTATTGTGTGATGGAATCATGTGGATTCTCATGGTTGGTTTTACCATGTGTGGTTTTTGTGCATATGTATATTGTTGGTTATCCACCTCGTGTTGATCTAGTAGGATCATCTTGGATCTATGATGTGTGCGCCGGATCATCGGATTTCCATTGAGTATGCATTGTTGTTATTGTTGTGAGCATATTGACGATGTCACGTGAGTATGCATTTGTAGGTCTTGTGTTAGGACCATGTCCGTATGATGTATTGATCTGATCTCAGATTAGACTGACATGATTTGTCGTGGCATTGCATATCTTGAGTTATGTACCGTGCTTCCTCTGTTATTTGTCTTTTGATGGACAAACGATTATCGTATTGAGATTTGATGATGTTTATCCGATGGATCGAATTGGCCAGAGTTGGTATATTTTCGTAACAGTGAGTTATGATGATATTTTGAGAACCTTGGGTATTGTTGAGATACAGTACATATGTTTAGGCATGAGCTTATCGTGCTGTTGAGGATGCGAGATGTGAATTTTGGTAAAATTATGGCGGTAAGATTACATTGGTAGTATTCTTACTTCGTATCTCATTGGTATGTAATTATTGATGTGATGTGACCGTTATCATTGTTGAGTTTTATGGCTGACCCCATCGTGGGCTTTCCTTTTAGGTTCTTGGGATATCGAGCTTGTAGCAGTCGTGAAGAGATGAGCTTCCCGGAGGGTACTCACGTGTTTGTGTACCGAGTATCTTTGACTAGTTGTTGTATTCCGCTGCTAGAGCATTTTTAATTGTTTGTCTTTTCCGCTGCGTGAGTATTTTCAAATGACCTTTCGTTATGTGGTAACTTAAGTTACTTTGGAAAATCGTTTTTCTAAACTATTTTGTCAATACCTGTAAGTGATGGCTTAACGTATGCTTTTAAACTGTTGAGTTTTGGCATTTCGGGCCTTGTAGTTTCTAATGAGATTTTATGAAGGTTTTGATAAATGGATTTTATAAAGTCTTCGAATATTTTTAAAGATATTACCGTCATCGCCGCTTAGGCGTATTTGAAATGTTTGTAAATCTTTATTTCAGCCTTGTGGGTTCCATCTCAGGGCCCACGATGCTGTAATATTCCCGGTCGGATCTGGGGGTGTTATATTGGGTGTGTCATGAGTAGACACTTGTTTGATTCCGTTTCAGATCGTTGCATGAGTTTTCGGTTGATTGTGGTGTAGTGCATGCTAACGCTTGTGGTGTAGCGCGCGCTACTGTGTTGCAGTTAGCGCACGCTACAGGTTGTGCAGCGCGGCGCTAATCGCGCCGTGGAGGTAGTCCAGAGCTACCGGATCGGGATCGAGTCTCGATAGCGCACGCTAAGTTTAGTAGTTAGCGCACGCTATCGTCTGTATTGGCGCACGTTATTGTTGGCTTTGCGCACGCTACCTGGTAAGTGCGGTATTGTCCAGAAGCCACTGGACTGGTCACATGCCTCGTTAGCGCGCGTTATGTATCTTGGCTAGCGCACGCTAACAGTGATGCAGGCATAATGTTCTGGAGCACTGACCCCGTTAGCGTGCGCTAATGCAGTATGTTTCGCGCACGCTAATAACTCCAGTATTAACACTGTACATGAGCCTTTATTTCGTCATTTCTCATCCTTCTTTGTCTCTTTCCATCGGGAGCGAGTTCTTGGGGCGATTTTGGGCGATCTTCATCATCAAGCTTCATCTTGGAGTGGATTTGTGTATATTCAACATCATCTAATCATCTTCTTTGTTCGAATCAAGGTATCCTCTTCTTAGAATCCTAGTTTCTAGAATTTGGGGGTTTTTCTTTGTTTCATGATTCTTACCCGATCTCATCCTATCGATTGTGTATTCTTGTTGTCCTGGTTGCGATCTTCGGATTGGCGACTCGTGTATTGATTTTATTTCACCTGGAGCATAATTTCAATTTCTTTGAGTTACCTTCAGGTCCTTATTGTTCTTAGTGTCGATTCAGATTCCAGTTGATGTTGTTGACCCGTGATGGTATTGTTCTCGTAGTATTCGTGGGATTGTCACGTTCTTGGTCGTTCTTGGAAGTGCAAGGGATACCCGACCGTGTCTGTTTGTTGCTCCGTTTCTCATGGTATCGAGGCAAGTATCTTGCCCATACACTTTGTGTTTCGTAGACGTGATAGTTGGTAATTGATTATATGTGGAACTTGAATGTTTTAAGGAACTTTCAAAAAAGATTGGTATATTCTCGATAGAAGGTTTTCCTTCAAAGATAACTAGTATGCTTCGTGAACAAATGTGTTTTCGGAATATGTGTGTCAGTGTCGTATGTTGGAGGATATTATAATCATATTTCATGTATATAGTAGAAAGTAATCAATTATCGAGGATTGTGTATCGATACATGTACTTGTTCGGTGAATATGTGACGTTGTGTGACATTAGTTGTTACTCCCTTGAAAGGAGGTTGTGATGCTTAGTGTTGTTTGGCATGGTATTTGCTTATTGTTGTGTGATTGTTGCAAGTGTTGTGCCACCGGGTAAGATTATTGAATCTCCAGGATCCGTTATAACTAGTACGGATCGGTCGTGACCGTGGGGTTACCCAATCGGGTATGTCTTGAGGGGACTTTTAGGTTCGTGGCTTGCTAGACCGATGCCGGGATAACTTGTAGAGTTATCCAATCCGGGTATGTCTTGCGGGGACTCCAAGGTTCGTAGCTTGTTAGCGTGATGCCAGGATAACTTATGGTTGTAATTTGGTTGTGTGATGTACGTGTCATGGGTTGTCCAATCGGGTATGTATCATGGAGGCTCCAAAGTTCGTGACTTGCTAGCCCAGTACCGGGATAACTATGATCGTATGTATGGATGTGGTTATGTGGCTGTTGTCACGGTAACATGTGATATTGTGTGGTTTCTCATTGGGTTATTCACTCGGGTATGTCCTGTGGGAGCATCTGAGGTTCGTGGCTTGTTAGTACGGGACGCGAATAATCCTTGGGAATATGTTGATATGGATAATTGGGTCGTAGACCCTGTGTTTTGTTATCAGAATTGTATTTTGGAAAAATGATCTTTGGGCTGTGTCCCTAAGTGGTTTCGAAAGGCTTGAGAATTCTTAAATCTCAAATGTTTTCAAAACTCCCGAGATCGTAAAATGTTTTGGCAAGATGTATATTGTGTTTATTCCTACCTTTCATGATTTGAACTTCTTTGATCAAGTGATTTATCTCGGGAAGTATGTTCATGATTATTTTGTTCTTGTAGTTTGTTGTGTCTGGCTCGTATTTTTATTTTATACTTGCACTAGCAAAACAGTGGAGTTTTGCTAACCCCCGAGTAATCGGGGGTGGATGTCTGTATTGCGTCCATGTTTTGGTGCGATATTCGTTATACGCGCTATTGTGCGGAAGCGTAATTAAAGGTGCGAAAAATAAATCGACACATGATTTATAGAGTTCGGCCAAACGTGCCTACGTCCTCTCTCAGGTATCTTTTTCTATAGGCTAAAGATCAACCTCTGCACCTCTCTTCTATCGGTCGAGATAACCGTTAAAAACTCGTCTTCTATCTGTCCGAGTAAACCGTTCAATCACTTGTCCTTTTGTCGGTCCAAGTTAAACCGTTTTCCTTTTCTATTGGACAAGGAATCAACTGTTACGTAATTTAGTGAACACAAGTGCACGTTGTCGTAATCAAGTAATAAAATGATAAGAAAGATATCATTCCCTCGAGGATTGACGTACTAATTACCAATTTATCTGTATTCTATTTTTATTTGAACGATCGAATTTGGTGGTGGGAGAATTATCAAAAACTAAATAATGCAATAAACTAAAAATAGCTAGTAAAATTAATAGTACGATGAAAAGAGTTCAAATAAGAGAAGAATCTAGGATTGAGAATCCGCCTCGATTAATCCGAATTAATCTTGATTTATATAATTTATGTACTTTCCCAACTTATTGAAAGCGAAGACTTCTAAGATAATCTAATGCCTCTCCGAGGTCAATAGAATTTTCTAAGGTGAATAATTCACTCTATTCCTAGGTGAGTTAATTCAACAATAGCCAAACAGAATAAAATCTTCAAATGAGATACGTAATTCCTATGAGTATATTCCTATCTCATAAGTCAAAACGGTTCTCACCAATTTTCTACTAACTCTCCTCTCCCGATTCGAGTTGCGTAATTAAAACAATTCAATTATAGGCCAAACAATTGAAAGCATTAAGAGCAATTGGAGAAAACTCAATAGAAAAGGGAAATATATTAATAATATAAAATCAAGAATTAAACCGTCAAAATCTCGGTTTCATCACAATCCTAGAAAAGGGTTCTAGCCCGACATGCTAGAAAACAATACACAAAGAATTGAATAAAACATAGGAAAGAAAATCAAACACAATTGAAGAACTTGAATTCCTTCGTTCTCTGGCTTCTGCTCTCTGCTCCTAGGTATTTTCCTCCTTCTGTTTGATGATGATATTCTCTGACCTTCAATGCCTTTTTATAATCTTTCTTCCGCCTCTAAAACGCGTCCAAAAATTAGGTCAAAAACAACCTCCGAAACAGCAAAAACCGCGGGCTGGAAATATGAAACCCGCGCGGCGGGACGCGACCCGACTTTAGTGTGCCGCGGCCCCTGTCCTCATGCTGCTGGGCCTGGGCGCGCTTATTCCTTACGGTCCACGGCTCAGCACGAGCGTGCCGTGGTCGGTGGTACAGATTGTACCGGTTCTTGCTAGGTGCTTCCTGTGGCGTGGCCCAGCCTCTGTGTGCCGTGGTCCTTCACCAAAAATTGTCGTTTTGGCCCGTTTTTATCCGTTTAAGCTTTCGGACTCGAATTTCCTACAAAACATATAAAGATAATGCATTAAAAGCTCATTTACGCAGATTTAAACCCAAAATGGAGATAAAATAATGATAATTAAATGCACAAAAATACATCTAACAAATAACTCCAAACTTAAGCCTTTGCTTGTCCTCAAGCAAAAATCAATTTCAAATAAGACGACAAGTATCGTGGACAATCGTGCAAATCCATAGTGCTTAACTGATCAATACTACCCTGAAAATCTCAAAGAATAATACAGATATCGTACCATTGAGTCACAGTACGGATAATGATTCACAAGGTAAACATTTCTAGTGCAAATCAATAGCTCATGAAAAAATCAAGGCTCAAAGATTGACAAACGTGAATTGAGCCAACCTCCAATATGAATGTTTAGATTAAACAGGCCAACACGCCTAGTCCCAAAGTCTCGTGGCAAAAACACAAGGATCATCATAATTTTCCTCGGACAGCGCTCCCTTAAATATAATCATTATAATGATTCGAGTTAACCACTAGGTTTCGACTCCAGGATGTTTCATGAAATAACCCTAGGGTGGATTTCCATTCTCATGTATTGGGGAACCGTTTGACGTAAAAGACACTCATGGGGCTCATGAATACTTCTAGTTGCTAAGTCTCCCTCTACAGCGGAGAAAAAACTCGAATAGCTATTCCCGCACGTCCGATTAAAGGTTGCTGTTTTACGCGAGAGTAAACAACGAGTCACGTGAATACCCCTAGTTACTAGGCTTCCCATCATCGGAGATGCGATTTTTCTGAAACATTCGTCTATTCAGGGTTGTCGTTTTACGCGAGAGTAAACAACGGGTCACGTGAATACCCCCGATTACTAGACTTCCCATCATAGAACATGTATAATTTATTGAATTTTTGGCAAAGACTGTCCGACTCAATGTCTAAACTCAAATTAAATGCCAAGAAGACTCATGTTACTGGACGACTAGCTATGTGAAAAGTGTAACCAAACGTATAGACGGCGGTTCGTAAACACGTATGTCTCATTTCTTATATGCCAAGATTACCACAATGATGCAAACAAAATTCAGACCGAAATGAATACTCGAGGGAAACAAAAATTGCATAATGCGAACTCGACCAATACTCATCCATTTCTTCAAAAAGAAATCAGTATCATATAATCAGTCTTACACAAGGCAGCACGAAATATTCACGAATGCAAATAAAGTCCAGAATATAGAAGACAAGTAAGGCTAGAATTAAAAACAACGAAAAATAAATAAATACTAAAAAGTACCCCCCAAACTTGGGATGTACATTGACCTCAATGGACAACAAATAATAATACGCAGTAAGAGAAAGGTCAAGTACTCCCCTAGATAAGCTCAGGCATCGGCCTCGTCCGGTGAAGAGGGTGGTGTAGGTGGCCTGACCGGAGGAATGAAAGGTCCATCCGGGTGAAGGATGTGGTCCGTCCAAACAGCCAAGAAGTCCCGGTGATAGGCATCCCTCGCGGCTAAACGTCTCTCAGCACGCCGGTTGGCCCGGAGGATCTCCTCTCGAACAGCTATGAGGACACTATCTCTCTCCGCACTCATCTCCTCCCTCAAGCTATGAAACATCGCCTGAAGGCCGTGGTCTCTCGCTGGTGGCGGGGTGGACTTGGACTGATCCTCAGTCTCAGCCGCCGGCTCATGTGTCAAAAGAAGCAGCTCGGGGGAGTGCTCATGTGGCTCATCGAGAAGAAATCCTCGCCCCCCGCGCGTGTGCCATCGTGCCACCCCATTGGTCGAAATGGGAGATGTTACTGGGGTGCTATAGAAGGCTCATCGTCGGACCAAGTCACGCCCGACTGGCGGCATAGGGCACAAATCAGAGAGAGATGTTTTAATCCCGTCTTTGCCCCTCCATGGATGCACTGAAATATAGAACGGGAAAGACGTGGGGCCACATCAAATCGGAGTCCTGTCGTGATGGCACACAGCAATCGGGCACGAGGAAGCAAGACCGAGCGGATCTGCGATGTAGGGTCGACTCGTGCACAGAGGAAATAAAGCCAAGCATGCCTGAGTCTACTGAGACGGGAACTCTTGAAGAAGAAAGTTGTGGACCCCAGTACGCGTGTTTCCCAGACGGAACCCGGCTGAGCAAGTGCCTCTAGTAAAGCCTCCTTCGTGAGGCCACTCATAGTCCATGTGTACGACGATTCATCCACCTCCGGTAGCTCGTATAGCCTCCGAATCACGGTTACCGAGAAGTCCACTATTTGGCCTCGGACGAAGACCTCAGTACGTGTATCCGGTCGTCCCATCATATGCCCCGCCTGGATTTGTCGTAATAATGCACTGGCGTAGAACTCTTGGACAATAAGATTACCGCCGGCTCGGGTGGCGCAGTAAATAGAGTCCATCCCATTTCATTGATCATTGCTAATAGCTCGCCGTCTTGGGGGGCGGGAGTGAATCCCCACTCAGGAATTATTGGACGAGGCCGGATTCTCTCGTTAAATATTCTATGGATGTCGGGGTCCGAGAATTGGTGGGATCCTACTTCCGTCCGATTTTGTGACGTTTCCCCTCTTATGGGGGATGATCGCGTCCTGGCCCTTGTGCTCAACTTCCTTTTCCTAGCCATAATGACGTCCTGAAAAATAAACGCAGGATGGATTAGACGACTTTAAATAACATTACACCACTCTCAACTTATAACGTGCGGAAAATGGATATAGCGTCGAAGAAACTCGCACTTCCGTATGAGTGATATGAGGCAAAAATTTATACTCAAACATGATGTAAGGGTTGGGGGGACATATTATTCCGAAATTTGTATTCGGTGCATAAGAATTGGAGATGTTTAGCTCAAAAAATTTCATTGGGGTATTTCGTTGAACACTTTGCGTGCGTTAGCTTAAATGAAGGACAAAAACAATAATTGCTCAATTCATTCCCCAACAACAACAAAATCGCAAATATGTGATGACAAATCATTGAATACGATCAATCAATCGATAATTTCAACATAATCCAACACAAATTTTGATAGAAATTTAGGAAATAAAACAAAAAGAGAGATCATCAATGAATAAAGAATATTACCCCAATCATCAATCCATGTTGCATTGAAACTTAAGGGATAAGAATTACCTTGTGTTGGATTGAAGAAGGTGAGAAGAAGAAATTTGAAGATGATGTCCTTGCGCCGCGCGAAGAGGGAATTTGAGGAATACCTTGTGTTTCGGCCGAATGACTTCTGAGTCATGTGCAGACCGTTTAAATTCTCAGCAGGGGCCGCGACACGTATCAAGTTAGCTGCGGACCACAGTACAGTTATTTTAGGGCATTGGTGAGTCTCGATGTGTGCCGCGGCTCATTGCATGGGTGTCGCGGCTTGCAGGGTTAGTGTGCCGCGGCAAGAGTACAGGTTGCTGGGCTGATTTCTGGGTCTTCGGCGTGCCGCGGCTCATTCTTATCGTGCCACGGATCTTGGGGCAAGTGTGCCGCGGCTCAGCATCCTCGTGCCGTGGCGTAGAGTACAGAAAATTTCCCAGATTTTTAGACTTTTGTGTGCCGCGGCCCGCTCTATATGTGCCGCGGCCCCTGATGGATTTTTATCCCTGGGAAGTTCCTGCACAGAATTTTAAAGCGAAAACACATAGAACATGAGAGAAGTATATCAAAGCAAAGATGACGAAAAAATTAGTCTCCTAAAATGAATGAAATCAACGAAAAAATTAACATCTATAACTAATATTCGGGTTGCCTCCTGAGAAGCGCTAAGTTTATAGTCTTCAGTCGGACTTTTGAAAATCAGTTTGCATTTCGCAAAGACCATTTGGACTCCGCACAGTCTATCGAACCGTTATTACGTATTTTAAGTTTTTGACCGTTCGTTTTTAACCGTTCAACTTTTGGTTTGGACATCCAACGTTCTTTGCGAAACGACTTAAACAATAGTAACCTCCCAAAACACCCATTCTGCAACTGACTTGGCACTCGTTTCACTTCCGGCTTAGTTTCCTTTTGCACGGGTGAACTTATGACGGTATGAGAACTTTTTAATGGCGGGTGAACAGATGATGATGACGAGAAAACGGAATATGAAGACGACATGTCCAAATGCCTAAGATATGCAACTCGTTCTACATCTTTCTTTTACATCGGAGCAACTAAAATAGATTCTGAACATTTCGACTGACAACTCTCCCGGTGTGTGTCTTTCACAAAAATATCAAAATTCTCAATTTGAGAACACTTCTTGACCTTGCTAGGATACGGAAGAGATCGAAACACTTTGAATGTGACTCATTCATCTTGAACCCATAAAGTGAGTTTCCCTTTCTCCACATCAATGAGAGTTCGCCCGGTTGCTAAAAATGGTCTTCCCAAGATAATTGGGATATCATGATCCTCCTCCATATCAAGCACAATAAAATCCGCAGGAAAGATGAATTTGTCGACCTTGACCAGGACGTCTTCTATCACTCCCCTCGGATACTTGATGGATCTGTCAGCTAGTTGCAAAGAGACCGTAGTCGGCTTGGCTTCCCCAATACTGTAACACCCCCAGGATATCCGAGGTATATTACAGCGCCGTGAATCCCTATATGGGACCCACCAGGCTGAACAGCATCATACACAACGACCCACAGAAACGATAAAATAACACCACGTCATAAAGACGCAAAATGTAACAATCCACCCGCTCAACCTGGCCAATATAACATCATCATCCAACACAACATAATAAGCAACAATACAATTCAAACGAACAAGAACCCCTTAAGTACTCGAGTACAACTATTAGTTCAAAACCACAAAAGACAAAAAGGTAAAAGACACTAAAACATCACTCGTGCACCATCATCACGCACGGCCGTCATCCGTATCGTCCGGTCCGCCAGCTGCCTCGATGAACCTGACCTGAAATTCATAAAACGAATTTCCCCAAAACGGGTCCCCAGAGGGGTTAGCAATTACGCTAGTACAAGTAACCAGATGAACGACTTACATCTTACACATATAGTAATGCATGCAATTCAAGAAATCATAGTTTCCAAAACGCTCATTTCCGGAGATGCCAAAGATCAAACCACATTTGTAAAAATGCACCACAATTAACCGCGGACCCACAGCTTCGTGGATCCCTGCCGAGACCCCGTCGGATCTAACCCACAGTGGTTAAAAGCAAGCTCGCGGTCCACAGCTTCGTGGAACCCTACCGAGACCCCGTCGAGTCTAACCCGTAGTGAGCATACACACACACACAATTTCTCATACAAAACTACTATGTCAAGATTGTAAGTTCATAAGGATACTTGCCTTGATTAAATAGACGATGACACGAACGGAACGGAAGGATCAAGCACAACCACGAGGAACCGACGAGAATGAACCTAACGATTCGAATAGCACAATCACAACCACTTCTAAACGATTATGGAAATGGAATACACCCGGAAACCCGCCTACGATTCATGTATATTCGTACCAAAAATAACAACGAGGGCGGACCACAACCAAACCCTCTCGATTCCGTAAAAATCCACAAAATATCCATGAATCCGTAGGGAAACTAAAGATACTAACAATATCAATCGTATACATCATGAATCCACCAACAAAACGGAACGAATCGGAAGAAAAACCCAAAACCCCCAAATTAATCGAAATAGGGTTTTAGAACATTACCTTAGGAGATTCAAGTACCAAGATCCGTAGAACGCGCGTTAAATTGATTATCCGAGCCTCACTACCGAAAAGAAATGATGAAGATCGACCCCCGGATGAAGAACTCTCCCCCTCTATACCCTCTCTCTCGCTACTCTCGCGATGCAGATGACAAATAGGGAAAAGCCGGCCGATTTCGTCTAATAAAGACGAATCGCACACCGACCGCTTCGTGTGCCGTGGCACGGCAAAGTGTGCCGCGGCACGTGCCAAGAAAATACTCCTGTGTTTTCGCGTTGTGCAAGATACTGCGTGCCGCGGCACACAGTCTGATTGGGTTTTGGTCGCGGAAGACACACGAGGGTGCCGCGGCACGACAGTGTGCCGCGGCACTGCTCGGCGTGCCGCGGCACGGATGGGTGTGCCGCGGCACACTGATGCATTGCTCGACCAACATTTGGAGAAATTTGTGTGCCGCGGCGCACGCACCTTGTGCCGCGGCCCACACCCCATTTTGGTTCCCAAAATGATAAAAATGATCCGGAAAGAGAATAAAACGATAGGAATCCATATTTAGGGACTAATAACACGAAACGGATCCACAGCAACCCCGAAACGGCGGTTCCGCATCACAATAACGAGAATCTTAAAAATGGAAAGGGGCATAAGATTAATACTGGCGCCGAGATCACATAACGCTCTATCAAAAGACAGGTTTCCAATAGTGCACGGTATATTGAAGCTTCTTGGATCCTTCAATTTAGGTGGGTGCTTTTTCTGCAAGATGGCGCTGCACTCTTCCGTCAATGCCACCATTTCATATTCTTCGAGCTTTCTTTTTTTTGATTAAATCTCCTTCATAAACTTCACATAGCTCGGCATCTGTTCCAAGGCGTCGGAAAACGGAATATTGATCTGTAATTTCTTGAAAACATCAAGAAGCTTGGAGAATTGCTTGTCTAACTTTTACTTTTGCAGTCGCTGCGGAAACCGGACAAGTGGCACATAGGCTATCGGATTATCTGGAAATAATTTCAAGTTCTTAGAAATTTGTGATTCTCCTAATGCCGAATTTTTTTCTCCTCATCTTCACCTCTCACTTTGTTTTTTGCTCACACACTTCTCTCCCACTTCTCAAGCCAATGGCATTAACACTCTGTTGGGAAAACAAGAACCCTGTATCGAAACAGCCGGGATATTCAATCCCTGTATCGAATAGTATTTGATAAGAGGTTTTGACATATATGCCAATCCGCATACAGTAAAGGAAACTGTATCGAAGTGTTGAGGCATCAACCTGTATCGAAAGACCTGTCTCGAATCCACCATATAGTGGAACCCTTCAGTACAGCAAAGAAGTCTTATAAAGACCAAGTATGGAAACTGTCTCGAATCACCAATACAGTTATCTTCCATACAGCTTTCAACAGGACAAGAAGGAATCTTCAGAAGTCAAGTCCCGTTGAATAAAGAAGTATTTAAATACTCAAGGATAAAGTATTTAAATACTATCAGTCAACAGATCTTCAAATCCCGCTAAATCTGGATCGTGCTTTTAATCCCGTTGGAACAGAATCTTACTCAACGGAGACATCTCAACTGATATATATTTCAGAGACTATATATATCTCATGAAGGCATTGAAGATCAGTTACCGATACCGAAATCATCAAAGCTATCAAGTTATCATCAGAGAAAAATATATCTCCAAGCTTACTGCAACTCAGATAGAAGAGATATACAGTGCTCATCATCTTGAACAACACTTCATCAGCTACAAGCTCATAAAGTCAAAGCTGTTGTTCACACTCTGTTCTATACTTTGAACAAACCCAAATCAGCCCTGTGTAGACTGAGGAAGACGAAGCTTCAGAACTCTGTGTGAAGAAGTCAGTCAAGCTTTAGCTCAAACCAATCTGTGTGAACGGTTGAAGCTAAGATCTTTATATCAATCTGTGTGAACGATATATTGATTGTATAAGTGTTATAATTACGTAGTTGTGTACGTAGTAATTATAATAAACACTTTACTCCTGTGTGGAGGACCAGTGGACGTAGAGGGGTTTCCCTTGAACCACTTTAAATACTGTGTTATTTACCTTCAGTTTTTACTGTTTTATTTACTGTGATTATTTAAGTATACACTGTACACCTTGTATCCACAACAACTTACTATATCTAAGACTTCCGCTAAGCACTCAGATTTAAAATCAGTACAGCTTGTTGTTTAAACTACTTCCCAAGCTGCATCCAGTATACTTAGTGGCCAACAAGTGGTATCGGAGCGGTTGATTCTAAAAAGAATCAGTCGTATTTTTAAACAAATCAGATCCAAAATCACTTACTCTTTAAAAACAGTCTCTTTCATTTCCTTACTTTCACATGGATACATCTATGATTAACAAAGTGCCTATGTTCTCTATTAACGAATTTGATGATTGGAGAATTAGGATAGAGGCTCATCTTGCAGCTATGCACGGAGAGATGATTTTTGTGATACAGGATGGCCCTATCAAGATCATGAAGGTAAACACGGCCGCAAGGATTGAAGGCCAAGCCCATGCTGAGATGCTCGAGAAGGAGAGATGAAAGGAGGCCGAGCAACAAGAGAGAGATGAAAGGAGACGTTCTTGGAAAAACAAGCTCAAGGCCCTGATTGGAGAATCAGAAGCCTCCCCCACACCATCTAAATCTGAAGAATGTCTTCAGGTGGTCACCGAAAGTGATTCTTCTGATGATGAGTTCGATGATAAAGCATATATGTGCTTTATGGCCAAAGACATTCCATAAGGTGAAGATAGCGATGATGAGATAAATTCAACCTCAGCTATTCCATCAAATGCATCTCATACTTTTGAAAACATGATGAATGAATTTAAAAACATTCAAAAGGCCCATGAGACATTGAAAAACAAGAATATACAGCTACAACTGTCTAACCTAGAGCTGAAAGATGAAAACGATTTGCTGAAGATAAATTATGAAAATATGTCTCTTGACTGCGAAACCAGCAAAGTCGATTTTGAAAAACTCATGGAGAGCAATCATCAACTTGCTCATGAACTAAGTGAGGTTAAAACTCACAATGAGAGCAAGACAAATGATTTGGTTCTACTTCAAGCCAAAGTCACAACTCTCGAAAAACGAGAAATTGAACTTGAGACCACTCTGAAATCGTTCGAGAAATCGTCCAAAAGAATGGAAGAAATTCTGAGCACTGGGCAACATGCTCATGATAAAAGTGGCTTAGGATACAGCTCATGTTCAATCAAAGGGAAAACTAGTGCAGTGTTTGTCAAGAGTGTGGAACACATTCCAGTATCGAATGATACCCCTAGTCCCATGAAGGAACCTGTTGCACAGCAAAAACCAAAGGCTGCCATTCCGCCACCACAATCCTATTCCAGACAGTGGAATCACCAGCCATTCAGACCTGAAAGGCGCACTCAACAGCATGCTCCCCGAGCATATCAACAGCGCCAACAGCCGTTCAGAAGGAAGGCTGTATCCAACTACCAAAGGCCCGCACGGCAGTACTATCAGTACAGCACGCCTATGTATTGGATACAGGACCCCGTTATTCCTCGAGACAGCAAGTGCCCGCTCATTATCAACAACAGCGTTGGGAATCCAACTGGAGACCCAGAAGACAAGCTGTTAGGCCAAAGAAAATGGCTCCACCTCCAAGACAGCACTCGTACTAGATTAATAATAATAACCCTGAATTTTTCATGCATAATAATTATCATGGTTATAGCGACTGCGGATATGCCCCACGTAGATATCGCAACATTGTACCGAGTATGACCTACAGTAAACCAATTGCTGCCAGGAAAACTTGGGTACCTAAAGGAACTAACATACATGGACCCAAAAATCAAAGGGGACCTAAATCTACTTAATTTTTTTGTTACAGGACATTCTAGAGGAGGATACCTGGTACTTTGATAGTGGATGCTCTCGGCACATGACCGGAGATAGAAGCAAGCTATCAGATTTTGTAGAAGGTCGAGGTCCAAAAGTTCGTTTCGGTGATGAATCTAAAAGAAGAATAAGAGGGAAAGGAAACCTACTTGTCGGAAAATTCAAAGTCACCGATGTTGCATATGTTGAAGGCTTACAGTACAATCTACTTAGTATTATCCAGTTCTGTGATAAACAGTTCTCGGTGAAATTCTATATAGATCACTGTAGAGTCAAGAACATCCAAACCAAGGAAGTTGTGCTTACAGGAAGCAGATCAGGTAACATGTATATTGCTGACTAGAATCCTATGAGCTCCTCAATTCCATGCTTTGTTGCCAAAGGCACTGCAGATCTTAGCTGGTTATGGCAAAAGAGGATGTCTCACGTCAACTTCAAGACGATCAACAAGATCTCAAGACAAGGAATGGTTAGAGGATTGCCAAATGTGTCATTCAAGAAGGACATCGTCTGCGGACCATGTCAGAAAGGCAAGCAAATCAAGTCAACCCTGAAGAGCAAATCCTACCTTTCAACCCAAAGAGTGTTGGAAATGCTACATATGGATCTCTACGGTCCTGTAGACCCAGTAAGTTTGGAAGGTAAGATATACTGCATGGTTGTTGTTGATGATTATTCCAGGTATGCTTGGACAATTTTCCTTAGCAAGAAGAAGGAAACAACATCAAAGCTGCCCGAGCTCCTGAGAAAGTTGCAAAATGAAAAGGCATTGAGTATCGTGTCCATTCGTTCCGACAGAGGTATAGAATTTACTAACCGCTTTATAGAGCAATACTGTTCGGAAAATGGGATACAACACGAATACTCAGCTGCCCGTACACCTCAACAAAATGGTGTTGCCGAGCGAAAGAATAGGACGTTGAAAGAAGCAACAAGGACAATGATCGCCGCAAGCAAGTTGCCACAGCGTTTATGGGGTGAAGCAACCAATACATCATGCTACACACAAAACCGCTGTATCGTCAACAAACACCACAACAAAACAGCATATGAGGTATGGAACAACAAAACTCCGTTAGTTTCATATTTTCACATTTTTGGATGCAGGTGTTATGTGTTGAATAATGGGAAGGACCAACTTAGAACCTTTGATGAGAAATCAGATGAAGGAATATTTGTAGGATACTCCTCCGTCAGCAAAGCTTACAGAATCTTTAATAAAAGGAAGCTGACGATCGAGGAATCAGTTCATGTAGTGTTCGACGAACCTCATCATGACCCTACAGGAGTAGAAGATGTTACCCAAAACATCCAACAACTCTCTATCTTGGATCCTCCACCTCCCATAGAACCTGTCGTTGATTTAGAAATCAACCCCGCAGCTGTAAGAATCGACGTGGATGAAGCCGACGCTGTACAAGATGAAGCGGTATCCATAGAATCTCTCGATACAGTATGGGATCCTGAATTAGAACCCGACCGAAGATGGTTGAGAGATCACCCGCAAGAGCTAATCATTGGATGTAACAACCCCAAGATATTCGAGGTATATTACAGTGCCGTGAATCCCTATATGGGACCCACCAGGCTGAACAAACATCATACTCATCAACTCACAGAAACAACAGAATAACACCTCATCATAAAGACGCCAAACAAAATAATCCACCCGGTTCAACCGGTCAAATATAACACCATAATCTGACACAAACATAATAAACAACAATACAATCCAGACGAGTAAAAATTCTTAAGTACTCGAGTACTTCTATTAGTTTAAAGACCACAAAAGGTAAAAAGATAGAAGGCAATAAGACACCACTCGTGCACAATCATCACGCACGGCCATCATCCGCATACTAGTCCAGCGCCCGCTCGTCTCGATGAACCTGACCTGAAATTCATGAAACAAATTTCCCCAAAACGGGTCCCCAGAGGGGTTAGCAATTACGCTAGTACAAGTAACCAAATGAACGACTTACATCTTATACATATAGTAAATGCATGCAATCAAGAAAACATAGTTCCAAAACACTCATTTCCGGAAATGCCAATATCAATTCACATTTGTAAAAATGCACCACAATTAACTGTGGATCCACCCCTCCGTGGACCCCTACCGAGACCCCATCGGATCTAACCCATAGTGGTTAAAAGCAAGCTCGCGGATCTACCCCTCCGTGGACCCCTACCGAGACCTCGTCGGATCTAACCCATAGTGAGCATACACACACACAATTCTCATGCAATACTAATACGTTTAGATTGTAAGTTCATAAAGGTACTTGCCTCAATTTATAGACGGTGACACAAACGGAACGGAAGAATCAAGCACGACCGCGAGCAATCGACGAAATGAACCTAATGATTCGAATAACACAATCACAACCACTCCTAAACGATTACGGAAATGGAATACACCCGAAAACCCACCTACGATTCATGTATATTCGTATAAAAAGAACAACGAGGGCGGACCACAACCAAACCCTCCCGATTTCGCAAAGCTATGAAAATATACCATGAATCCGTAGGAAAACTAATGATATCAACAAGATTAATCATATTCATCATGAATCCACCAACAAACGGAACGAATCGGAAGAAAATCCCAAAACCCCGAAATTACCCAAAAGTAGGGTTCTAAGAGATTTACCTTGGATTAGGATGAAAGATCCGTGTTGATGTTGTTATAATACACCAAGAACTCAAGGAAGATGTTGGATGAGATAATTGGAGGAAGAAATCGCCAAGAAAATCGCCCGGAATCGCCTTAGCCGCGGAGAGGATGAAGAAATGAGAAATGGTGTTCATCTCGGTCAACTCCCTGGTTTATATAGCCAGGGAGTGTTAGCGCGCGCTAATCCTCAAGGTTAGCGTGCGCTAACGGGATAAAACTCTAGGCCATACGATGGCGTCAGTCCAAAGAGCGACTTACGGCCGTTAGCGTGCGCTACTCGAAACGTAGCGTGTGCTAATAAACTCTCGGTAGCGCGCGCTATCGACCAATAGCGTGCGCTACCTGGACATCCGCCGAGTCCAGAAGCAACTGTCCAGTACACACCTGATGCAGTTAGCGCGCACTATCCTCCAAACATAGCGTGCGCTAAAGTGTATCGGTAGCGCGCGCTATCGACCAATAACGTGCGCTACCTGGGCGTCAGATTGAGTCCAGTAGCAAACTGTCCAGTACTGGTCACTCACGCTAGCGCACGCTACCGGGAATCTCAGCGTGCGCTAGCCCCCGACATTAGCGTGCGCTAGACTACGTAGCGTACGCTAATCCGCCAGTCCAGAGGGCTGGAAACAGCACTGCCACTCCCAGGGCTTGCTCTCTAGCGCGCGCTACGAAGCAGTCGTAGCGTGCGCTACTAAGGGACCCCTAGCGTGCGCTATGCAGAAAAGATAGCGTGCGCTAGGTACGAAATATAAACGGTCCAAAACACCGGAATATGAATGAAACATCAAGCGGAACATATCAAGACGCATCAAAACATAAGATGGATCCATGGCAACCCCGAAACAGCAGTTCTGTACAACAATAACGAGAATCAGATCAATAGATGACGGGAAAGATACACTGAAGGGTACACGAGGGTCACTACGACCGATAAATACACCGAAAAAAGAAAGTACAAGGGAAAGAAAAATGCGGATATTATATTCTACCCCTCTAAAAATAAGTTTCGTCCCGAAACTTAAGAAACAAACAACTCAGGGTACCTAGCACGCATGCTATCCTCGGTTTCCCAAGTTGCCTCCTCGACACTGTGTCTCGACCACTTCACTTTGACCAAAGGGATGGTCTTATGCCTCAGTCGTTTCTCACGATGCTCCAAAATCTTCAAAGGATGCTCCTCAAAAGTAATATCCTCGGCGACATCAATCTCACTATAATCGATAATGTGACTAGAATCCGGGACATATTTCCTCAGCTGGGAAACATGAAAAATGTTATGAACATGACTCAAGGCCGGGGGTAGTGCCAAACGGTATGCCAACTCACCGACTCGCTCGAGAATCTCAAAGGGCCCAATAAATCTCGGACTCAACTTCCCTTTCTTCCTGAAACGAAAAACTCCCTTCGTCGGCGACACCTTTAGCAAAACGTGGTCTCCCACCTCGAATTCCAAGGGTCGACGACGGACGTCGGCATACGACTTTTGTCGACTATGGGAAGTCAACATCCATTCCGGAATTAATTCTATCTTCCGTCTCGTCTCTAAAACGACATTCGGCTCGGTCCCGACCAAATTGGACGTCTCATTCCAACAAATCTGTGATCGACATCGCCGCCCATAAAGTGCCTCATATGGTGCCATCCGAATCGACGCGTGCCAACTGTTGTTGTACGTGAATTTGATCAATGGCAAATGTTCCTCCCAATCACTACTCCAATCGAGAGCACAAGCACGCAATATATCCTCGAATGTCTGGATAGTGCGTTCCGACTGTCCATCTGAATGGGGATGAAAAGAGGTACTCAAATGCAAACGGGTACCCAACGCCTTATGCACCGCCTGCCAAAAGTGCGATACGAAACGGCCATCACGATCCGAAACAATAGACTTCGGAATACCGTGAAGCCTCACAATCTGCGCGATAAACACACGAGCCAACTTCTCTGGGCCCCAAGTGTCCTTGATGCCCAGAAAATGTGCCGACTTGGTCAGACGATCAACAATCACCCATACCATATTCATGCCCGACCTCGACCTCGACAAACTCGTAACGAAATCCATTGATATATCTTCCCATTTCCATTCCGGAACGGGAAGTGAATGCAAAAACCCAGCCGGTCGCTGATGCTTGATTTTGACCTGCTGACAAGTCAAACATCTCGCTACAAACTGCGCGACCTCCTCCTTCATATCATTCCACCAGAAATTCCTTCTCAGGTCCTTGTACATCTTACTCGAACCAGGATAAACGGAATAAGGTGTAGCATGGGCCTCACGCAAAATACTCTGTCGCAACTCTGAGTCGTTCGGAACACAAAGCCGACTCTGGAATCTCAAAACACCATCCTCGTGAATCACAAACCCAGGAGACTTTCCTTTAAGAACGTTCTCTCGGATTTGAGTAATAATCGGATCCTCTAACTGCTTCAGCTTAATTTCATCGATCAAATACGACGAAATCTCTAAAGCACAAAGTTGCCCGACAGTTCCAGGCAACAAAATCTCAACATCTAACTCGATCAAAGCCCGCCGAAGCTCAGACTGAGACGTAAGGATCTCAAGCGTTCGCAACGCAACCGGTTTCCGACTCAAGGCGTCGGCCACAACGTTCGCCTTGCCCGGATGATAAAGGATTTCGAGGTCATAATCTTTAATCAGTTCTAACCACCTCATGTGCCTCATATTCAACTCCCGCTGAGTAAATATGTATTTCAGACTTTTATAATCGGTAAAAATCTGACATGCAGAGCCGAAAAGATAGTGGCGCCAAATCTTGAGTGAACAAACGACTGCCGCTAACTCCGAATCATGAGTAGGGTAGTTCAGCTCATACGGCCTCAACTGTCTCGACGCATAGGCAATGGTCTTGCCGTGCTGCATCAATACGCACCCAAGACCCTGACCCGAAGCATCACTATAAACAGCAAAACCCTCGTTGCCACACTGCAACGCTAAAACCGGGGCTGAAGTCAAACGCCTCTTCAGTTCCTCGAAACTCGACTGTCTCTCTTCATCCCAGACGAATTTCTCGGATTTCTGGAGCAACTGTGTAAGCGGCCGAGCTAGTTTCGAGAAACCCTCGACGAACCTACGGTAGTAGCCAGCCAAACCCAAGAAACTACGGATCTCCTTCACATTCTTGGGCGGTGCCCAATCCAATACTGCCTCTATCTTCTGTGGATCCACACGAACCCCCTCAGCTAAAATCACGTGACCTAGAAACATCACTTCCTTCAGCCAGAACTCACATTTCGAGAACTTCGCATAGAGTTGCTCGGTCCTCAAGATGTATTATACTAGTCGCAAATGATGGGCATGCTCTTCCTCGTTCCTAGAATAAATAAGAATATCGTCAATGAAAACGACGACACACTTATCCAAATACTCGATAAAGACTTTGTTCATCAATTGCATGAACACCGCCAGCGCATTAGTTAACCCGAAAGGCATAACTACAAACTCATAATGTCTGTATCTCGTCCGTAAAGCTGTTTTCGGCACATCGGACTCTCTCACCCGGAGCTGATAGTACCCCGATTTCAAATCAATCTTCGAGAATACCGCAGCTCCCTGCAACTGGTCGAACAAGTCATCAATTCTCAGCAAAGGATACTTGTTCTTGATGGTCACCTTGTTTAGTTCGCGATAGTCGATACACAAATGTAGTGAACCATCCTTCTTCCGCACAAACAGGACCGGTGCGCCCCAAGGCGAGGCGCTCGGTCGAACATACCCCGACTCAAGAAGCTCACTCAACTGCTTCTTCAACTCGGACATCTCTAAAGGTGTCATGCGATAGGGCACCTTCGAAATAGGGGCCGCGCCCGGCTCTAACTCTATAGCAAACTCGACCACACGATCCGGTGGCAATCCCGGTAACTCATCAGGAAATACATCAGGAAACTCACTAACGATTGGAATCGACGAAAGCTCGACTCCACCACTCTCCGCCTTCAAGGCGTAGCACCAATAGCCGCACACCCTTTCGCAGAGTCTCATCGCCTTCAAGGCGTTAATAACCCACTGTTCCCCCTCTTTCGCCCGGCGAAAGAGTGCTCGGTGCCGTCTTCGGCTAGCATGGTGATGATCCCCGTGCGGTAGTTCATGATTGCACCATGACGCTCGAGCCAATCATCCCCGAGAATTAAGTCCTCACCCTCAATACCCACAACAATAAGATTAGAGGGCCAAGCCCTCTCACAAATAAATACAGAACAGTCTCGAACCTCCTGATCACCAACGATCCTATCACTGCTAGGAAGCTTAACGATGAAGGGCTCACAAGGCGTCAAGCAGTCGAGACTCAAACGGCGCACACAATCTAGAGATATGAACGAATGCGTAGCACCAGAATCGAAAAGCACACTGACAGGATGAGAAAGAATATGAACGGTACATGTCGCCACGGTAGCCGCTGGGTCATAGGCTCTCCGCATCTCATAGACACACGGGTGGTCTGAGCCGACACTAGAAGCTCCCCCCTTAGCGGGCTGACCCCGTCCTCTCCCTCGATTAGCACTCGGCGGAGATTGAGAACCAAACAATCCTTGATTCACACTCGGTTCCCTAGGTGCTGGAATGGAAGTCCGGGCACCCACGATTCTCTCCCTCTCAGCACAGAAAGCCACCTTGTGGCCCGGCTGGCCACACTGATTACATGTCAGCAAAGGACTCAGATAATTACGACTGATGTGGCCTGGCTGGCCACAGTTAAAACACTTCACTTCCCGAGAAGGGGCACTGGCAGCCCTGCGGGGAAACCCAGTAGATCGAGCTGGGCCACCGCCAGTGGAAAAGTTAGCAGACTGGAATTTCTGCTGACCCCCATCTTTGTGGCCCGAAAAATTCCCGGTAGACTTCTGCTTCTTTCCCTCGCGGTCTGCCTCACTCTCCGTCACAGACATATCATAAGCAAGGGCCCTACTCTGATAATCCTTCAAGGTAGTACAGACGAGCCCCGACATATAGTCCCGAATCGACGATTTCATCCGTCTGGAAAAATGGAAAATTTTGTCACTCTCCTCGACAACCTGGGTCTTCACATAACCCAACTCCTTGTTAAAATCGGCAATAGCTTGAGATATGGGAATATCCTGTGGTTGAGCATCATAGAAAGCATGCACTCGAGCCTGTCTGACCGGCCACGGGCAATATTCGGTCTCCATCAATTCCTGAAATTTGGCCCACGAAGTAACATGGTCTTTGGGCCCAACGGCCTCCCACCAATCCATAGCGTCCCCAGTGAGAAAGTACTGGGCAATAGGGACCTTACGGTCCTCGGGACAGTTGGTAGCAGTGAAGACTTTAGATATCTCCTTGATCCACCCCTCCCAGCCGATCGGGTCTGAAGCTCCCGAAAACTGAGGAGGATGCATCTTGATGACATCCTGAATCCAGCGATCCGCTCCGCCCCGATTAGCATGGGCCAAATCCGGGTTCTGAACCGTCTGGGCTATCGCCGCCATTTGGTTCACCATTTGCTGCATAACTGCCACAATACCAAGGTCGGCGCGCTCCTGAGAAGAAGCATGACTGTGACGGTCACCGGTACTGCTGGCTCCCGAAGACTACGACGTGGCCGCCCCACCGGCTGCCCCACGTCCCCGGCCGCGTCCACGACCACGGCCTCTTCCAGCATCCATACTGATGTTAAATAAGTAGCAAAATCCATTACGATGGTGAGTACGAAAAGAGAAACAATCACAATCGAGAATCAAAGGTGCGATACAAGGAAACAAGGAATAGAGTTAGGAAAAACTTACGGACACTGGTAGTACCGGAATCATGACAGCGTGACGATGATGTGCAAAACGAAATACAACAAGACCCAGTAAACCGACAAGCCTAGGTATCCATAAACCTAGAGCTCCGATACCATTTTCTGTAACACCCCCAAGATATTCGAGGTATATTACAGCACCGTGAATCCCTATATGGGACCCACCAGGCTGAACAAACATCATACTTATCGACTCACAAAAACAACAGAATAACACCTCGTCATAAAGACGCCAAACAAAATAATCCACCCGATTCTACCGGTCAAACATAACACCATAATCTGACACAAACATAATAAAAAACAATACAATCCAGACGAGTAAAAATTCTTAAGTACTCGAGTACTTCTATTAGTTTAAAGACCACAAAAGGTAAAAAGATAGAAGGCAATAAGACACCACTCGTGCACAATCATCACGCACGGCCATCATCCGCATACTGGTCCAGCGCCCGCTCGTCTCGATGAACCTGACCTGAAATTCATGAAACGAATTTCCCCAAAACGGGTCCCCAGAGGGGTTAGCAATTACGCTAGTACAAGTAACCAAATGAACGACTTACATCTTATACATATAGTAAATGCATGCAATCAAGAAAACATAGTTCCAAAACACTCATTTCCGGAAATGCCAATATCAATTAACATTTGTAGAAATGCACCACAATTAACCGTGGATCTACCCCTCCGTGGACCCCTACTGAGACCCCGTCGGATCTAATCCATAGTGGTTAAAAGCAAGCTCGCGGATCCACCCATCCGTGGACCCCTACCGAGACCCCGTCGGATCTAACCCATAGTGAGCATACACACACACACAATTCTCATGCAATATTAATACGTTAAGATTGTAAGTTCATAAGGGTACTTGCCTCGATTTATAGATGGTGACATGAACGGAACGGAAGAATCAAGCACGACCGCGAGGAATCGACGAAATGAACCTAATGATTCGAATAACACAATCACAACCACTCCTAAACGATTACGGAAATGGAATACACCCGAAAACCCGCCTACGATTCATGTATATTCGTATAAAAATAACAACAAGGGTGGACCACAACCAAACCCTCCCGATTTCGCAAAGCTATGAAAATATACCATGAATCCGTAGCAAAACTAATGATATCAACAAGATTAATCATATTCATCATGAATCCACCAACAAACGGAACGAATCGGAAGAAAATCCCAAAACCCCCAAATTACCCAAAAGTAGGGTTCTAAGAGATTTACCTTGGATTAGGATGAAATATCCGTGTTGATGTTATTATAATACACCAAGAACTCAAGGAAGATGTTGGATGAGATGATTGGAGGAAGAAATCGCCAAGAAAATCGCCCGGAATTGCCTTAGCCGTGGAGAGGAGGAAGAAATGAGAAATGGTGTTCATCTCGGTCAACTCCCTGGTTTATATAGCCAGGGAGTGTTAGCGCGTGCTAATCCTCAAGGTTAGCGTGCGCTAACGGGATAAAACTCTAGGCTATACTCGGTGTCGATCCAAAGAGCTGGACTGCCGGCGTTAGCGTGCGCTACTCGAAACGTAGCGTGCGCTAATAAACTCTCAGTAGCGCACGCTATCGACCAAAGGCGTGCGCTACCTGTACATCAGCCGAGTCCAGAAGCAACTGTCCAGTACACACCTGATGCAGTTAGTGCGTGCTATCCACCAAACATAGCGTGCGCTAAAGTGTATTGGTAGCGCGCGCTATCGAACAATAACGTGCGCTACCTGGGCGTCAGATTGAGTCCAGTAGCAAACTGTCCAGTACTGGACACTCACGCTAGCGCACGCTATCGGGAATCTCAGTGTGCGCTAGCCCCTGACATTAGAGTGCGCTAGACTACGTAGCGTACGCTAATCCGCCAGTCCAGAGGGTTAGAAACAGCAGTGCCACTCCCAGGGCTTGCTCTCTAGCGCGCGCTACGAAGAAGTCGTAGCGTAAGTTACTAAGGGACACCTAGCGTGCGCTATGCAGAAAAGATAGCGTGCGCTAGGTACGAAATATAAACGGTCCAAAACACCGGAATATGAATGAAACATCAAGCGGAACATCTCAAGACGCATCAAAACATAAAATGGATCCATGGCAACCCCAAAACAGCAGTTCCGTACAACAATAACGAGAATCAGATCAATAGATGACGGGAAAGATACACTGAAGGGTACACGAGGGTCACTACGACCGAGAAATACACCGAAAAAAGAAAGTACAAGGGAAAGAAAAATGCGGATATTACATTGGAAACATAAATGCTGGTGTTTCTACCCGTAGGAGAATACAGAGTACACAAGGAAATGTACTTTGTGCACAAGAAGAGCCTGATACTGAGATATCACAATTTCTTGAATGGAAATCCCAATCCGAGCTTAGAAGACTCAATATGTGCACTATCGTTGTATTCTTAGCCCAGTCTGAACCTGTTTCGACCATAGACGCTCTTAATAATTCTCATTGGATAACATCTATAGAAGAAGAGCTTAACGATTTCGAAAGAAACAATGTATGGTATCTTGTACCCAGACCTACACATCAATCGGTTATAGGAACCAAATGGGTATTTCGAAACAAAAAGGATCGAAATGGACTTATTATAAGGAACAAATCCAGACTAGTCGCACAAGGCTATAGTCAGGAAGAAGGCATAGACTTTGATGAAACCTTCGCCCCTGTAGCCAGACTAGAAGCCATTAGGATATTTTTAGCCTTTGCCGCCCATAAGAGCTTTATTGTATACCAAATGGACGTCAAGAGTGCATTACTGAATGGAGACCTTGCAGAAGAAGTTTATGTTGAACAACCACCAGGGTTTGCCAACACAGACGGTATCGACCTAGTATACAGGTTAAGGAAAGCACTGTATGGACTTAAACAAGCCCCTAGAGCCTGGTACGAAACCTTGTCCCAGTATCTAACCAACAATGGATTTGAGAAAGGTGTTGTGGACAAGACCTTGTTCAAAATACATGAAGGTGATGACCTTCTTATGGTGCAAATCTATGTGGATGATATAATTTTTGGTTCAACTAACCTTGCTTTGTGTCAAAGGTTCTCTCATCTCATGCAAAGTAAATTTGAAATGAGTATGATGGGGGAACTTAGTTATTTCCTAGGTTTGCAGGTAAAGCAGTTGCCTACAGGTATTTTCATCAACCAGGAAAAATACAGCAAGGAGCTTCTCAACAAATTTGGAATGAACAATTCCAAATCATCGTCAACCCCCATGAGCACGTCCGTGCAAATTAGTGCTGATGAAGCCGGAAAGCCGTTTGACCAGTCACTCTACAGGAAGCTCATTGGTTCGCTCCTGTACCTAACGGCTAGTAGGCCCGATATCCAGTTTGCTGTTGGAGTGTGTGCGAGGTATCAAGTAGCACCTAAAAAATCACACTTCAATACAGCTAAACGAATCCTGAAGTACATTAAAGGAACAGTCTATGTAGGACTATGGTATCCTAAAGAAGGCGGATTCGATTTAGTTGGATATAGCGACTCGGATCTCGGAGGCTGCAAGCTAGATAGGAAGAGTACAAGTGGAACACTTTCTTGGACCTAGACTCGTTTCTTGGTTCAGTAAGAGGCAATTGGCTAACTCTCTTTCCACGGCTGAATCTGAATACTATGCTGCTGGTAGTTGTTGTATGCAGATCCTTTGGATGCAGCAACAGTTGTCAGATTATGGAATTGAAGCCAGAGAGACTCCAATCATGTGTGATAGCACGAGTGCAATTGCAATAACGAACAATCCTGTCCTGCACTCGCGCACTAAGCATATCAACATGAAGCATCATTTTATAAGGAATCATGTCGAGAACAAAGATGTTCGCCTTGAAAAGTTCATATAGACATTCAGTTGGCCGACATCTTCACCAATCCGCTCGACACAGCCAGATTCAATATGCTTAGACAAGAATTGGGAATGCTACAGCCCGACTCCCTGTAAGTAATTTACTGTTTTTACTCAACAATTGAGGGGGAATGTTGTAAGACCCAAGAATACAGTATCCAATGTTAATTATCTGTACACTCAGAACCGTCAATACAGCACTGTAGTGAGCAAAGAAATATGAATCCTACAGCTGACGTGTGCAATAATTAAGGGGGAATACTGTAGGACCCATGAATACAGCATTAATCCAAAAATTGCTGTATGGAATTTAAAACCTATAAGTACCTTTCTAAGGGGGAAGGCTGTATCGACGCGGATACCGCACATACTATAGGATTTCGATTCAGTATATATATATTATATTATATTATTTCATTTTAAAATAATTTTTGTCCACGTGCCCTGTTTTTATGTCAAACGTCATATACATTAAATTCCTTGCACGACATCTGGACAACTGAATCTCAAAAGCCGCGATGTTTTAAATTGTTTATTGTTTTAAAACCGCTGTTTCAGGCATTTAGGGTGACACAAATGTCAGAAGTGGGACCCGTTTATATTTTAAACATTTTAATGGATTAGTGTACCAGTTACACTCAGTCCATCTTAACCATCGATTTCAAAAACCGGTTCCCATCCCTTAAAATCTGACCATTCGTACTCTGCAAAACCCTATTTTGCCGGCCAACTATAAAAGGACTGATACTGCCATTAGAGACTCTTTACGCTTTCTGCAAAAATTAAGAGTTCTTAAGCAAAAACAGTCTACACAGCTTTCTGCATTTTACTGCATATTTCGTGTTTTCTTCTTCACTTTTTCTTGAAAAATCATCAATGGCTCGACAAACATCTTCGCCCGCTCTCAAGAAAACCGTAAACATCATCGATGGACGGATCTTCTCAAGATCTGTTGTCATTGAACGCCTTCTCGCTGAAACCAACGATGTCGAACCCATGGAGTACATCATCACTCGTCTTCGTCAACAAGGCCTCTATCGCCTTGGAAGTCAAACTTCTGACAAGTATGATGTTCATCTGGTTGAGGAATTTTACCTCAACGCCGCCATATGCTTTTTGTCGCTGGCCCAAGGAGGTCAAGTTGCTGACATAACCGCTACCATTCAAAGAGTTGAGATCTGTGTTGATAGCGATCTGCTCCAGAATATTTACAGGCTACCTGCTGACGGCCTGACAATGGAACAACTTGAGACGTTTGGGTCTCAAGAGCTTATAACTAAGTTTTATGGGCTGTTAACTGGCTCAACTATTGTTGACATGGTTCAAACCACCCGTCACAAAAAGAATTTTTTTCTGCCTTATGTGTATTTGCATGATTTCTGCTGCAGGATCATCGAGAACAGAACCGGTGCGTTCGAAATGTGTACTAATCTGAGGCTCAGGATGATGGTGGCAATTCTGACCTGTGAGAAGGTCAACTGGTGCCAGATAATCCTGATGCGCTTGCAAGAGGAAGTATGCAAGCCCGCCACCCAGAAGAAGTCATTTGGTTTAATGTTAAACCATATCTTGACGAAATGCGGACTGTCGCAATCCGCTGATGCAAGGAAGAATAGCTCCAGGATATACCTAGGAGGCGTCAAGCCTACTGCGTATAATAGAGCACTATGGTCTGCAACTAACCGAAAACCAAATATATGCCAGTTTCAGCAGACCCAAGAGATGTATCTTTGAAGTCCCAGGACGTGGAGTCTTCAAAGAAGAGGAAAAGATCTCACAGCAAGAAACCTATTGCTGGTGAGAAGCCAAAGAAGAACCTTAGGAGGCTTTCTAAATCCACCAAGCCCTCCGAAGCAGTTTCTACCGTGGCGCAACCCACCGAAGAACAACCCCAGGGCCCAACCCCTGTGGAAGAGGTGTCCACTACTGTATCGAAAGTAGATCCTGAGCCTTTGGCGGCTAGGACGGATGATGGGACATCTGCCAACAAAAAAGACTCTAGCAAGTCGGCTGCCCCTACGGAGCCAAATGCTACTTCTCCTATGCGGGATTCCACACCCGTACAAGATCAATATTCCTTCGGGGCACCATCCTCTGTAAGGAATCCCACTTCCCTACAGGATCCCACACCTGTAGAGGAACCCCTCGCTACAGCGAATCCAGACGTTGTACGCAGTCCCTCCCCTGACACCATTATTCACAAAACCCTTCTCTCTGTTCAGATCGACCATGCTTATGAAATATTTATGAAATGGAAAGGCTACAGGCTAGATCCGTATGAAAAATTATACAACTGGAGCGAATGGAGCCAAGAAGAAAGATTTGTATCAGAAGTGACGGACTCAATGGAAATTGAGGCCCTGATCCAATGGGACAATCCCTTCTGCAAAGAACTGATTGAAAGCCATCTTCTGCAGAAATCTGACGTAAGGAAGAAAGGTAAAGATAAGTCAGAGGACTCTCCCCCAAATCCAAAAGACGACGATGACAATGACTCAGACGACGATGACAATGCTTTACAAGCTGGTCTAAGAATGATTTGTGAAGAGGCTCAAGATAGAGATGCCTCTCCACCAAAGGATGATGAAGGGCCGTCAACTCGAAGCAAGCCCCCTTCGCCACAGCAAGAAAACATTCCCGACAAGGAGGAATCAGTCCCTCAAGTCGAGGAAGATGAAACAGTTTTGGAACAGGCACTCGAGCCTGCCGCCGCTCAAGAAGAAGAAGTTGCCCGCGCCATCCAGCAAGAGGAATCAATCCCTCTGCCGGAATAGGCGGAAGCTGAGAGACAACAAGAGGAATCAGTCCCTCCTGTATCCATGTCTACCGACGAACCTTCACAATAGGAGGGCACACAACCCCCTGCCGCCGAACCAGAACAAGCTGCTCCCGCCCCTTCAACCGTGGAATCCGAGGACGGTAATGCACCCGAGGATGTCCAACTCAATTTACGCCCAACCGTAAATCTGAGGAGGTTGAATAGTATCCAAGATTTTGATCAACCAGATTCTCTGATTTCTGCCGCTAGGAAAGAGCGCCTGCGTGCTCTTGGTCTTCAAACTGTATTCATCCAAGATGCAGTGAATGCTCTGTATTCAGTTGAAAAAGCCTTGAATTGGATGCATACTTCTGCCGTGGAAGAGATGACCACCTTACAGCATGAAGTTTCTCGAGTAGTCGAGGCCTTCATTATTTTACCAGAAGTATTCAAACAGGCACTGAAAATCATGGAAGACAAGCAAGAGCAACTCCTGAAGGAAGAGGCAACCAAAACACACATCGCTGAAGCCAAGACCGCATGTGAAATGATCGAAAACAGTTCTCAATTGCAAGCCCACGACAAATGTATTAAGGACATGTCGCAGGCACTTTCCTCCCTTGTAAAAAGAATGATTAACATCGAGACGAAACAGGATGATGCATTAGAGATCCTAGGACGTCTTGATGACGCCAAAAAGGGGAAAGAAGCAAGAGAAGCTGCAAGGAGAATCAGGTTACAGCATGAAAGGGAATTTGAGGCCGCTCAAGATAGCATCACTGCTGAGTTAAACAAGCTAGCCCCTCCCTCTCAGAGTTTTAAGATTTCAGGCTCTCGACCTGAATTTCTTGATCCAAATGTCCCGTGGCAAAACCTAATCCAAAGACCTTCTGAAATTCGTCTACCGACCAACCGCCATCCAACTGCTGATGAGGTGAAGCAATGGAGGAAGAACGAACTGATGAGATACTTTGTTAAACTCATCAGGGAATCCGGCATCTTCAAGAGCTATAAGACATTAGCGGAGGCCGCAGACAAATTTACGAAGATGCTAGAAGAAGGAAAACTCCCTCTCCAGCTAGATATGAAGAGCAAGCACAAAAGAGGAGATCGGATCACCCATCCAGAAGACTGGATTCTTGCCTTTGATAGATACTATGAAGGAAGAGCTATATACCAGGATCGAGGCAACGATTCCCTACAGAACTAGTGGCGTGGTACCGAGAATGATCCAGGGAGAAAGCCATGGAGACATGCGGACTACAGATAGGAGCTGAAATCCTTGTCTATTAATTTTGTTTTGTAATTTGTCTTCGAAACAGCAAACCATGTACTCAATTTGTTTTGAATATCAATAAAAATGGTTGTTTGTCTTGAAAGATTACAACTCGTAATCTACTGTGTTGATGTATGATTACTTAAATTATTTGATAACAATCTCAAGTATAGAAACTTGATTGAAAATTAAGCTGTACGAACTTGTCTACGAACAGTTCATAATTTCAGTTGTATGTTTAGAATACATTGTAAGATTGTGCCTACGCGCCAATCATAAGTTTAAGTTGTAAAAATTCTTAGCTGTATCGAACTCGCCTGCGAGCAGTTCATTAATTAGACTAAGTTGCTGAAAGACAGACCTTTTGACGAAAGACCAAGAAGTCTGCTAGAAGTCATCGAAGAAGATTATTTCATGAAGAAGGTTTTGGCATCATCAAGAAGACTTGAATGTTAGAAAGTTAAAGTCTTGGCAAATTGTCAAAAGGGGGAAATTGTTGGGAAAACAAGAACCCTGTATCGAAACAGCCGGGATATTCAATCCCTGTATCGAATAGTATTTGATAAGAGGTTTTGACATATATGCCAATCCGCATACAGTAAAGGAAACTGTATCGAAGTATTGAGGCATCAACCTGTATCGAAAGACCTGTCTCGAATCCAGCATATAGTGGAACCCTTCAGTACAGCAAAGAAGTCTTATAAAGACCAAGTATGGAAACTGTCTCGAATCACCAATATAGTTATCTTCCATACAGCTTTCAACAGGACAAGAATGAATCGTCAGAAGTCAAGTCCCGTTGAATAAAGAAGTATTTAAATACTCAAGGATAAAGTATTTAAATACTATCAGTCAACAGATCTTCAAGTCCCGCTAAATCCGGATCGTGCTTTTAATCCCATTGGAACAGAATCTTGCTCAACGGATACATTTCAACGGATATATATTTAAGAGACTATATATATCTCATGAAGGCATTGAAGATCAGTTACCGAAACCGAAATCATTCAAAGCTATCAAGTTATCATCAGAGCAAAATATATCTCCAATCTTACTGCAACTCAGATAAAAGAGATATATAGTGCTCATCATCTTGAACAACACTTCATCAGCTACAAGCTCATAAAGTCAAAGCTGTTGTTCACACTCTGTTCTATACTTTGAACAAACCCAGATCATCCCTGTGTGAACTGAGGAAGATGAAGCTTCAGAACTTTGTGTGAAGAAGTCAGTCAAGCTTTAGCTCAAACCAATCTGTGTGAACAGTTGAAGCTAAGATCTTTATATCAATCTGTGTGAACAATATATTGATTGTATAACTGTTATAATTATATAGTTGTGTACGTAGTAATTATAATAAACATTTTACTCCTGTGTGGAGGACCAGTGGACGTAGAGGGGTTTACCTCGAACCACTTTAAATACTGTGTCATTTACCTTCAGTTTTTACTGTTTTATTTACTGTGATTATTTAAGTATACACTGTACACCTAGTTGCTGTATCCACAGCAACTTACTATATCTAAGACTTCCGCTACGCACTCAGATTTAAAATCAGTACAGCTTGTTGTTTAAACTACTTCCCAAGCTGTATCCAGTATACTTAGTGGCCAACACACTCTCTCTGGGGCTCGTCTTAGTTGTACTTGGCAAAGTACCCTGAGGTCGGGCTGTTAACAAATTTGCTATTTAACCCATTTGGACTTCCAAATTGCGAATAGAGGCGGAATGATTCTGTAGAGTAGTTTCCATGCGGGTCATGAATTGACTCGTGTTAGCCGCCAATTGAGCAAGAGCATCTTCCAAAGAGACTTTCGGAGGTTGAGGGGGATGATGTGGGGGTTGAGTGGCTTGGGCTTGTAGAGGATTGTTCAATGCTTGCCCATTCATCCATGAAAAATTTGGATGATTCCGCCACCCTTGGTTGTAAGTGTTGGAATACGGATTGTTCTGACGATTTCCATTCCCCACAAACTTAGCTTGTTCCATTTGAGATTGCTCAAATGGATTCCTGACTTGGCATTCAACACTAGGATGAGACCCGTTGCACCAATTGCATGTCTTCGTGGTAACGTTAGAAGGAGCGTGCGATAAAACTTGAAGCTATTGAGTCAAGGCTGCAACTTGGGCCGTTAGCGTAGATATTGGATCATTCTCGGAAATTCCCTTAACTTGTTTCGGATTCAGATGCTCAAAAGGCCACTGATACGCATTTGCCGCCATATCTTCCAATAGAGAATGAACTTCAGCCATCGTTTTGCCCATTAAAGCACCTCCAGCGGCTGCATCAACAAGAGTGCGTGTAGAAGCACTCAATCCGTTATAGAATGTATGAATTTGTAGCCAATCCGGTAGACCATGGTGTGGGCATCTCCTTAGCAAACCCTTGTATCACTCCCAATCTTCATGAAGCGATTCCATCTCAAATTGCCCGAAGGTCGTTATATTATTTCGAAGTCTCGCTGTCTTTGCCGGCAGAAAAAATTTAGCTAAGAAAGCTTGTGCTAATTCCGCCCACGTCGTGATAGATCCCGGAGGAAGTGAATTCAACCAAAACTTGGCTTTGTCCCTTAGAGAGAATGGGAAAAGCCGTAGGCGAATGGCGTCATCAGAAACTCCATTATTTTTTAACGTGCCACAAATCTCGAGAAATGATGCAATATGAGCGTTAGGATCATCGTTCGCCAGTCCGCAAAATTGGCTCGCTTGCACCATTTGGATTATAGCTGGGTTAATCTCGAAATTGTTTGCTTGGATTGTTGGACGCCGAATCCCCGAAAAATTCGCATTAATTTGTGGCAGTGCATAATCGCGGAGTGCCATTTCCGGTTGAGCTTGCTGAATAGGGTTATCAACCCCTTGATTTCCATTGTTATCGGCCATAATATCTGTAGTTGACAACTCACGTCTTTCCTTCCTGTTTTTCCGCAAAGTGCGCTCGAGTTCGGTATCCAAAGTGTAATATCCGCAATTTTGATTTCTGGTAATTTCTTTTTTTGGCGGAAGTCCATCTTAGAGACTCTATTATGACCGTTTCTTCATTTCGAGAATGATTAATTCTACACTTTTTGTCATCCGAGTTCGTCTCGGTGTCGTTCTGTTGAGTTCCGTGTTCTTAAGCGACTTTTCCACGTATTAGTTCAACTTTGTAAAATCACCATTAATTCTTGGAAACTCCAAAAATTCTGAATCTTTTCAGTATTATAGAGCATCAAGTTAGATTTCCAATGGTTCAAACGGTGAGTCAATCGGAGTCCGGACGAAGGAGTTATGGTCGAAATAGCTAAGACTGCACCGTGTGCCTTTTTGATGCTGGAGTGGGCTGTACCGCGGGCCGCGGCCCCTTCTGGCCGGGCCGCGGCACAAAACTGTTTTGCTGGGCGTTTTTGGCCTTGTGCCGCGGCACACTCAGCCCGTGCCGCAGTACACAGTGCAGATTCTTCTATAACTGCGTTTTGTTGAGGAGAACAAGCTCATTTCTTCATTTCACTTCTTCCTCTCTTCCTTGGGGTGATTTTGGGCGACCTTGGGGTGTTTTAACATCATCAAAACTCAGATATTCTCATCTTCTTCAAGTTGTAGTGTGGATCAACAACATATTTGTGGATTCTTCATCCTAATCTAAGGTAACTTCTTCAACCTTTGAATTCAATTTTGTGTTGAGATATGATGTTTTGGACGTTATAATCGTGTTGTATGAAGTGATATACTTGTGATTATGAATTTTTAAGGATATTCATTAGATTATTGAAGGATTATTCAAGAACACTTTGAATATTGAGTTGGATTTGGGGGTTTTTGATTAATTGTTGTTGAAATCACGAATTTGGATATTCATATTGGATTATTGATCGTATTGAAGATGTTTTGTTGGTTTGAAACACTTCTTGGGGATTTGATATTGGTATTATTGAGGTTTGGTTGTAAACAATCGAAGATTGGCCACAACGTGTTCGATATAATGCCCCAATGAACTTGGTTTAGTCGTATCGACGTTTTGAGTTAGTTATACTCGTGTTTGATTCGTGTGTTAAACCGGATTGTTGGTAATTGTGTTATTCAAGGTTGTTCGAGCGACCGACATCTCATTTATGACATTGTTCGTGGAAGGACATTCTTCATCGGTGTTGTGTAAGTTAATTCTTACTCGGTTAAAAGGATATTCATTCCTTTCGTTGTTGTTCATTCATAATTATAGTTCATTCATAATGTATTGACCGTATTGAGACTTGTAATTGTCAATTAATCACTTCAGTCACGAAGAACTGGCATGCCGGTTGGTATGTGTAGGATTTTCATGTCGGGCACATATTAAGTCGTGCGTTGGTTGTTGGCCTCACATTGGACTGTGCACACGAGAAGATCACTTCGTGAGACTGATTAGGTACAAGACCACACGTGTATTCGATCGATACTCGTTAGTGGCTTGTGCACGGACACATTTCCATCCCGGGCGTAGTGTGGCGCCACCCTTTGAGCCGTACCGTTAGTTGATTCATACAGCATGTTTGATTGCGTATGTTTTCAACAGGATTGGGTTATAATCTGACCGATTCACTTTTGATCGCATGTGTTCGACGGTTTGGGATTTTTGATCGAACTTGTGGTTTATACAGCGTATATGATTGTGTTTATTCAACTCTTGAGGATTGTTGTTCTGTGTAACTGACCCCGTTGGGGGATTTTGTTTTTCAGGTCATGACAAGGTAAAAGCACGGGAATAGAACGTTGACGGCGAGGAGTCCCAGTGATACTAGTAGGGGGCCCCAATCCTTTCAGTCATTCATGTTGTTGTCATTTATTTTCCGCCGTAGATTTCCATTTGGATACTCCGTTTCATTCAGTGTTGTGTATTTTATCTTCACATAAAATATACATGTTTTCGGTATTATCTTGGGTGTGTTATAATGAAACTCCTCATCGGAGTAATTGATGATATAATATGGTTTGGTACTACAATTATATTATTTAATTCATTAATTTTCATTCACCTGGTGGGTCCCAGTCGGGGGTCCACGGCACTGTAATATCCGCCTAGTTTGGGGTGTTACACAAAGGGAGTAGACCTTCGTCACCAAATTTTCTCATGCACTAAACGAAACTCCTGACAGGAAAACAAATAAATTTAGACAAAAATAAAATAATGTTCAAATTAAGACTGGAAATACTGAAAGTGATATTAGTAAAAACAATCAGTCCCCGGCAACGGCGCCAAAAACTTGTTACGTAATTTAGTGAACGCAAGTGCACATTGTCGTAATCAAGTAATAAAGTGATTAGAAAGATATCGTTCCCCCGAGGACTGACGTACTAATTACCAATTTATTTGTATTCTAGTTTTATTTGAACGATCGAATTTGGTGGTGGGAGAATTATCAAAAACTAAATAATGCAATAAACTAAAAATAGCTAGTAAAATTAATAGTACGATGAAAAGAGATCAAATAAAAGAAGAATCTAGGATTGAGAATCCGCCTCGATTAATCCGAATTAATCTTGATTTATATAATTTATGTACTTTCCCAATTTATTGAAAGCGAAGACTTCTAAGATAATCTAAGCCTCTCCCGAGGTCAATAGAATTTTCTAAGGTGAATAATTCACTCTATTCCTAGGTGAGTTAATTCAACAATAGCCAAATAGAATAAAATCTTCAAACGAGCTACGTAATTCCTATGAGTATATTCCTATCTCATAAGTCAAAACGGTTCTCACCAATTTTCTACTAACTCTCCTCTCCCGATTCGAGTTGCGTAATTAAAACAATTCAATTATAGGCTAAACAATTGAAAGCATTAAGAGCAATTGGAGGAAACTCAATAGAAAAGGGAAATATATTAATAATGTAAAATCAAGAATTAAACCGTCAAATCTCGGTTTCATCACAATCCTAGAAAAGTGTTCTAGCCCGACATGCTAAAAAACAATACACAAAGAATTGAATAAAACATAGGAAAGAAAATTAAACACAATTGAAGAACTTGAATTCCTTCGTTCTCTGGCTTCTGCTCTCTGCTCCTACGTACTTTCCTCATTCTGTTTGATGATGATATTCTCTGACCTTCAATGCCTTTTTATAATCTTTCTCCCACCTCTAAAACGTGTCCAAAAATTAGGTCAAAAAGGCCTCCGAAAAAGCCAAAAACGCGGGCTGGAAATATGAAACTCGCGCGGCGGGCCGCGGCCCGGCTTTAGTGTGCCGCGGCCCCTGTCCTCATGCTGCCGGGCCTGGCGCGCTTATTCCTTATAGGCCGCGGCTCAGTACGAGCGTGCCACGGCCCCTGGTACATATTATACCGGTTCCTGCTGGGCGCTTCCTGTGCCGCGGTCCTTCACCAAAAATTGTCGTTTTGGCCCGTTTTTATCCGCTTAACCTTTCGGACTCGAATTTCCTACAAAATATATAAAGATAATGCATTAAAACCTCATTTACGCAGATTAAAACCCAAAATGGAGATAAAATAGTGATAATTAAACGCACAAAAATACATCTAACATCAACCAATCTAGCTTTGTATGGGTACTATATAAACCTCACGTGGATATCGATTGCGATTCTAATAATGCCGGATCCTTTATCCTAATAACACCAAATCGAATCTTATCCTTTTTTTCCCTCTTGTGTATGAGTTTTCGTGTATCACACTCAAAATCTTGACAATATAAGCTCAAGTACAACAACTAGAATGATTACAATGATATCTCAAGTATGAATGATTTGCTCAAGGTTGTTGTGTTGTTTGATACCAAATGGTTTGGTATTTATAGACAATTTCCTCCAACTAGCCGTTAGCTCCATTTGACTCTTTATCGTGCACTAGACATCCTGCATAACGTACATTAAGCTCATTATGTACGTTATCGTTATCATGTAGCGTACATTATCGGCTTCCAGTTTCACTGCAGTGGCTTTCGTTTCTTCCTTTACGTACGTTGTCACTTTTCCTTACGTACGTTAAGCTCCATATATAGCGTAAGTTAACTTTGCGCTGCAGCGTGCGTTAACCATATATTCGTTGCGTGCATCTGTCAAACTGTCTGTTTGATTCTTTGACTTTGACCCAGACTTTTCCCAACGTTCATCTTGTTTGAATTCTGAAACAACTCATTACGTACGTTAACCTGTCTGTGTTACGTATGTTAAATCGCCTTCGATAGCGTGTGCTATACAATGCGTATAACGTGCATTAAGCTTATCATCTGCAGTCAACTTTCCTAACTCATCTGATCAGGTAGCGTACGTTATTTGTTCTGCGTTACGTACGTTACGCTCTATCGGTGACTTTATGATCAGGTAACTTTGTTCTCGACTGATCAGGTAACTATTCCCATCTTGGCTGATCAGATGATTTTTCTCATCTTGGCTGATCAGATGACTTTTTCTTCTTGTTGTTTTGTTTTGTTTAACAACTAATCACCAAAACTCGATTAATGAATATTTAGAATAAAATATTTCAACAATCTCCCCCTTTTTGATGATTACAAAACAACTTAAATTGGATAAAACCTGCAAAATAATATATATATATATATATATATGTACGTATCAAAGTTTTCGGCTTTGATCGTTTCGTTAGTTTCTCCCATCTTTTTTTTCTCCTTTTCGACTTCTTCTTTTTATTTTTCAACTTCTTCGTTTATTCTTTTCGATTTTTCTCCTCCTTATATCATTTCTCTTTTTATCCCATTCGACTGTTTTCTCCCCCTTTTTGTTATCAACAAAAAGTATAAATAAAATGCAAATAACGATCGATAATAAAATGTATGCAAAAATGGGTAATCTCTCCTTGACAAAAATCTCCCCTTTTTTGAAAAAATACAATACTCCCCTGAGTAAAATATCAATTTTAAAAATATCAATAAAAATACTAATTGATGAAAATTAATTTTTGGGGATCCAACCGTCGGTCGTTTTTCATTAACATAGACGATGTTCGGAATAGTGGTTCCTTTAGGAATCCAAACTTTTTTAATTTTAGTCGTCCGACGTGGGCTTTTACAATTTGAAATATGGTGCCCAGTTTTTAAACATTTTTCACAACGGGGTATTTTGAAGTTTATGGATTCGTTTTTCGAATGCGGTTTGAATCCTAACCCCTGTTTGTTTAAAGTAAATTTTTGAACCGATAACATTTGTTCAAATTTATCATTACCGCATGAAAATTTCTTTGTCAAAACTTTAAGTTCGTCTTGAACTTTAAAAAGATCGTTCTTTAAAATATTTTCATTTTCAAGGTATTGAGAATGATCGGTCTCGATATTTTCCCCTTTTTCAAACTTGGAGAGTTCATCTCCCAAAATTTTATTTTTCGATTGAAGGGATTTAATTTCGGATAAAGCATTTTGGAAATCGGTATGCAATAATTCGAATGCTTCAAATAATTCGTCTTGAGACGATGTACTAACCTGGCTTTCGACGTCGCCTTCGTCGAATGAACTTCGTGCCATGAGAGCGAGGTTATTTTGATTGATGAAATCTTCGTCTTCGGCTTCATCACTCCATATTGCTATTAGAACTTCCTTCTTTGGATTTGCCCTCCGGCAGTTTTTAGCAAAGTAGCCTGATTTACCACAGATTCGACAATTGTTGTCGAATTTCTTAGATTCGCCCGTCTTGATGTCTTTCTTTCTCCGGTTTAATAAATTTTGGAACTTATTAATATTCTTGGCATAATATGGCGATTCTTCGTCACTTCCATCCACCGAGATTTCTTCTTTTCTTGACATCTTTGCTTTCATGGCGATCGTTCTTTCCTTCGGCTTTGGCTTGTTGTTCCGTGATTTTAGAACTATCTCATAATTAATTAGTGAACCAACAAGGGCGCTAAAGTCGAGCGTATTTAGATCTTTAGATTCCATTATTGCCGTCACGGTGCCGTCCCATTCAGCAGGTAGTGATCTTAAGATTTTCTTTATTTTTTAACTACTTGTTAATGGTTTCCCAAAACAAGCTAATCCATTAGAAATGACCGAAAAATGGTTGAGATGTTCATGATGGATTCTTCACTTTTCATCATAAATAGCTCGTATTCATGAAGGAGCATATTTATTTTCGACTCCTTGACTTGAGACGTTCCTTCATGTGTGACTTCTAGCATCTTCCATATCTCTTTGGCACTATCACACGAAAATATCCAGTTGTGTTCTTCCGAATTTAAGGAACAATATAATAATTGCATAGCTTTGCAATTATAGTGATCATTTTTCTAATCGGAATCATCATATTCTTCAAAGGATTTAAGCGTACCGTCGGATTTGATTAGAATTTTTGGACCAAGACATATCACTTTCCAAATCTCGATGTCATAAGCACGGATGAATATTGGCATCTTCTTCTTCCATGTCATGAAGTTAGATCCGTCAAAAAATGGTTGTCGGTTCAAGTCAAGACCTTCAACTGGTGCAAATTGAAACGCCATTTGGATCGACTTTTCCTCGGATGTTAAGCCGCTACCGCTCCGATACCAATTGTTGATGCGATATTCGGTATATGCGCTATTGTGCGGAAGCGTAATTAAAGGTGCGGAAAATAAATCGACACAGGATTTATAGAGGTTCGGCCAAACGTGCCTACGTCCTCTCTCAGGTATCTTTTTCTATAGGCTAAAGATCAACCTCTGCACCTCTCTTCTATCGGTCGAGGGATAACCGTTACAAACTCGTCTTCTATCGGTCCGAGTAAACCGTTCAATCACTTGTCCTTTTGTCGGTCCAAGTTAAACTGTTTTCTTTTTCTATTGGACAAGGAATCAACCAATCTAGCTTTCTATGGGTACTAGATAAACCTCACGTGGATATCGATTGCGATTCTACTAATGCCGGATCCTTGATCCTAATAACATCGAATCGGATCTTATCCTTTTTTTTCCTCTCATGTATGAGTTTTCGTGTATCACACTCAAACTCTTGAAAATATAATCTCAAGTACAACAACTAGAATGATTACAATGATATCTCAAGTATGAATGATTTGCTCAAGGTTGTTGTGTTGTTTGATACCAAATGGTTTGTATTTATAGACAATTTCCTCTAACTAGCCGTTAGCTCCATTTGACTCTTTAGCGTGCGCTATCCATCCTGCATAGCGTACGTTAAGCTCATTATGTACGTTATTATTATCATGTAGCATACGTTATCGGCTTCCAGTTTCACTGCAGTGGCTTTCGTTTCTTCCTTTACGTACATTGTCACTTTTCATTACGTATGTTAAGCTCCATATTTAGCGTACGTTAACTTTACGTTGTAGCGTGCGTTAATCATATATCCGTTGCATGCATTTGGCAAACTGTCTGTTTGATTCTTTGACTTTGACCCAGACTTTTCCCAATGTTTATCTTGTCTGAATTCTAAAACAACTCATTAGGTACGTTAACCTGTCTGTGTTACGTACGTTAAATCGCCTTCGATAGCGTGCGCTCTACAATGCGTATAACATGCATTAAGTTCATCATCTGCAGTCAACTTTCCTAACTCATCTGATCAGGTAGGCGTAATGTATCTGTTTTCAGCGTTACATATATTACGCTCTATCAGGTGACTTTATGATCAGGTAACTTTGTTCTCGACTGATTAGGTAACTATTCCCATCTTGGCTGATGAGATGACTTTTCTCATCTTGGCTGATCAGATGACTTTTACTTCTTGTTGTTTTGTTTTGTTTAACAACTAATCATCAAAACTCGATTAATAAATATTTGGAATAAAATATTCCAACACTAGGTACTTGCAGGTTCTTGGGGAGCTGATCACAGGATCGGTACGAAGGATGATGGAAGACGACGATACTAATCACATGCAGATCAGTATGGAGTATTTTGGGCAAGTCTTGTGGTATTGTCTTTTCAGTTGTGGTGTTTTTATTGTATTACGGGAGTGTTGATGTATCCCGACCCCTGCGTGGGTATGAGTTGTGAGGAAGAGTTATGTATGTTTGATGTGTATGTTGTGGCAAAAGACCAAATCGGTCTAATGGTTCGTTATTTAGCCATTTCGGCATGTATTATGTTGTTGTGATTTTTGTATTTAGCCTGGTAGATCCTTACGGAGAGGGTCTGCGCCGCTGTAATATTCCCGAGTAGCTTGGGGGTGTTAAAAGAACTCATCTTGTATTTCCACGACATAATCTACAATGGGCATAATTACAATAATGCCACTTCTGCGATCATCGGGTCCCCGCCGTAGGCTAACAAGACCACCGTTGCAACACCCTACAGTTTAGACGACCTGGTGGAGTTTGACGACCCCATTACCCTAGACAACAACTTGCACTCGCCTTCGGTGGGCCGTGCCCAAGGCATGTATTTGTATGACCAAAAGAATATATACAGGGCATGGCTTAGCTTCTTGTTTCTCTTCAACTCCACAGACTACGTAGGCACGTTGAGTTTTGCCGGTGCGGATCCGTTGATGAGCAAAACTAGGGATGTTTCGTTGATCGGAGGGACCAGATATTTCTTCATAGCTCGAGCCTCGAGGTATTGGTACAATATCCACAGATTCATTTGAAGGAGATGTTTACTTTTAGCTTCGTGTTGATATTAAGTGTAACACCCCAAACTAGGCGGATATTACAGTGCCGTGGACCCCCGACTGGGACCCACCAGGCGAATGGAAAAGGATGAATTACACAGGGTAAATGTAGTACCGAACCACATTATAACATCAATTACTCCGAGTAGGAGTTTCATACAACACACCCAGGATAATAGAATACATGTGTATCTTATGTGACGATAAAATACACGACACTGAATGAAATGAGTATTCGAACGGAATGTCTGCAGCGGAATAAATAAAGAAAACATGAATGACTGAATAAATGGTGAAAGGATCGGGCCCCCTTCTAGTATCACAGGACTCCCGCCGTCAACGTGTTCTCCTGCGCCTTTGCCTTGCCATGACACGAAAAACAATATCCCCAAACGGGGTCGGTTATCTGAGAACAACAATCCTCAAGGGTTGAAAATACACAATTATGATTAGCGAAGTTATGAAATATTCTTAGCTATGAATTACGCTGGAGAGGAGTATCATAGTACGCCCGTAATGTTACGTGTGAGTGTACAACACCCGTCCGTACCTAATTAGTCTCACGGTGTAACGCTTTCCGTGTGCACGGTCTAATGTATCGGTGAACCCAATACTGATAACCATCGTGTGCCCGACTAAAAATTCCACACTGACCACACCCGGCCACGCAATATGAACCCGAGAAGGTCATATGAGCGAGAATGACCGTAATGAATATCAATGAATAAGTAATAATCGACAAAGTCAAGAATGACTCACCGAGATGAGAGTAATAATGAAATGAATGATAGCTCAACGAAAAGATTGGAACCGTCGTTCCTTATGGTGAAGTGATTAATTGACAATAACAAGTTTTAATATGATTAATACAATGATGAATGAGTTATGATTATGAATAATCAACAACAAAAGGTATGAATATCCTTTTAACCGAGTAAGAATTAACTTACACAACAACGATGAAGAATGTCCGTCCACGAACAACGTCCTAACCAAGATACGGTCGCTCGAACAACCTTAATTCAATACAATTGCCAACAATCCGATCAATAACGAATTAAACACGAATATAACGAACTCAAGACGTCGATACGATTAAACCAAGTTCATTGGGGCATTATATCGAACACTTTGAGGCCAACTTTGATTGATTACCACTAAACCTCAATAATACCAACTTCAAATCCCCAAGAAGTGTTTCAAAACAACAAAACATCTCAATACGATCAATAATCCGTTATGAATATCCAAAACGTGATTATAACAACAATTAATCGGAAATCCCCAAATCGACTCGATATTCAAAGTGTTCTTGAATAAATCTCTCAATAATCCAATGAATACTTATACAAATTCATAATCATATACATATCCCTTCATATAACATGATTATAACGTCGAAACATCATAACTCAACACAAAATCGAAATCGAGGTGTTGAAGAAATTACCTCTTGAAGATCCAACCACTACGATCCGAAGAGCACGAGTTAAAGCAGTATCCAAGCTTCTCAAAGGAATGAAGATGATGAAGATTACACACTCAAGTGATTGATGATGATAAAATCTCTCTCTCAACCCTCTCTCTCGGATGAAGAAGGAAAAAAGAACAAGTGAGGAGAAATGACCCGGCGAGTCATTAAATCTTGCCGGAAGTTACGGCCGTAACTCGGCCCTCTTACGGCCGTAACTTTCCAAGTCAACGGCCTACGGCCGTAACGGCCAACTCGTGCGGCCGTAACTCGGCTTCGTCAAAGCACAAGCAGACTTACGGCCGTAACCGATCACGAGTTCTGGCGTAACACGCCGTCAAAAACATCCGTCGACACCCTTACGGCCAGTAACCGCACACCTTACGGCCGTAACTCGGATGATCTGCCGTATCCGGCCAAACTTACGGGCGTAAGCCCTCTTCGTCAACGACTGTGTACACTGCCCGTCGTGCGGCGCCGAAGCCTTACGGTCGTACCTTCCTCGACTTACGGCCGTATGCCGCAACCCTTACGGCCGTAAGTCACCCTTGGTCGACAACACCCAAAATTCACGAACACCACTTACGGCCGTATCTCACCTTCCTTACGGCCGTAACTCACCTTCGGCAAAAATGTCTCGGTAGCTTTCTTTGGGCCAGCGTCGTAATCGGCCAGACCTTACGGCCGTAAGTCCCTTTCGTCCGAATGGCACGAAAACACGAACCCTTGTTACGGCCGTAACCCAAAGTCCTTACTGTAACTTCGATCTTGGCCAAGTTGAAAATTCGATAACTCCGATTCTCGCTACGGTGATGAATGATCCGACATAACATACGAATGTGAAAATGAACAAGTCTAAAACAAGCCACCGATGAAGCCCCCAAGATACGACTACCAATCACGATGAAAACAACAATACTCCCGTCGGTCTCTAAACGGAGATGACATGCCGATCGATGGCGATATACGATTACAACAAGCCAACGGTGAACACAAATGAATGAATCAAGAATGATGAGTGATTATTAACAGTGAGAAATCTTGAGTGACAATTACAGTGATAATTCTTGAATGAAAATGAATGAATTACAACCGGTATTACATACTCCCCTAAAAAGAGTTTCGTCCCGAAACTAAGGGTCAAACAACTCGGGATAACTCCCCGCATACTATCCTCGGTTTCCCGGGTAGCTTCTTCGACTCCGTGTCTAGACCCGAATTTTAACCAAAGGAATAGTCTTATTCCTCAAGCTGTTTGATTCGCCGCTCTAAAACTCGAATAGGGCGTTCCTCATATGAATGATCGTCGGCGATCTCGATTTCGTCGAAGCTGGAGTATGTGACTCGTCGGCAACATACTTAAATGGCGAGAGACATGAAACACGTTATGAATTCGGCTCAACGCCGGAGGTAAAGCCAATCGATAAGCTAACTCGCCCACTCGATCCAAAATCTCAAACGGTCCAATGAATCTCGGACTCAACTTTCCCCTCTTCCCAAAACGGAAAATATCTCGACTCGGGGATACCTTGACCAAAACGTGGTCACCCGTCTCGAACTCTAGTGGTCGGCAGCGATTATCGCATAAGTTTACGACTACGAGTACATCAACATTCGACTCCTGATTAAAGCTACCTTCTCTCGGGCGGCTATAAGCATATTGGGCTCGGTGCCGATTGATTCTGACAAGTCATCCCAACACAAAGGAGACCGACAATGACGACCGTACAAGGCCTCGTAAGGTGCCATCTTAATGGAAGCATGCCAGCTATTATTATACGTGAACTCGATCAATGGTAGTTGGGCTTCCCAATCGTCCTTCCAATCGAGGACGCATGCCCTCAACATGTCCTCTAATGTCTGAATAGTCCTCTCTGATTGCCGTCGGTTTGAGGATGAAAAGCGATGCTTGAGATTGGTGAGTTCCCATAGCACGATGAACGATTTCCAAAAATGAGACACAAATCGTCCGTCACGATCGGAAGCGATACTCTTAGGAGTACCATGAAGTCGACTATCTCTTTGATGAACAAGCCGCAGTCTCTCGGGACCCCACGTATCCTTGATCTCAAGGAAATGAGCTGATTTAGTTAAGCGGTCCACAATCACCGGATCGTATTCATGCCACGACGACTCGTAGGCAAACTCGTGATGAAGTCCATAGAAATGTCTTCCCACTTCCACTCGGAATAGGGAGAGGTTTGACATACCCGCTTGATCGTTGATGTTCAATCTTAACTTGTTGTGAGTTAAGCATCTCGAAACAAATTCTGCGACTTCTCGCTTCATATTACTCCACGGTACTTGTTTCAAGTCCTTGTACATCTTCTTGGACCGGATGAGCAGAATAAGGGGTAGCATGAGCTTCTCTCAAAATCGAGTTTTTCAACTCGTCATTCGCCGTACGCACAACCGATTCTTAAATCTCAAAAGTCCATCCTCGTGGACCACGAATCCGAGGCTTTCCTGAGCCACATCCTCACGGATGCGCAACAATGAAAGTGCGAACTACGATTCTCTCTGATTACCTCCTCGAGTGACGATGAAATCTCTAACATACAAAGCCGTCCACTGAACTCGCTGAAGCGGACCTCGATCTCGGGTCTAAGGAATTCTATTGAAGTTCCTTACGAGCTGTTAGGCGAGCAAGCATCTGCTCTGAACGGACTTGCGACTCAAGGCGTCGGCGACAACGTTCGCCTTGCCGGTGGTAAAGGATCTCGATATCGTAATCTTTGATTAATTCTAACCACCGTCTCTGCATATTTAACTCCTACGAGTAAATATATACTTTAAACTCTTATGATCGGTGAATATCGGAGTAATGCCATAAAGATAAGGACGCCATATTTTCAGCGAACACCACTTTGCTAGCTCCAGTCGTGGGTCGGATAATTTACCTCGTAAGGTCTCAATTGCCGTGAAGCATAAGCAATAGCCTTTCCGTTACGCATGAGCACACATCGAGACCTGCCGGACGCATCACTATAAACCACAAATCCCGCCGTCCCTGCGGCAAGGAAATCTGCAGTCTTTGTCATTAACCGGCTCTTGAGTTCCTCAAAACTCTGGCGACACGCGTCGGACCACGTGTATTTCTTATCCTTTCGCAAAGGTTCGTCAATGGTTGAGCAATTTTGGAAAATCCTTCCACAAATCGCCGATAATAACCCGCTAATCAGGAAACTCGGATTTCCTTAACATTCTTCGGAGGTAACCAATCTCGAATAGCCTCCGTCTTCGAGGGTCGACACGAACTCCGTCTGATGAAATTACATGTCAGAAAAGTCACCGGACATCGAACTCGCACTTGGAAAACTTTCCAAAAGTTGCTCTCGTCTCAACACATCGAGAAGATGAAGATGAACCTCGTGATCCTCTCGGCTACGAGAATAAATCAAAATATCGTCGATGAAGACAACAACAAACTGATCCAAAAAGTCGATGAAAACCCGATTCATCAATTCCATGAATACCGCAGTGCATTAGTTAGCCGAGCGGCATAACTACGAACTCATAATGACCATAGCATGTTCGAAACGCCGTCCTCGCGATATCAGGCTCTCGAATCCATGGCGGTGATATCCGGATCTTAAGTCGATCTTGGAAAATCGAAGCTCACGAAGTTGATCTAAAAGATCATCAATACGGGGTAAGGGATATTTATTCTTGATTGTCACTCTGTTCAACTCCGATAATCGATACACAAACGAAATGAACCATCCTTCTTCTTGACAAACAACACGGGTGCTCCCCACGGAGACGCACTCGGTCGGATATAACCCTTCTCGAACAATTCCTCAAGTTGGTTCTTTAATTCCTGCATTTCGGTCGGGGCCATCGATGCGGTGCCTTCGATATCGGGGGCGTACGGGCTCCAACTCAATCGTGAATTCCACATCCCTCTGTGGAGGCAAACCGGGTAACTCGTCGGAAAACATCGGCATATTCCCTCACCACGGAATATCCGTTAACATTCTTGATGACTTCTCGGTTTTGGCCATATAGCACCAATAAGACACATCACGATTGAGTAACCTTCTGCTTTCATCAAATTAATGACCTTACGAGCAGTAGGGATTACCTCCTGAAACACATTCAACCCCATCGTAAATGCGAAATGATAGTGACCATACGCTTACGGACACTAATGATGGCATCATGACGATCCATCCAATCAATACCCAAGATGGCGTCGTCCCTCGGCAAATCTACCACGATTAGGTCTGCTGGCCATACACGACCATGGCCCAGATCGGACAATTACGAATCTCACGATTCGATAATTCGTCTACCATCGGTAGGCCGATGACATAAGGCTCACAACTAGTAGCACTACCCGGACATAGTCTACTCAAACATGACTCGGAAATGAATGAATGCGATGCACGGTATCAAAAAGGGTACACACGAGGTTGAGATAGAATATCGAGTGTACACGAGATCATTCGGGCCTCGGGATCATCGGTCTTCTTCATCTCATAAATCCGGGGCTTGCTAGTCCGGCACCGGACGCTCCGTTTGCGGCTATAGGCTCCACCTTTAGTCGCTCCTGTCGTTTTAAAGCAGCTGATTGAAGTGGCGACTGCGAGCAGTGTTGCTTAGGTGCACGAGATGACGCGTCGAGTAGGTTTGGAGTCCCTACGGCAAAAACGGGCCTTATGCCCGGCAATCCCACAATTATGACACGTGATAGTCGCCGAGGACACTTGATGCGAGGTGACCAAGCTCCCCACGATTAAAGCAGTGATGGCCAGGCGCGCTCGAGGCGAGATTCGCGGGTCTAGGCGACACGGGAGGTCGCTCGGAAAGCGAGCCCGCACGGGGTTTCTTGAAGGTTGTCTAACCGCCTTGAGGTAGTTACGATTCTTCGATTTCTTGCTAGCGACGAAGGTTCTTTGCTTAGCAATCTCTTTAGCGATAATCTCATAGGTGAGCTTTCTCAATGAATTCAGCCAACGTGGTGCAATTATGATTGAGCAAGCTGAAGTCTCATACGGGGTTTTGACCTCTTCTGAAATACTTAATCTTATCCGCCTCGGAATGAATGATAGATGAGGCGAACGGAAGAAGTTCTGAAATTTCTCGGCAATGGCGAGAACATCCTCGTCGATGAGGGGTCGGGAGTGAGTAACTCGGCGACTTGGCCTCTCGAGTGGGGCCGGATAATACCTCTCCATCATGAGAGTTTTGGGCGATCCCATGTACAAGATCCTTCGGTGGGCTTCAACGACAACCACCAAGAATGAGCGCTCTTACCCGAGTAGTAAGCCGCATAGAAACTTTGTGTCCTTAGGACACTCCACCATAACAAACAACTTCTCGAAATGTTCGAGCCAATGAATAATATCTGCCGGCTCGAGGCAGGCCCTCGAAAGTCGGTGGCCTGCGGCGAGAGATGTCGCGAGATGATATTGCTCACATTCCTCTCTTGCCTCGAGGTGGCGGCGGAGGAGCTGTTGATTCGAGTAGTGGAGTTATGCATCGTGTCCATCAACCGAGCCATCAGGTCATTTGGGCCATCATGCCACGCATAAATGCGAGTGGGTCAACCGGACACCCTCACGAGCCGTGTCCTGCGACTCCCGATAGTGAATGATCGCGTCCGAGGTGAATGAGTGGCGGCGTCAACGCTCGATGAGTTTGCATTATTCTGGCATTTGCACGTGTGTTCGCACGAGTTCTCGGGATTCGGCCCGCTCCACGGCCTCGTCCTCCTCGTCCTCTGCCCGGCTCTTTCCATCCGAAGTAGGAAAGTCACATGATGATTATATTTCCGCATGAATATCACGTTATGATTATATTATGAAATGATGAAAATGAGCATACACGCTCAATACGATTACATGAATGATTAATTGGCGTGACATGATTATCGATGAAGTTCTTGAAATGATTATCTTGAATGAGTTAACAAGATTAATGATTTGATCTTTCTAATCAACAAGCTGAATAATGAAATGAATTGAGTGATTAATGAGTTAACACGACCGTCACGATCAAAGTGACAATGATGATTGAGGATTGTTAGCGATGAATTATGAATGAATGATTAATGCGAAATTATACCATGGCATTAGAAATCTTACGATTCTTGGTACGATTGGCTCGGCATTTGCACGAGTCACACGTGGCGAAAGTCCAATGATACTAGTCCGATGACGATGATTTCAAGCGAGACATGACTTGGAGGGTAGTATTCAAAACCACGCTCCGATACCAACTCTGTAACACCCCAAACTAGGCGGATATTACGGTCTGTGGACCCCAGTAGGACCCACCGGGCGAATGGAAAAGGATGAATTACGGGGTAAATGTAGTACCGAACCACATTATAACATCAATTACTCCGAGTAGGAGTTTCATACAACACACCAGGATAATAGAATACATGTGTATCTTATGTGACGATAAAATACACGACCTTTGAATGAAATGAGTATTGACGGAATGTCTGCTGGAATAAATAAAGAAAACATGAATGGTGAATAAATGGTGAAAGGGTAGGGCCCCCTTCTAGTATCACTGGGACTCCCGCCGTCAACGTGTTCTCCTGCGCCTTTGCCTTGCCATGACACGAAAAACAATATCCCCAAACGGGGTCGGTTATCTGAGAACAACAATCCTCAAGGGTTGAAAATACACAATTATGATTAAGCGAAGTTATGAAATATTCTTAGCTATGAATTACGCCGGAGAGGAGTATCATAGTACGCCCGTAATGTTACGTGTGAGTGTACAACACCCGTCCGTACCTAATTAGTCTCACGGTGTAACGCTTTCCCGTGTGCGGTCTAATGTATCGGTGAACCCAATCTGATAACCATCGTGTGCCCTACTAAAAATTCCACACGGCCACACCCGGCCACGCAATATGAACCCAGAAGGTCATATGAGCGAGAATGACCGTAATGAATATCAATGAATAAGTAATAATCGACAAAGTCAAGAATGACTCACCGAGATGAGAGTAATAATGAAATGAATGATAGCTCAACGAAAAGATTGGAACCGTCGTTCCTTATGGTCAAGTGATTAATTGACAATAACAAGTTTTAATATGATTAATACAATGATGAATGAGTTATGATTATGAATAATCAACAACAAAAGGTATGAATATCCTTTTAACCGAGTAAGAATTAACTTACACAACAACGATGAAGAATGTCCGTCCACGAACAACGTCCTAACCAAGATACCGGTCGCTCGAACAACCTTAATTCAATACAATTGCCAACAATCCGATCAATAACGAATTAAACACGAATATAACGAACTCAAGTCGTCGATACGATTAAACCAAGTTCATTGGGGCATTATATCGAACACTTTGAGGCCAACTTTGATTGATTACCACTAAACCTCAATAATACCAACTTCAAATCCCCAAGAAGTGTTTCAAAACAACAAAACATCTCCAATACGATCAATAATCCGTTATGAATATCCAAAAACGTGATTATAACAACAGTGTCGGAAATCCCCAAATCCAACTCGATATTCAAAGTGTTCTTGAATAAATCTCTCAATAATCCAATGAATCCTTATACAAACTCATAATCATATACATATCCCTTCATATAACATGATTATAACGTCCAAAACATCATAACTCAACACAAAATCGAAATCCAAGGTGTTGAAGAAATTACCTCTTGAAGATCCAACCACTACGATCCGAAGAACACGAGTTAAAACGAGTATCCAAGCTTCTCAAAGGAATGAAGATGATGAAGATTACACACTCAAGTGATTGATGATGATAAAATCTCTCTCTCAACCCTCTCTCTCGGATGAAGAAGGAAAAAAGAAGAAGTGAGGAGAAATGACCCGGCCAAGTCATTAAATACTGCCGGAAGTTACGGCCGTAACTCGGCCCTCTTACGGCCGTAACTTTCCAAGTCAACGGCCCTACGGCCGTAACCGGCCAACTCGTACGGCCGTAACTCGGCTTCGTCCGAAAGCCTGCCGACAGACTTACGGCCGTAACCGATCCTGAGTTACGGGCGTAACCCGCCTTCGTCAAAAACATCCGTCGACACCCTTACGGCCGTAACCGCACACCTTACGGCCGTAACTCGGATGATACGGCCGTATCCGGCCAAACTTACGGGCGTAAGCCCTCTTCGTCAGCGACTGGTACACACTGCCGCGTACGGCCGTAACCGGCCAAGCCTTACGGCCGTACCTTCCTCGACTTACGGCCGTATGCCGCAACCCTTACGGCCGTAAGTCACCCTTGGTCGACAACACCCAAAATTCACGAACACCACTTACGGCCGTATCTCACCTTCCTTACGGCCGTAACTCACCTTCGGCCAAAAATGTCTCGGTAGCCTGCTGGACGCGTACGGCCGTAAGTCCCTTTCGTCCGAATGGCCTGAAAACACGAACCCTTGTTACGGCCGTAACCCAAAGTCCTTACGGCCGTAACTCGATGCTGGCCAAGTTGAAAATTCCGATAACTCCGATTCCTCGCTACGACTGATGAATGATCCGACATAACATACGAATGTGAAAATGAACAAGTCTAAAACAAGCCACCGATGAAGCCCCCAGTATACGACTACCAATCACGATGAAAACAACAATACTCCCGTCGGTCTCTAAACGGAGATGACATGCCGATCGGTAACTGATATACGATTATAACAAGCCAACAGTGAACACAAATGAATGAATCAAGAATGATGAGTGATTATTAACGAGTGAGAAATACTGAGTGACAATTACAGACTGATAATTACTGAATGAAAATGAATGAATTACAACCGGGTATTACATTAAGTTGTATGAGTGTTGGTTGTAGATTCATCACTCAATTTCCTCACAATTATGATTAATTAGTCATATGTTTTATGGCTAAACTTTGTGTTGGAACCAAATCGGGATAATGCGCCGTTGTGCGGAAGCGAATTATAAGTGCGGAAATAAATGACACAAGGATTTATAGAGCTTCGGCTATTAACGAAGCCTACATCCTCTCTCGGTATCTTTTTCTATAGGATTAAGATCAAAACCTCTGCACCTCTCTTCTATCGGTCGAGGGATAACCGTTACAATCACATCTTCTATTGGTCCGTGATAAACCACTCGTACTTGTCTTTGAGATTGTCCAAGTTAAACCATTTTCCTTTTCTATCGGACAAGGAATCAACCGCTCTAGCTTTCTATGGGTACAAGATAAACCTCACTAAGATAGCGATTGCGATTCTAACAATGCCGGATCCTTGATCCTAATAACACCAAATCCAATCGTATCTATTCTTTTTCCTCTCATGTATGTGTTGAATGTATAAACACTCAAACAATCAATATAAGCTCAATATTACAACAACAATAGAATGTAAATGAATATCAGATCAATGACTTGATTGCTTGAAGTTGTTGTACTTAAACAATATCATAGGAATGATATTTATAGGCTCCAAAGCCTCAACTAGCCGTTAGCTCCCTGACTCTTCATTACGGCCGTTATCTTCTCACCATTACGTACGTTAGAGACTTTACGTACATTAAGCCTCACTTGCTACGTACGTTATCAGTACAGCAGATCAGTTCAGTAGCATTCGTTTTATGTGTTACGTACGTTAGCCATTATCCATTACGTACGTTAACTTTTGTCAACATATCCATTGCTTGCTGACTTATGCCATGACGTCATCTCAAACGTTCATCTCGTTTGAATTCACAAACACTTGGTTACGTACGTTGTCTTGCATGACTTACGTACGCTATACTTGAAATTTCACGTACGTTAACATATGCTCATTACGTACGTTATGCATGTTCAGAACACCTTTTTGCGACTCCGTCTTCTTCGATGCTTTGCTTCGCCTCTTTGTTGTTTTGCTTTGTTTATTGACTTAATCATCAAAACTCTATTAAAGAATGTATGGAATAAAATATTCCAACAATCTCCCCCTTTTTGATGATTACAAAACAACACCCTTTGAATGGGATTAAACTTGCAAAAATAAAATATATGTATATTTCTACGAATCAAAGTTTTCGGCTTTGATCGTTTCGTTAGTTCTCCCATCTTATCTTTTCTTTTTCTGTCCTTTTCGACTCCTTCATTATCAATTTTTATTTTTCGACTTTTCTCTCCCTTTTTGTTTTTCACGGGATCTATATTCTTCGACTTTTTCGACTTTTTCTTTTCTTCCCCTTTTTTTTCCATTTTATTTTTCTCGTCATTCTTCCATGACGCTTTTTAACTCATTCAACTTATTTCTCCCCCTTTTTGTATTCAGCAAAAAGTGTAAATAATACGAATTGATGTATATAATAAAATATGCAAGAAACGGGAATAACTTCCCCTGAAAATAATATCTCCCCTTTTAAAAAATATTACTCCCCCCTGAGTAAAATGCCAATAGTTAAAAATTAATTTTGGGGATCCAACCTATAGTTGGTTTTTCTTTTGAAATATGGACGATGTTAGGAATAACGGCTCCTTTTGGAATCCAAATCTTTTTTATTTTAATCGTCCGTCTTGGGCTTTTGCAATTCGAAATATGGTGCCCAATTTTCAAGTATTTTTTCACAATGGGGTATTTTAAAATTTACGGATTTTTTTTTTGAAATTTTGTTTGAATCCCAACCCCTGTTTATTCAGAGTATATTTTTGAATACAAAGCATTTGTTCAAATTTATCATTTCCACAGGAAAATTTTTTCGTCAAAATTTTAAGTTCATCTTGAACTTTTAAAAGATCATTCTTTAAAATATTTTCATTTTCAACGCAATGAGAATGATCAGTCTCGATAAATTTTCCCTTTTCAAGAATTTTGGAATTTTCAATTTCCAATGATTTATTTTTAGATTTAAGGGATTTTATCTCGGATAAAGCATTTTGATAGTCCGTATGAAGTAATTCAAATACTTCGAATAATTCGTCGTGAGACGATGTACTAACCTGATTTTCGACGTCGCTATCGTCGAATGAACTTCGGGCCATAAGAGCGAGATTATTTTGATTGATAAAATCATCATCTTCGTCATCATCGCTCCAAGTTGCAACGAGAACCTCCTTCTTGGGTTTTACTCGGAAATTTTTAGCAAAGTGGCCTGGTTTACCACATAATCGACAAGAATTGTCAAATTTCTTGGATTCGCCCGAGATGTCTTTCTTTGTCCGGTTTAATAAGGTTTGAAACTTATTAATATTTTTGGCATAATATGTCGATTCTTCGTCGCTTTCATCAACTAGGATTTCTTCTCTTTTTGACATCTTAGCCTTCAAGGCTATCGATCTTTCCTTCGGCTTTGGTTTGACACTTCGTGATTTGAGAACTATCTCATAATTAATTAGCGAACGAACTACGCTAAAATCAAGCGTATTGAGATCTTTAGATTCCATGATCGTGGTCACGGTGCCGTCCCATTTTCTAGGTAGTGATCGTAAAATTTTCTTGACTTTTTCACTACTAGATAATGGTTTTCCGAATGAAGCTAACCCATTGCTGATGACCGAAAATCGATCGAGCATGTTGGTGATGGACTCATCACCCTTCATCATGAATAATTCATAGTCATGGAGAAGCATATTGATCTTCGTCTCCTTAACTTGAGTTGTCCCTTCGCGTGTGATTTCAAGAATTTTCCATATTTCTTTAGCACTTTCACACGATGAGATATGATTGACCTCTTCCAGATTTAAGGCACAAAATAGAAATTGAGTAGCCTTACAATTTAGATGGTCGTTTTTCCAATCTGCGTCATCATATTCTTCGAAAGATTTAAGTGTACCGTCGGATTTGAGAGGAATTTTTGGACCAAGATAAATGATCTTCCAAATCTCAATGTCATATGCTCGGATGAATATTGACATCTTTTTCTTCCATGTCATATAATTTGAACCATCAAAGAATGGTGATCGGTTCAAAGCAAGACCTTCGACTGAAGCAAATTGGAACGCCATTTGGATCGACTCCTCAGATGTTAAGCTGCGTATTGGAGTACCGCTCCGATACCAATTGTTGGAACCGAATCGGGATAATGCGCCATTATGCGGAAGCGAATTATAAGTGCGGAAATAAACGACACAAGGATTTATAGAGGTTCGGCTATTAACGAATCCTACGTCATCTCTCGGTATCTTTTTCTATAGGATTAAGATCAAAACCTCTGCACCTCTCTTCTATCGGTCGAGGGAACCGTTACAATCACGTCTTCTATTGGTCCGTGATAAACCACTCGTACTTGTCTTTGAGTCGATCCAAGTTAAACCATTTTACTTTTCTATCGGACAAGTAATCAACCGCTCTAGCTTTCTATGGATATTAGATAATGGTAGGAGTATGCCCTCGAATGCCACTCAGAGGATGTTGAGTGAGGGCATTGTACTTGTTATTATGTAAATCATCAATATAAGGCAATGGATGTTTCTTTATTTACTAGTAGTTACTGACATTCATAACTCGTAAATATACATGTAGAAACTAGTCCGTGTATTTGAGAGCAAAACGTTCCACTCCTTATTGGATAAGGGGGTCGGCACTGGAAAGGTTTATAGCTCAAATACTTCATCGTTCGCAAGTCGATGAAACTTGACTGGGCGTTAAGTTTATGTAAAGACTTGTATGACGTGTTCTTTGACAAGGAGAGTGCCTATCGAACACTAATGGTTAGTGGGAGCACACGTTATAGGTATGCTAATTAGATTAGTATACTCGAACCGACTCACCCTCGATTCGTCACACGGATTTCACTCCGGGACAATCAATGATGGAATCGAAAGGTTATGATAGGTATTCGTGAACCTTCGACTTGAGGATTTAGTAGGGATGTGCTTGTGACGTCAAAATTTTCATTAGAGTAGTTCGACCCTATAAACTGGAAGGCGGGGGTCAACCTCGACGTGCATCTTGATGGGCAAGTAGCAGGTCCTACTGAATACCAAGATAGAATTCTTTCTCCTGTTAGTGAACGGGTTATATGTCCTATGCGGTTATTAGCAGATGAGATTATAAGTCTTTGGCCAAAGCATTGGCGCTAGCTGTATTAGATACATGAGAGCTCGATGATCTCGATTTGCATTAACGCATGCATAGCATCAAGTACAGATGGGGTTTGACTGACCGTGACCCCATAACTTGATCGGGACATTTGAAAGAAGGGTTTATACGTATACTGGTATTCACGACAGAATGGCTCTTGAATGATCCCAATCATTCGTTCTTAGTTGGGGTACAGTGGAGGCCGCCAGGCTGGCTAGGTGGTGCTACTACTCTTTGGTTCCTCCCATTGCTGACTGAGACGAACCTACTGAGTCGCGCAATAGGATTGACGACGGAATGAATAAAGCTAATTCTTGGATATCTAATTTTGGAACATTGGATGTTTAAATCGATTTATTGGATAAATTGATTTACGGCCTAATGAATTAAATAAATTACTGGGTGATTAATTTAATTCATGTATATAATTATTTCTTGGAGAAATTAATTATATTATTTTTTATTTGATATGTTTAATTAATTGGATTAATTAATCGATATTAATACATCGATACGGAATCGGAGTTTATCTGTTTAGACCCTACGGAGTCCGAAACGAACCGAACTCATACGATTCTAGCATGGGCCGCCCCCCACATTCCACCCACCTTCCTTGTGGACTCATGTTCCATTCTTTAATGGATTATGATTGATATGGTGGGGTTAGATTCCCACATGCATGAGTTGTTGGTAGTGGTGGGGAGTTGAATAAATGAAGATGATGACAATCACTCACACACTACTTGCTTCCAACGTGAGGATAGAGAGAGAGAGAGAGAGAGAGAGAGAGAGAGATAGAGAGAGATAGAGAGAGAGAGAGAGAGAGAGAGAGATAGACTTTGAGTTTAACACTCATCTTCATCTTCTTCATACACTTCTTCTTCATTTTTCTTGGAGAAAAATTGAGAGAAAATCATTGAGAGATATATTATACACTTAGAGTGTAGTAATAAAAGCTTCATCACTTGATTCTAGCCGTAACCTTAGAGGTTAATAAAGTGTTGTTATTCCGGTCCTTTTTGCGGCGCGTGGCAAGTAGAGACGCGGTGGTTTCAGCGTTGGATCGTTCAAGGGCTTGGAGCGGATTGAACTCGTAGATATCAAACTAAAGCTTAGGGAATAGCTCAAGAGAAGGTTACCTTTTAATCAACGGACCTCGAGGGTTAGTTTCTTACGACTCTTGCTTTTCGTTTATATATTCGTATATACGTAGCTCGATCGATACTCGTAGGGATTCAGATCGAATTAATTTTCATTTTACCGCTTCCGTTGGGCCTTCGTTTTAGGCACCGAATCCCAACAGTGGTATCGGAGCCTAGGTCTTGCGATCGTATATACGATATTGGCATTTGGAATGCTCGATTAGATGGTGAATGATTTGGAATCATTTTAGTCATAATCGTGGTATATGTTTTTACGTTCGTTGTAGTTATATTTTTCGTAAGTTTATGTCTAAATATAAATCTTAATTTCTTGGAAATATGATTTATATTGAAGATACGAATGTTGGAGAATATAGATATTGGATATCCAGTCGAAAAACTAGCCCAATCGTTGGGCCGGTCAGAGTGGTCGAGCGGGGCGTGCGTGCGGCTGTGGCGGCACTGGCAGACATCTTGGGGGCCGCGGCCCGAGCTCCGAGGCCGCGGCCCGAGGCTGGCAGCCCTTCTGGCGGCAGTGCCAGCGTGACTCGGCCATGCCAGGCCTGTCTGCCGGCATGCTGCCGAGGGTTACTCGGCCATGGCAGGCCATTTTTGCCCCGTCTCGATTTTTTCGTGTATTCTTAAAAATTAATCTCCCGCATATTAAATTGGATTTAATATGATTAAAATAATTTATGGTATTTCATTTTATAAGGGAAAATTGATTTATTGGAATACTTGTGATCGACCGAATTATTTTGAACGTTTTCATATTATCGATTGTGTGAATCGATTTGATCGGTTCGTATTGTTGATTGGATCAATGTATCTCTACGCTTTCCATTTATTTAGTATTTATTGAATGAATGCTTTTGAATGGTGATGTGGTTCGTGGACTTAGTTTTTGAATCGTTCGTTTTATTCGATTGGGTTGTAAAGGCCGCTTTGAGCCTCTTTATTTTACTAGAAAAATTTGTATCTAGGATGCAATTTTCAATGTAAAATTTATATGTAATGACGAAGACCGAAGGAAGATCGATTTCGAGAAGACGAAAATTCAAGACGAAGACTTGTAATTAGATTATGGAGTTTTTGTTTTCTAGGAACGATCCATGAACCACATGTTGATAGCAACTAGGTTGTGAATGGTTGTTTTCATATTGTATGAATGCCACAAACGCGCTTAAACGATTAATGTGCAAAGTGTAATGCTAATCGCGAAAATTCTCCCACGATAAATTATTAAGTTTATAAGGTTTCAAGGTTTTGCTTCCCTCCATCGAGTTTTCGGGAAATTGAAATCCAAACCGGATGTGCTATGCTTCCGAGTTATCGGGGTAGTCGTTCGGGGAGGATGGATAAATTACCGGGAGCGGATTTGGATGCCTTCGGTTGGAGCAAATTTTATCCCTAGAAACCTGATAGGTTGCCGGATAAGATTCAATTGTGAAACTGATTTGCGTCGATGGTATAAACTTAACTTGTTCACGAACCATAGAAACCGTATAGGTTGAGGGGAGTGAACAAGGGGAAAAATAAGATCGAATCATCCATTAGATGGGTTGGTGTTGGACACCACTTTATGAAAATTAATAGACTAGAAACCTGTTCGGTTGCCCTCTATTAAGATTTATAAAGAACTCGATCACCATATGAAGTAGAGCGACGATACTTCCGGATTTCAAATGGGAGTGTGTTATTCCGATAAAAATAGTGGGAGCTGGGTAACAAGAATAGAAAAGACCTTAATTCTATACTCAGAACATAATTGAATGAGTCACTAATTAATCTATCGTACTTAATGCAGACTCAAATCTCAATATGACAATGAATCCACTCGCACTCGCTCGAAAAGAACACCTTAATGGGACCTAACTTAGTGGATTGGCTCTGCATCGATGATTGTCCTCGCATAGAGGCACTGGGATACGTCTTGGAGACGGACATTAGGCGCCTCTGTGCGGACCCAAGCCAATCGGAAGAGATTGAAAACCACAAAAGTGGGTTAAGGATGACGTGAAAGTTCGTGCTTATATGATGGCTTCCATGCCTAATGCGCTTGGAGAGCTCATGAGAAAATGACTTCGCTAGGCGATTCTATCTCACTTAACCGAACTTTATGGTGAGCACGCAGAATCGCTAGATATGAGATTTCCAAGCAACTGTTCGGTGCAAGGATGAAGGAAGGTGAGAAGGTTGGGGAACACGTCCTCAAAATGATATCCATGATCGAGAGATTGGAGGCTCTTGATTTTAAAATGGATACTTCTCTCCAAACCGACCTTATCCTACAGTCTCTCCCTAATTCCTTCTCACAGTTTGTTATGAACTTCAACTGCAATGAGATTGCATGTAATTTAGCTGGGCTAATGAACAAACTTGTGACCGCTCAGTCTCAGATGAAGACTCCGCGGATGAAGGAGTCTGCTCTTGTGATTTCTTCTGGACCTCAGAGGTTTAAGAATAAGAAGAAAAAGACCAAGAAGCGGACTGGACCACAAGCTAAGGACCTTAAGGAAAAGGGCAAGGCCCCGATGGTTCCGAAGAACAAGAAGAAGAAGGATGCTTGTCTCAAGTGCGGTGATCTAGGCCACTGGGCTAGAGACTGTCCGATTCTTCATGGCACTTCAGGTACAGAACTTTTAGTTTTGGAAACAAATTGTTCTGCTACTGTATTTTCTACTTCCTGGATACTGGATTCTGGTGCTAGTTCTCATATTTATACCGTGAATCAGGATCTGGAACAAAGTAGGAAGCTTGGAGCTGGAGAAGTTATGATCACAGTCGGAAGCGGTCATAGTGTCGAGGTGACAGACATATGATCACTTCTTTTGGGTTTAGAATCTGGCTTTGTTTTGACTTTAGAAGATGTACTTGTTTTGCCCAAGGGGCACAAAACATTGTATCCATTAGGTCATGGACCGAAAAGGCTTTTCATTTTTCATTGGTGATGGTTCCTGCAAAATTTATTTTAGAAATAAACTAGTGGGTACTGCTACATTGTTGAATGGATTGTATCATCTAAATCTCAGCAACAAAGTAGTTGTGAATACTATGACTAGAAAACGTGGTAGGGATGAAACCAATCAAGTTTTGAAATGGCATCTTAGACTTGGTCATGTTGGTCAGACCAAGGTTTACAAGATGGAAAAAGATGGACTTATGGGTCTATTGGGATCAGATCCCTTTCCTACTTGTGAATCTTGCCTTAAAGGCAAAATGACTAAATCCTCCTTCACATGGACATTTGAAAGAGCCGCTGATAAACTGGGATTAATCCATACCGACGTATGTAGTGCTTTGGAAGCAGCACGTGACGGATATCAATATTTCATTACGTTTACAGATGATCATACTAGGTATGGTTATGTATACTTAATGAAACATAAATCCGAGGCCTTTGAGAAATTCCAGGAATTCAAGGCCCTAGTCGAGAAACAAACTGGTAATCATATCAAAGCACTTCGGTCGGACCGAGGTGGCGAGTATATGAGTACGGAGTTTGACGAGTTCCTTAAGGAACATGGAATAGTTTCACAACTAACACCTCCAGGTACCCCTCAGTTAAATGGTGTGTCAGAAAGAAGGAACCGGACCTTGTTAAACATGGTCCGTTCCATGCTGGGCTATACTGACTTACCAATTTACCTATGGGGATATGCACTCTTGACTGCCGCGTATATCTTGAACAGATGTCCTTCCAAATCCGTTCCTAAAACTCCACATGAGATGTGGGAGGGAAGGAAAGCAAGTCTTAATCATATTAGGATTTGGGGATGTCCCGCCTATGTCAAGAAGACTAAAGTGGAAAAGTTGGAAGCTAGGTCTGCGAAGGGACGTTTCATTGGATTCCCGTCTGGGACGATGGGATATGTATTCTACATGCTCGAAGATCGAAAGATCGTTGTTGCTTTACAAGCACACTTCCTGGAAGATGAGTTCATTCAGGAAGGCGTAGCAGGTAGAAGTATTTCTTTAGAAGAATACAATGAAACTCCTCGGGAGACACCTGTGCAAGAAACTGGAACCGAACCTTCTGAAACACAAGTGCAACCACCTCGTAGGTCTAGTAGGGTGTCTCATTTACCTGAGAGGTATGGGCTTGTGCACTTGGAGGAGCTGGGTCTCTATGAGGTTCCAAGTGATAGCCAAGAGACCGATCCGACGATCTATGACCAAGCGATGGTGGATGTAGACTCCGCAAAATGGCGTGAAGCTATGGAAGCTGAGATAGACTCGATGCATGTCAATCAGGTCTGACTCTAGTAGACCGCCCCAAGGGCATAGTGCCTATTGGGAACAAGTGGATCTACAAGAGAAAGACTGATGGTGATAGCAAGGTTGACGCCTATAAGGCCAGGCTTGTGGCAAAGGGTTATACCCAGAAGGAAGGGATCGATTACCACGATACCTTCTTGCCCGTAGCCATGATCAAGTCTATTCGCATGATGCTTGCTATAGCTACCTACCACGATTATGAAATATGGCAAATTGACGTAAAGACGGCTTTCCTTAATGGATTCCTCGAGAAAGAAATCTATATGGAGCAGCTTAAAGGATTTGTGTCCGAAGTCGATATTCAGAAAGTGTGCAAGCTTCAGCGTTCCATTTATGGACTGAAGCAAGCGTCGCGTAGTTGAACCTTCGTTTTGACGAGGCGGTCAAAGAGTTTGACTTCGTGCAAAATGAAGAGGAACCTTGTGTATACAAGAGGGTTAGTGGGAGCAAGATCGCATTTTTAGTACTATATGTAGATGACATTCTACTAATAGGAAATGATGTGGGAATGCTCGATTACGTGAAAGCTTGGCTTTCGAGTAATTTCTCCATGAAAGACTTGGGAGAAGCTACCTATATTCTTGGTATTCGACTCTACCGGGATAGGGCGAAGAGAACAATAGGTCTTTCCCAAGCCCTCTATATAGATAAAATCTTAAAACGATTTAAGATGGATGATTCTAAAAGAGGGTTCCTACTGATGCGACATGGAATAAAACTCACCTTGAAGATGTGTCCTCAAAATGAGGAACAACGAAAGGAAATGAGTAATATACCATATGCTTCGGCCGTGGGTAGCCTTATGTATGCTATGTTGTGTACAAGACCTGACATCGCGCATGCTGTAAGCGTGGTGAGTAGGTTTCAGGCAAACCCAGGTAGGGAACATTGGACTGCTGTAAAGAACATTCTCAAGTACTTAAGAAGGACTAGAGATATGGTTCTTATGTATGGCGGTGGAGAATTAGATGTGGTGGGATTCACTGATTCGGACTTCCAAGGACTGGAGGACGATTCGATGTCTATTTCTGGCTACATATTTACTCTTAATTAAGGAGCAGTATCTTGGCGTAGCGCCAAGCAAAGCGCGACTGCTGATTCCACCTGTCAGGCTGAGTATCAAGCAGCCTCGGAGGCTTCCAAGGAAGGGTTCTGGATTAAGAAGTTTCTGGGAAAACTTCAAGTGATACCATGTCTTTGCCGCACTGTCCATTGCATCGCGACAACGACGGAGCTATAGCGCAGGCCAAGGAGCCGAGGTTTCACAACAGCACCAAACATATTGAGAGGAAGTATCATCTCGTAAGAGAATTTATTCGCAAGGGATACATTGTGCTGCACAGAGTAGACTCGGACGAAAACGTCGCCGATCCACTGACCAAGCCACTTTCTCAGACTAGCTTGGAGCGTCATCTGGAGAACATAGGTATTAGATACCATAGTGTGTGGCATTGAGTGCAAGTGGGAGATTGTTAGGAGTATGCCCTCGAATGCCACTCAGAGGATGTTGAGTGAGGGCATTGTACTTGTTATTATGTAAATCATCAATATAAGGCAATTGATGCTTCTTTATTTACTAGTAGTTACTGGCATTCCTAACTCGTAAATATACATGCAGAAACTAGTCCGTGTATTTGAGAACAAAACGTTCCACTCCTTATTGGATAAGGGGGTCGGCACTGGAAAGGTTTATAGCTCATATACTTAATCGTTCGCAAGTCGATGAAACTTGATTGGGCGTTAAGTTTATGTAAAGACTTGTATGACGTGTTCTTTGACAAGGAGAGTGCATGTCGAACACTAATGGTTAGTGGGAGCACACATTATAGGTATGCTAATTAGATTAGTATACTCGAACCGACTCACCCTCGATTCGTCACACGGATTTCACTACGGGACAGTCAATGATGGAATCAAAAGATTGTGATAGGTATTCGTGAACCTTCGACTTGAGGATTTAGTAGGGATGTGCTTGTGACGTCAAAATTTTCATTAGAGTAGTTCGACCCTATAAACCGCAAGGCGGGGGTCAACCTCGACGTGCATCTTGATGGGCAAGTAGCAGGTCCTACTGAATACCAAGATAGAATTCTTTCTCCTGTTAGTGAACGGGTTATATGTCCTATGCGGTTATTAGCATATGAGATCATAAGTCTTTGGCCAAAGCATTGGAGCTAGCCATTAACGCATACATAGCGTCAAGTACAGATGGGGTTTGACTGACTGTGACCCCATAACTCGATCGGGACATTTGAAAGAAGGGTTTATACGTATACTGGTATTCACGACAGAATGGTTCTTGAATGATCCCAATCATTCGTTCTCAGTTGGGGTACAGTGTAGGCCGCCAGGCTGGCTAGGTGGTGCTACTACTCTTTGGTTCCTCCCATTAGTGACTGAGACGGACCTACTGAGTCGCGCAATAGGATTGACGACGGAATGAATAAAGTTAATTCTCTCATTATGAATATTAGATATTGGATATCTAATTTTGGAACATTGGATGTTTAAATCGATTTATTGGATAAATTGATTTACGGCCTAATGAATTAAATAAATTACTGGGTGATTAATTTAATTCATGTATATAATTATTTCTTGGAGAAATTAATTATATTATTTTGTATTTGATATGTTTAATTAATTGGATTAATTAATCGATATTAATACATCAATACGGAATTAGAGTTTATCTGTTTAGACCCTCGGGAGTCCGAAACGAACCGAACTCGTCCGATTTCTAGCATGGGCCGCCCCCCACATTCCACCCACCTTCCTTGTGGACTCATGTTCCATTCTTTAATGGATTATGATTGATATGGTGGAGTTAGATTCCCACATGCATGAGTTGTTGGTAGTGGTGGGGAGTTGAATAAATGAAGATGATGACAATCACTCACACACTACTTGCTTCCAACGTGAGGATAGAGAGAGAGAGAGATAGACTTTGAGTTTAACACTCATCTTCATCTTCTTCATTCACTTCTTCTTCATTTTTCTTGGAGAAAAATTGAGAGAAAATCATTGAGAGATATATTATACACTTAGAGTGTAGTAATAAAAGCTTCATCACTTGATTCTAGCCGTAACCTTAGAGGTTAATCAAGTGTTGTTATTTCGGTCGTTTTTTCGGCGCATGGCAAGTAGAGACGCGGTGGTTTCGGCGTTGGATCGTTCAAGGGCTTGGAGCGGATTGAACTCGTAGAGATCAAACTAAAGCTTGGGGAATAGCTCAAGAGAAGGTTACCTTTTAATCAACGGACTTCGAGGGTTAGTTTCTTACGACTCTTGCTTTTCGTTTATATATTCGTATATAAGTAGCTCGAGCGATCCTTGTAGGGATTCAGATCGAATTAATTTTCGTTTTACCGCTTCCGCTGGGCCTTCGTTTTAGGCACCGAATCCCAACAGATAAACCTCACTAAGATAGCGATTGCGATTCTAACAATGTCAGATCCTTGATCCTAATAACACCGAATCTAATCGTATCTATTCTTTTTCATCTCGTGTATGTGTTGAATGTATAAACACTCAAACAATCAATATAAGCTCAATATTACAACAACAATAGAATGTAAATGAATATCAGATCAATGACTTGATTGCTTGAAGTTATTGTACTGAAATAATACCATAGGAATAATATTTATAGGATCCAAAGCCTCAACTAGCCGTTAGCTCCCTGACTCTTCATTACAGCCGTTATCTTCTTACCATTACGTACGTTAGAGACTTTACGTACGTTAAGCCTCACTTTCTACGTACATTATCAATACAGCAGATCAGTCCAGTAGCATTTGTTTTATGTGTTACGTACGTTAGCCATTATCCATTACGTACGTTAACTTTTGTCAACATATCCGTTGCTTGCTGACTTATGCCATGCGTCATCTCCAACGTTCATCTCGTTTGAATTCACAAATACTTGGTTACGTACGTTGTCTTGCATGACTTTCGTATGCTATACTTGACATTTAACGTACGTTAACATATGCTCATTACGTACGTTATGCATGTTCAGAACACCTTTTTGCGACTCCGTCTTCTTCGATGCTTTGCTTCGCCTCTTTGTTGTTTTGCTTTGTTTATCGACTTAATCATCAAAACTCTATTAAAGAATGTATGGAATAAAATATTCCAACACTTCGAATATCTAATTGTGTCTTTTAGCTTTTTTGTGTAATTTCTCATTCATATCAATGAATTAGTAACTAGTTGTGGGGTATTAAAATTACTAATATCAAAGTAAGCATTACAAGAAAATTATAGATAAAGCACAAATAAAGCAACATGCATGCACATGATTCATTTAAATCAAAGAAAATTACATCATAATTTTTGAGAGGTAACATGAAGACCAACCTCTTTTCCTAAGATGATCAATGATTTTTTTAAGATTCTTGTAAGAAGAACCCCCTTCACTCACTCTCCACACTTATTTCCTTCACTCTCAATGCATTTCTCCTCAAATGATCATCACCAAAGAATAGATCAATTTTGTCCTTACTTTCATGCCTCAACCTAATCCCATTTTCATCTTGATCAATTCTCAATCCAATCTCCCATTTCTCACATATATATTTCTGGTTATGAAATTGCCGAAAAATACGGCCAACATAGTAAAGGCACCCCCCTACTCAAGCCTTCCAGAGTCGAGTTCCATCCACAGTGCATTAGAAAACACGCCACGGAAGGATGATGAGAAAGAACTCTCTCCTGAGGCGCCCACTCAACAATCTTCCCGACCTCACCGTTCTCTCAAGGAAGCCATTTGGGAACACGGCCCGTGACCCGTTGGCATGATCTGGCCTCACGACCCACAGAAAAGCCCGACCCGACATTTCTTACCTGAGGGCCAATTCGTCCAACTGGTCCTGAGAAAAAATCGCCAAGCTGCCGAAAGAAACATAAATCACTGATCCAACTGCCTTACCATCCAACCAGCTTAAACAAGAAATGTCTTCGGGGTGAAAGTTGCAAGAATTGGTGCCGGATTTTGGTCCCTTTTCTTCGAGTAGAGTCAGCGGTCCAACCGGAAAGAAGTTGGCGGTCAGACCACAAGCTACCGGCTCGAGTTCAGAGCCAGTGTTGCTTAGAACCAATGTGCCGTGAGCTGCACCTTCATCGATTCTTCGCGAACATTCGAAGAAGATCCTTTGCGTTTTAAGGTCAGCCGGAGCACCCCATGAAAATTCATCATTCCTCCAGACTGTATGTCATTGGATAGGCTGATTACTTCTTCATTTGTTAGGCTTCCTGCAATTTTCATGACTAATTAGAAAGGTAAAAAAAGAGATCATATATTTTAAAAGGGCACTAATTAATTTAAAAAAAAAAAGGATTTACTTCCAATTCCTCACATAATTTCCTAAAGAAATGATCATATTTTAAAATAAAAATTTGGCGGGAAAATTTACCATTTTGATCAAGAATTCCTTCTTGCAGGAGCTTAGGAATCTGATTGATGATGGCTATGGTCGGGGCGGAAGGTGGTGAGAAAACGACGAATTCCGCTCCCATTTCCTCCACAGTCTCCCGGATCCAATCCACGATAATATCAATAATCACACAGCTGATCCTCTTCGACTGTTGATCGTCTCAATCAAATTCGTCAAAGATAGTGGCATCGAGCTCCTCAACGCGAACAGCTTAAACACATCATTTGGGTCGTCCTCCGGGCTCCGTCCGTCACCCACTGTGGTCAGTACTACATTGCCCTCATCCTCGTCCTCGTCTTAGATATTTTCGCGGAAGAAACTATCTGGTGATGAACACATTCTATGTTGACGAAAGTGACCTTAATGCCATGTTTGGCTATTTGGCGTGACAATTTCATGAGCGGCTTCACATGGCCTTGAGCCGGGAACGGCACAGCCAAAACATGAGGCTTCTTGCCTTTCATTACAGCCATATATTTTTTTTCCGATGCTTTAATCTATATCAATCACTACATCAGTATTTATAGATCGTGATTTATGCTTAATAATATTGATCACTTTGATTAATTCACACTATGTTGTGACACCACACTAAATGTTATGCCACAAAAAACTAAGTAGTCGAATTGCTTATAATATTTCGTTAGATCTTATGCTCAATTTATGGTAAGTAGCTTAGTCCAAGTATTGAAAAATCTAAATCAGAGAGTTACGAAAATATAATATCAAGTATTTGTTGGTTTATGCTTAGGAATTGAATGTTTCTTTGGCATCTCTCTATGCAATCCAAATTATGAAATGATTTTTATCTTTTACTTAAATACGGTTGTAAATTTATTAGAGTGTTTGTTTTCTTCATCTTGTCATTATATATCATTTCGAGGATGCGCATCATATGCTTAAGAAATTTAGGCCAAATGGTGTTTAAAGCTAGATTTTTTTGTAGTTAAAATAATTAGAAATATTTGATTTCTATCCAAAAACAAAATAAAGAAATTTTAGTTTGATTGACATGCTTTAAAACTTCACGAATTCGTCTCTATTTCCACATCATCCTCTATAACAGGCATAATCACAATAATACTACAACTTCTGCGATATGTGATATCTTATGTTGTGTGTGTTTGTGTGCACACTATGCAGAGTGTGTGTTTTTATCTAGAGTATTTGCATAGCTATTTTCATCTAGAGTAGTAAACTCTGAAGAATTGTTTCGATTTGCTTGTGAAATAGTACATTAAGGTATGAAGGCAATTGGTATTTTTATCTATTTCTCTTGGTTTCTTTGTGTTTTAGAAATGGAAGATCTCGTGCTTCCGGCAAGAAGAATCATCTCCCCACTCTCCAAATTCAGAGCCTGCAGGTAAAGTTCTGCACGAGTCAGAGAAGTCAGGAAATTAATCAACCAACTGTCGAAAAAAAAAGTAGGGGTACAATTTTTAAAGAGGTAAGGGTGTCTTTCCCTTGTTTTATTGTTCTTGGAGATAATTATGAGGTTATGTTGTTGATGGTTGACATCTTAGATCCTCCTAGACTACCCATGTTTGCTGTTTTACTTAGATATTGGGATGGTGTTGCTTCTGGATGATATACAAGTACATTTAATATATAGTTTGCTAAATAAACCTGAAAGAGTAAGTTCCCAGAAGTACTAAATTTCGCTTTTTGGCCCCGAACTCGATATCGATAATGATAGAACTCTAGACATAGTAACAAAGTCCGTAATAAATATATCAAGGTACTTGAGAAATATAAAATTTAATGATTTTTGGCTTTTATTTGGCAGGCTGTAGGTTTAAAGTAAACGGGAAACCATGGACTGTACCTTGGACTACAGAGACCATCCTACAGGTAAATTTTTTTGACATAGTAAATACATAAATTTGAGTTTCAGAAAAATATCATAATGTTAATTTTGTTGGAATCGTTAATGATTTTAATTTTATTTTGTAAAACTAAGTATCATAGGATCAATCTACGTTCCGAGTAGATGATCGTGGTATATTCACTTTCTCTAAACCGATTCCCGGTGAGTGAGAAATAGTGAATTAAAGTTTGTCACTTAATTGTGAATAAATGAGAGATGGTTATCCCACATTGAATAATGAGCTATCATTGTTGAAGTATATAAGGAGTTACCATTATTCATGTAATAATTAATGGCACATGTGTATGTGCTTAAAGCCCACACGCGCGCACACGCGCGCCGCCGCCGCCCGCCCCGGCCCCGGCCGCGAGCCGCAGACCGCGGAACTTGGCCTTGGATCTTGGATCTTGGCAATTGGTAACAATGTTGTTGGGCTCGTATGTGTACATAAGGATGTACAAGTACATCCCTCGAGCAGTTAAGGAGCTGAATACAGTCCAGGTGCGTCCTGACTGTTCAAATTCAGTCCAAACCCGAAAGTAATCTCCCAAGTGTGATGATGAGTAAATGGACAATTTGAATTCTGTAACTCCTGCCTGTTGAATTTTGAAACTCCAGTGTTCAATGCAGGCATGAACATGCCTGCATTATGACGGCTATTAGTGTTGTGTTTAAACCCCCTGCAGGTGTGACCAATCCTCATAGACTAAACTAAACGCACTTCTCTCTCAGTCGTACGTTATGGGTGTATTTGCACCATAACCCTAAACCAAACCAAACCAAACATACCCAGTATATCCCGCTCGGAGCAGGGCATGGGGAGGGTAAGATGTACGCAGACCATGCCCCTACTTTTTACGGTAGGGAGGCTGTTTCCGTGAAGACCCTCAGCTAAGTGCACAACAAAGTATTGAGTGATATATACAAAGAAGCAAACGAATCGAAAAAGCTCAAACCATATCTGAGCCCATGGCTTAATTCACATGAGACTTACCTAAGGGGACTTTGGCTACTACACTCTCGATGAACGCTGCTCTAACGAAAGAGAGGTTGACTCTGCGCACACCTCCCTGTCAAAAATAAACCACACGCCAAAGCTAATAGGATAAAATATACGATAAAACTAAAAATAAAAAATGCAATGCACTAGGTCAAAGCTAACCGAGACAACCCAACCATGAGGCTCTCTACTACAACACCGCTCCCTAAAAAGGAATCCACAACTCTGATCTGTCACCTCCAAGAGTACCTATCAACAGTCATGGTCTCAGAAAGGTTTAAGGCCTTCAGATCTAACCTCAGCTGCTCCTCCCACGTCCTCCTTGGTCTGCCTCTCCTCCTCCCCCTACAACCAATAAACTCTCGACCCTCCTCACCGGAGCAGAGGCCTGCCTCCTGCGGACGTGGCCAAACCATCTCAATCTCCCTTCCCTGACTTTCGCTGAAATGGGCGCCACTTCTAGCGCGTTCCTGAAAACCCCGTTCGAGATTCTATCCAACACACGACCAACGTAACATTCTCATTTCAGCCGCTTCCAACTTGCTCTCAGGCGACTTCTTCATCGCCCAACATTCGGAGCCATACAACATTGCAGGTCTGATTGCCGCTCTATAAAATTTACCCTTCAACTTGAGAGGGACTCTATTGTCGCACAGGACCCCTGTCGCTGCTCTCCGCCTCAGTCAGCCCGCCTTGATATGATGAGTGACATCATCTTCACACTCACCTTCCTTCTGAATGATCGAACCCAAATACTTGAACTTATCCGTACGGGGTACGATCTGATCAACAATCATTACCTCTACTTCTTCCTCGTTGGGCTCACCACTAAAGTTACACCAGAGATGCTTGGTCTTATGCCGGCTCACACGCAATCCATGGGATTCTAACTTAGACCTCCATGGCTCCAACTTCGAGTTCACCTCCCTCCTCGATTCCGCCACTAACACAATGTCGTCAGCAAAAAATATGCACCACAAGACGTCATTCTGTATCCCCGCGAAATGACGTCAAGGATTACAACGACTATACTATATGTTTGGATTATTGGAAGAAAATGACAATTGTTTGGGACCGGTCCACAAAATCAGCTAGCACAAAGTCTGGCAAACTGTGGGTAATACTTTCCCAAAAATAGCTTCAAGCAACAATTTCCTTATAGGTTCAATGTAGTTGGATCTACTTGATGACTATATAGAGCTTCATGTCCATTACTATTCCCTTTCAATCTTTGACATCTCATATAAATTAAGAATTACATACAATTATACATCTCTTCGAGTATGTCGGATGCAAAAAAACAGATATAACTTGGAGCTTACCATTATGAGTTAGTATAGATTTATAAGTTGCATCTATGTTATATTTGCATATTTTCTCCTCTTTTTTCTAAATTGATTTTGAAAAGATCTAACATTCGTCTCCCTACCTTCTTTTTTCTCTAAAAGCCTTAATATTTCTTTCATGTCTTTGTAGATTTTTATATAAATAATTATGTAAGTGAATGTGTTTAGATTGGTTTGATATGAAAAAATAAATAATCCCTCCACCCGCTTGTAATATGTTTGTTAATGCAGGGAGCGTTGACAACTTTTGGTCATCACCTCCGCAAAAGGGGTTGTTGTGTGGTTTTGCTCACTATCAATTAAATTATCTACTTTTTTAATGAAGTGAGTAACTTATAATCGACACATGCCATTAGGGGTGAGCATAACTCGGTTCGGTTACCGAACTGAACCGAATGTCTAAAACCGAATTGTATAATTATAAATCGAAACCGAACCGAATAACGACAAAATCGAATGAAACCGAACCGAACTTATTCGGTTCGATTTCAGGTAAAGACCGAATAACCGAATAACAAAATAATAACATCAAATATAAAATAAGTTGAACAACTAAACATAATAATAAACCTACAAATCTCCATAATCATATTGTGTGCAAAAATAATGAATCAAAGTGAAGTCTAAACAATAATATTCTTAAACCGAAAATTATGTTTTGACGCTCGTTGATGATGCAACTCCACCAACTCCTACATTCAGATTTCTGGGCTTCTATCTTTAAATCACAAGTCATGTAAGCTCATTAATTTGAACGAGCTTTATTTATTTATTTTTTATTAATAATTTGAATGGTCTTTATGGGTCTCTAAAAAGCAAATAATAATTTCAAGCATAATTTTAATACTATATATAAAATAATTATTAGTATATTAATTCTTACTCGGTTCGGTGTTCGGTTAACCGAAATTTTAAACTCTAAAACTGAAACCGAAATCGAATACCGAAAAATTAAAATTTAAAAACCGAAACCGCATACGGAATAAATCGAACCGAATATCTTATTCGGTTCGGTTCGGTTTTCAATTTTTAACCGAGTTATGCTCACCCCTACTTGCCATTCACAAAAAGTAAAGAAATCTGGTTCATGCAATTGTACTTGAAGTTGCATGTAAAAAGTAATGGACCAAAACATATTGATAAATTAAAACCAAACCAAACCAAACATACCCAGTATATCCCGCTCAGAGCAGGGTCTGGGGAGGGTAAGATGTACGCAGACCATGCCACTACTTATTACGGTAGGGAGGATTGTTTTAAGTGAAGACACACAGTGCGCGCAGAATCTAGTGTGATAAATACAAAGGAAAACATATGATTCGAAAAAAACTCGAGACCATACCTGAGCCCATGGCTTGATCCACATGGGACTTACCTAAGCGAAATTTGGCTACTTCACTCCCGATGAACGTTGCTCTAACAAAAGAGAGGTTGGCTCTGCGCACAGCTCCCTGTCAAAAATACACCACACGCAAAGACAATAGGATACAATATACAATAAAAGTAAAAATGCAATGTTCTAGGTCATAGATAACCGAGACAACCCAACCCTGAGGCTCTCAACTACAGCACCGCTCCCTACAAAAGAATCCACAACTCTGATCTGGCGCCTCCAAGCGCACCTATCAACAGTCATGGTCTCACAAAAGAATCCATATTGATAAATTAAGTTGTATTATTATCATTAATATCATCATATGTATAAACAGGTACACTATATGTAAATAAATTTGAAGGATAACAATCAACACATACCAAAAATAAATGATGTTGCTAAAGGATAAAGGGGAGATGCCATTATTGATTTTTTTTTTTTGAATCTAATGTTAAATTATATTCAAAGAAAAAAAACTTTTTACAAACAAGATACTAACGTTTTTTTTCTAAAACTAAGAACAAAACAACTTTTAAAAGACTCATAACAACCTTCTTGTGCTAAACCAAATATGAATGCCATTTTCGTATTTCTTGACACAATTCCTCCACATAGTGCTTAACCTATTTTGCACCATAACGTCAATCATTCTTATCAAGATAGTGTTGGTGATCGAATTTTCTCCATGTCGTCTTCTATTCCTCTCTAACCATAAAGAGTGTATGGCGGCTTGAAATGCATACCTTACAATGAAGAGGTTCATATCTATCCTTGCATCTCGAGAGATTTGGATCAAGATCATTCCCACGTAAAATCGGAACCCATTAGGCCTCCCACTAACGCTTCCCATATTTGCCTTGAGTATAGACAATCAAAGAATAAGTGTTCCCGTGTCTCCCTCGGTTCCGCACAAAAAGAGCAACCAACATGTACATTTACATTCCAACATTCCATTCTCTCACCCGTGGCAAGCCTATTTTTCGCTGCGAGCCAAGACATAAAAGCGAACTTGGGAGTAGCAAATGAAAACCAAATACCTCGATGATAGTCCCAAGTGGGGCGAGGTTCCCGTAAGACTTTGCCATGTTTCCTTCGATCGAAACTGGTTAGAGTAAGTATCGTCTTTTTGACGCCACAAATGTTCATCCTCTTGCCCATGAACACGATGTTCTTTCAAAATCAAGATCTCATGCTCTATTTGATTAAGAATTGCATTTCGATGTCTTCGTCTCCTGTTTCTCTCCATTACCTCTCCAAGAGTTGTTTGATCTGAAACCCCCATATCAATATAACCTCGCTGCCCAAGTAAGCTGAATAAACAGCCAAGAGAACACCAAGTATCATGCCAGAAGGATATCGAATAACCATTCTTCACCTCCACCTTATAGAACATTTGAGCCATGTCTCTATACTTTAGGAGTTTCTTCCAAATCCAAGATCCAGCAATCATAGTGTCTTTAAGCGCCCCAAATGAACCATTACGAATTAAATGCCTCTTTATCCAATCAACCCATAACGAGTTCTTAGAAGACATAATTCGAAAAATAAGTTTCAGGACACACACCTTGTTTGCATCCTCCAATGATTTTAGGCCTAATCCTCCTTCTTTTGGTGTGCAAACAACTTTCCAAGAGACCTTTGCCTTCGTCGTTTTAAGATCCGGACCAGACCATAGAAACACTACACACAATTTATCAATCTCATTAATACACGACTTAGGCAAACGAAAAGCTGCCATCCAGAAGTTTGTCAAACTGAATATAACAGAGTTGAAGACGGCCCGTGAAAGACAATTGCCTAGCGGTCCAAGTGCTAATTTGAAGCTTTATTTTCTCAATCAGTGGAGCAAAATCAGCAGCTCTCATCTTCCTTGTCAACAATGGAAGGCCCAAATACCTCACTGGTAGTGTTCCATACTCGAAGGGGAATTCAGAAAGGATATCTTCTTTCACGTCATCTCTAATCCCAGCCATATAGATGGTGGATTTCTCGAGACTAATCTTCAATCCCGAATGGATCGCAAAAATCATCATAAACGGCCAAAGCTCCCTCGATAGACCGTTTATCACCTTCCACAAACACCATTAAATCCTATTCGAAACATAAATGAGTGAGATTCATATCATGGCATTCAGGATGAAGACTAATTTTTTGATTCCTCGCAGCCTCATCAATCTTCTTTGATAGAACGTTCATACATATGACGAAGAGATACGGAGACAAAGAGCATCCTTGTCTTAATCCGCGAGTGCTAGGGAAATACCCAGCAAGCTCCCCATTCAATTGTACCGAGAAAGAAGCGGATGAGATACATAGATTTATCCAATGAATGTACTTATCCGGCATGTCCAGAGCTCCCAACACATTCAGCAAAAAAGGCCATTGGACGGAGTCAAATGCCTTCGAGATGTCGATTTTCATCACACATCGAGCTGTAATGTCTTCCTTGTGGTAATCTTTTATTATTTCTGTGGCAAGCAACAGATTCTCCATCAAAAGGCGATCTTTGACAAAATCCGATTGATTTGGGGTTATGAACTTCGGGAGAAGGACTTTGAGACGATTAGCAAGTAGCTTTGAGATGATCTTATAGATGACATTACAACATGAAATAGGCCTGTAGTCTTTCATTGTTTTCGCACCCTTCTTCTTTGGAATCAAAGCTACTGAACTCAGCACCACACCAGCACAGCACACAACTAAATTGTTTTTAGCTACGCGGTACATCCTCATCTGCCACTCTCGAGAATGTAGGTAATCATATAGCCAGACATTCATCTCAGCCGTCCAAACTGCCAGATCATGCAGCTACGTACACCTAACGTGTTCCGCCACTTTTAAGTTTTCAGAAATCGATGCCTAATAAAGCGGGAAGAGCACAGCCTCTATTTCTGAAAAAACAGAAAAATAACTGCCACCACCACCTTCCTTTTCATCTCGCCGCCGTCGAATATCGCCCACCGTCGCCTCAAAATATCACCACCATGTCCGCGTCGCCTATGGTACCCTTCGCTATCCGTTTAATTTAATTTAATTATTCGAGAAAATATTAATTAACGCACGCGACGTGGAAACTAGAATTACGTGTGAAGTTATTAATCGATTGAATTCGCGAGTTTGTTGTATTTGTTGGAAGTATCCAGCTCTCGGATCTGATCTGATTATCTATGTGTGTTTCTGTGTGTGTGGAAAATCCTGTGTTTGGTTTAATTTGATTGTGTCGATATTTTTACTTCCTCTCTTATTCGGTGAGCTAGCTAGGGTAGGGTGTGTGAGAGGAGAGAAAGAAATGGAGTCGAAGCATATGTTGATTTCGGCGTTGGGAATGCGGATAGGAGTGGGAGTTGGTTTCGGATTGGCGTCGGGATCACAAGCCGTGAGTAAATGGGCAGACGGTGATGCCGTGGTCTGCATCACTCCATATGTTGGGAAAACACCGGCAATATATAATGTCACAACGAAAAATGCGGAACCTCGTTTGACAATTTCCCACTCTTCAATTGTAACTTCGTGGTTACCGACGAGTAGAGCACACAAATTACAACTCAATAATATAATACAAATGATATACCAAAAGCGATAAATAACGAGACATAATTTTAGCGTAGAAAACCCCTCAAGACGAGAGTAAAACCACGGGACCGAAGCTGCTTAAATACACTAACACCAATACACAATACACAATCTTCCCTAGTACAAACTAGAGGTATATAACACAGTCTTCAAATACTCGGTAATAAACGTTCTTCAAGTATTTGGAATACAACAACAACAAGATCGAGAAAAAGAAACACCAAAATAGCTTACACGAAAAGCTAACAAAAATACCCGAACTTCCGGACTCAAACCCTCGATCTATCCGGTGAAAATTTTTGCCCAATAGCTACTAAGCTCTTGTCAACAATCACGACGATCCGATCGATATACCTCCGGGAAATCACACAAGTACTTTTTTCTCCTTCTTTTCTCTATTGTATCTCTCTCTATTACTCTCTCTATTGTGTAGGTTGGAGTGAGAAAATCCCGTAGGAAATCAGTTTAAGAAGAACCCCCAAACCAGGGTTGACCCCGTGTGCCGCAGCCCGAGCAAAGTGTGCCGCAGCACACACAGAAAAAACGTCTAGGAAATTCGCCGGGGGACGCGACCCGGCTGGCAGGGGCCGCGGCCCGGCAACCTTGTGCCACAGCCCTAAGTGCTTTTGCTGGGTAGTTCATTTTCCAAGTGTAGTGCCGCGGCTCGGAGGATTTGTGCCATAGCCCGGAGTCCAGTCGACTCCGAAAATGCCTATATTTTGGAAATAACTCCTACAAATATCCCCCTTTCCGAAATATAGGAAGAGTTCGCCATCCCGGCGATCGAACAACACACTTTCACCTTCTCTCTACTTAATGCCTTGGTTCACATATCGGAACCATTATCATCGGTATGAACTTTATCACTTTTCCGGTAGCCTTGCTCCCCCATAACCGACTAAAACTTCTTATACCATTGCCGTGATGCTTGCTTCAAACCGTATAGACTCTTTCGGAGTCTACAAACATAATCCTCTTTTCCTTTGACCTCAAACCCTTCTGGTTGCTTCATACATATCTCCTTATCTAGATCCCCATGAAGAAATGCCGTCTTGACATCCATTTGCTCAATCTCAAGGTCAAGACTAGCCGCTATACCAAGGACCAATCGAATCGATCCTATCTTCACAACCGGAGAAAAAATCTCGTCAAAATCAATGCCTTTCTTTTGACTAAAGCCCTTCACTACGAGTCTAGCTTTGTATCGGGGCAATGAAGTATGCTCCTCCGACTTCACCTTATACACCCATTTGTTTTTCAAAGCTCTCTTGCCCTTCGGCAACTTCACCAACTCGTACGTATTATTCTCATGCAAGGAACTCATCTCGTCTTGCATGGCATCCATACACTCCTTTTTATTCTCATCCTCCATAGCCTCCGCGAAATATTCGGGTTCTCCCTCGTCGGTGAGTAAGACATACTCATCGGCCGAATAACGAGTGGAGGGATGACGGTCCCTCGTTGATCGCCTATGTGGAACAAAAGATGGCATGTTCGTCACGGTTAGCTCGGGATGAACTCCATCGGTTTCATCTTGTACCAATTCATCAATAACTCCTATTTACCTTATTAATTTCTACGAATTAAGGAATATGAATTATGAATAAATAGGAATTGATTATATTACAGAAATATTTTACGTTTTCATTCCTTTAGCAGGGTTGACCCGTGTGCCGCGGCCCGGCCTAAGTGTGCCGCGGCACACAGCGCAAAATCACGCCCAGGCATCGGCAGGGGCCGCGGCCCAGAGTACTGCGCGCGATCCATGCCGTGCAAATGGCGAAGCTGCGGCTCGCGCGAGGATGTGTCGCGGCCCTGTGTGATCGCGGCGCTTCGGCGAGATGTGCTCGGCAGGGGCCGACAGGGGTGTGCTCGGCAGGGGTCGCGGCCCAGAGTACAGTTGCTCGGCGGTGCCCAGGAGTTTCAGGGGGGCCGCGGCTTGGCAGCTGTGTGCCGCGGCCCAGCAGTGATGGTGAGGAAAAATGTCTTTTCAAGCGTAGTGCCACGGCCCGGAGGGTTTGTGACGTGGCCCGGAGTCCAGTCGACTCCGAAAATGCCTATATTGCGGAAATTACTCCTACAAATCTCCCCCTTTCTGGAATATAGGAAGAGTTCGCCATCCCGACGATCGAACAACACACTTTCACCTTATCTCTACTTAACGCCTTGGTTAACATATCAGAACCATTATCATCGGTATGAACTTTATCAAGTTCAAACAAACCATCCTCCAATGCATCTCGGATCCAATGGTACCCCACATCGATATGTTTTGTTCTCTTGTGAAAAGTCGCATTCTTCGCCAAATGAATCGCACTTTGACTATCACAAAGAACCACGTAACGTCGTTGTCGGAAGCCTAGCTCTCGTAAAAACATTTTCAACCATAAGATCTCTTTACACGCTTCTACCGCCGCAATATACTCGGCTTCCGTTGTAGACAAGGTAACACACTTTTGCAATTTTGATTGCCATGACACGGCTCCCCCTCCAAATGTCATCAAATAACTAGAAGTGGATTTTCGATTATCTTCGTTACCGGCCATATCCGAATCGGAATATCCAACAAGCATTGCTTTCCCATTTTCAAATGTAATCCCAAATTTGGAAGTACCCCATAAATATCGAAATATCCACTTTGCGGCTTCCAAATGCTTCTTTCCCGGATTTGATAGAAACCGGCTCACCACTCACACGACATGAGCAATGTCGGGCCTAGTACATACCATGGCATACATCAAACTCCCGACCGCCGAGGCATAAAGAATTTTATCCATTTCCTCAATCTCTTCCTTCGTCGTAGGGCAATCCTTGCTCGTCAATTTAAATTTGTTAGTAAGAGGCGAACTAACAACTTTAGCTTTGTCCATGTTGAAGCATTTAAGCACCTTCTCGATATATTGCTCTTGTGATATGTGCAATTTCCGGGCTGCTCTATTCCGAGTGATTCTTATCAGAAGAATTTGTTTAGCGGCCCCCAAGTCTTTCATGGCAAAAGACTTATTCAACTCTTTCTTCAAGTTGGCAATCCTTTCGGCATTCTTGCCAACGATCAACATGTCATCCACATAAAGCAATAATATGATAAAATCATCATCTCCAAATTTCTTCAAAAATACGCAATGGTCTAGGGTCGTCTTCCGGTAGCCTTGCTCCCCCATAACCGACTAAAACTTCTTATACCATTGCCGTGATGCTTGCTTTAAACTGTATAGACTCTTTCGGAGTCTACAAACATAATCCTCTTTTCCTTTGACCTCAAACCCTTCTGGTTGCTTCATATATATCTCCTTATCTAGATCCCCATGAAGAAATGCCGTCTTGACATCCATTTGCTCAATCTCAAGGTCAAGACTATCCGCTATACCAAGGACCAATCGAATCGATCCTATCTTCACAACCGGAGAAAAAATCTCGTCAAAATCAATGCCTTTCTTTTGACTAAATCCCTTCACTACGAGTCTAGCTTTGTATCGGGGCAATGAAGTATGCTCCTCCGACTTCACCTTATACACCCATTTGTTTCTCAAAGCTCTCTTGCCCTTCGGCAACTTCACCAACTCGTACGTATTATTCTCATGCAAGGAAATCATCTCGTCTTGCATGGCATCCAAACACTCCTTTTTATTCTCATCCTCCATAGCCTCCGCGAAATATTCGGGCTCTCCCTCGTCGGTGAGTAAGACATACTCATCGGCCGAATAACGAGTGGAGGGATGACGGTCCCTCGTTGATCGCCTATGTGGAACAAAAGATGGCATGTTCGTCACGGTTAGCTCGGGATGAACTCCATCGGTTTCATCTTGTACCAATTCATCATTGTCACCGGCATCATGTTGTTCATCATTTTGGACGTCATCTCCACCGGGTGTCTCAACATGTTGTGGAGGAACAGGGTTCCAATCAATAAGATCATAATCGTATTGTGGAGCCGACTCTCCATTGTCAACATCCTTCATCGTTTGATCTTCAACAAAACATCTCTTGAACGAACAAGCTTTTTTTTCACCGGGTCATATAATCTATACCCGTACTCATCATGCCCGTAATCAATAAAAATACATGGCTTCGTCTTGAAATAAGCTTCGACCTCTCATCATTTGGAATGTGTACAAATGCTTTACATCCGAAAACCGGTAAGTGTCGATATTAAATTTCTTTACCGCTCCACACTTTATCCGGGACATCAAACTCCAAAGGAACACACGACATCAAATTAATCACATGTACCGCCGTGTTCAAAGCTTCTCCCCAAAACGACTTTGGCAATCCAGCATGTGAGAGCAAACATCGAGCTCTCTCGACCAAAGTCCGATTCATCCTCTCCGCCAAGCCATTAAGTTGCGGAGTCTTCGGTGGCGTCTTTTGATGTCGGATCCCTTGCTCTCGGCAATACTCATCAAAAGTCCCGGTGTATTCTCCACCATTATCCGTCCGAATACACTTTAGCTTCTTCCCGGTCTCTCTCTCCACCGAGGCATGAAATTGTTTAAAAACATCTAAAACTTGATCTTTGGTCTTCAAGGTGTATGCCCACACCTTCCTCGAATGGTCGTCGATGAATGTGACAAAGTATCGGCAACCACCAAGCGTCCTAGTCTTCATAGGACCACAAACATCGGAATGAATAAGATCAAGCACATTTTCCTTCCGTGAAGGAGTATGACTCTTAAAGGTGACTCTCCTTTGCTTCCCGGCTAGATAATGAGAGCACCTTTTAAGATGTACCTTGTGAACCCCGAATAACGCCTCCTTCTTCGACAATAGCGCCATCCCTTTCTCGCTCATGTGACCGAGCCTCTTATGCCATAGCTCGACCATGTCATTATTGTCGATTGTGTTCACGGAATTAATCGTGACCTTTGGAAGTGTCACGTATAGTTTCCCTATCTTCTCTCCTTTTCCGACAATCAAGGAACCTCGAGTGAGTTCCACACTCCCTTGCCAAAACCGCTATGATAACCATCATCATCGAGTAAGCCGACATACATCACATTTAGCCTCATACCCGTAACATGTTTTACATTACGTAAAACAAGTTCCACACCGGTGTCGAACCTCAAGTGTACGTCTCCCACTCCAACAATCTTGGATAACCCATCGTTACCCATCTTGACTATCCCATAGTCACCCGGAGTATAAGAGGAATAAAAATCCCTACGTGATATAACATGACACGTAGCTCCACTATCGACCACCCAACTCGAATCATCTCTGGCAAGGTTCACCATGTCATAATCGCAACAAACAAAGAATTCTTCGGTAGTAGTATTTACTTCGGCTTTTTCATTACTACCACTCTCCTTCTTTTGAGAATTCTCTCGGCCTTGGTGATTTTCCTTCTTCAATTGTCGGCAACATTTCTTAGTATGCCCTTTCTTACCACAATGGTAACATTTAATATTGGCATACCTCCCCCGGAATTACTTCTTTGTGGACCTCTATTACTCGGACCTCTACTTTGACCTCTCCCCCATCTTTCAGTAATAAGAACATCCGACTGTGACGAAGATCCCTGTGCCTTTCTTTGGACCTCCTCGTTCAACATGTTCCCCTTAGCAAGTTCCATCGAAATGACTCCATATGGGGCAGAGTTAGACAACGAAGTTTGAAACGTCTCCCAAGTATCCGGCAATGTGCCCAATAACCACAAAGCTTGCACCTCCTCTTCGAATTTAATACCCATTCCGGCAAGTTGATTAATAATGCCTTGGAATGCATTCAAATGATCCGACAGAGGAGTCCCATCTTGATATTTCAAGTTCATCATTTGTTTAATGAGGAACAACTTATTATTCCCCGTCTTCCGAGCATACAATTGCTCGAGCTTGTGCCACAATTCTCGAGCGTCCTTTTCTCCACTAATATGGTTCAAAACATTATCATCAACCCATTATCGAATATATCTGCAAACTTTGCGATGCAAAATAGTCCACTCCGCGTCGGACTTGGCTTCCGGTTTGTCTTTGCTAAAGACCGGTAGATAATAATCCTTTACATATAGAAGGTCTTCCATCTTCCCCTTCCATACGTGGTAGTTCGATCCATTCAAATTCACCATTCTACTTGTGTTGGCTTCCATCTTACAATTGAGATAATAAACAACCACGGAACAAAAAAATCTCGTGGTCCCGATACCACTTTGTTTGGAAAACACCGGCAATATATAATATCACAACGAAAAATGCGGAACCTCGTTTGACAATTTTCCACTCTTCAATTGTAACTTCGTCGTTACCGACGAGTAGAGCACACAAATTACAACTCGACAATATAATACAACAAAAGCGATAAATAACGAGACACAATTTTAGCGTGGAAAACTCCTCAAGACGAGAGTAAAAACCACGGGACCGAAGCCGCTTAAATCCGCTAACACCAATACACAAGACACAATCTTTCTTAGTACAAACTAGAGGTATACAACACAATCTTCAAATACTCGGTAATAAACGTTCTTCAAGTATTTGGAATACAACAACAACAAGATCGAGAAAAGGAAACACCAAAATAGCTTACACGAAAAGCTAACAAAATACCCGAACTTCTGGACTCAAACCCTCAATCTATTCCGGTGAAAAAATTTGCCCAATAGCTACCAAGCTCTTGTCAACAATCACGTCGATCCGATCGATATACCTCCGGGAAATCACACAAGTATTTTTCTCTCCTTCTCTTCTCTCTTGTATCTCTCTCTATTGCTCTCTCTATTGTGTAGGTTGGAATGAGAAAATCCCGTAGGAAATCAGTTTAAGAAGAACCACCAAACCAGGGTTGACCCCGTGTGCCGCGGCACACACAGAAAAAAATGTCCAGGAAATTCGCCGGGGGCCGCGGCCCGGGTGGCAGAGGCCGTGGCCCGTAGTATAGTCGGGGCCGCGTTTTGTAGGTGCTTTCTGTTGGAAAAAATACTGACAAACGTCACGTCACAACGAATAAAGCGGAACCTCGTTTGACAAATTCCCACTCTTCAATCGTAACTTTGTGGTTATCGACGAGTAGAGCAACAATTACAACTCGATAAAAATAATACAAATGATATTCGAAAGCGATAAATAACGAGGCACGATTTTAGCGTGGAAAACCCCTCAAGACGAGAGTAAAAACCACGGGACCAAAGCCGCTTAAATCCACTATCACCAATACACACAAATACACAATCATACCTAATACAAACTAGGGGTATACACCAATCGTCAAATACTTGGTAATAAATGTTCTTCAAGTATTTGGAATCAATAACAACAACAAGATCGAGAAAAGAAACAACCGTAAATAGCTTACACAAAGAGCTAACAAAATACCCAAACTTTCGGGCTCAAAATCTCGATCTACACCGGTGAAAAGATTTGCCCAATAGCTACCAAGCTCTTGTCAAAAGATCACGACGATCCGACCGATAAATCTCCGGGAAAATTAAGAAATGTATTTCTCTCTCTTGTTTCTCTCTATATCTCTCTTGTTCTTCACAAAGTGTGCGTGCTGAAAGTGAAGAATCCCGTCTGAAAAACTGCATAAAAAGATCCCCTTTAGCAGGGTTGACCCGTGTGCCGCGGCCCGGCCTAAGTGTGCCGCGGCACACAGCGCAAAATCACGCCCAGGCATCGGCAGGGGCCGCGGCCCAGAGTACAGGCGCGCAGGCCATGCCAGGCAAAATGGCAGGGGCCGCGGCTCGGCAGGGATGTGTCGCGGCCCCAGGTGATCGGCAGCGCTCGGCAAGGATGTGCTCGGCAGGGGTGTGCTCGGCAGGGGTCACGGCCCAGAGTACAGTTGCTCGGCGGTGCCCAGGAGTTTCGGGGGGGGGGGGGGGGGCGCGGCTTGGCAGCTGTGTGCCACGACCCAGCAGTGATGGTGAGGAAAAATGTCTTTTCAATCGTAGTGCCACGGCCCGGAGGGTTTGTGCCGTGGCCCGGAGTCCAGTCGACTCCGAAAATGCCTATATTGCGGAAATTACTCCTACAAATCTCCCCCTTTCTGGAATATAGGAAGAGTTCGCCATCCCGACAATCGAACAACACACTTTCACCTTATCTCTACTTAACGCTTTGGTTAACATATCAGAACCATTATCATCAGTATGAACTTTATCAAGTTCAAACAAACCATCCTCCAATGCATCTCGGATCCAATGGTACCCCACATCGATATGTTTTGTTCTCTTGTGAAAAGTCGCATTCTTTGCCAAATGAATCGCACTTTGACTATCACAAAGAACCACGTAACGTCGTTGTCGGAAGCCTAGCTCTCGTAAAAACATTTTCAACTATAAGAGCTCTTTACACGCTTCTACCGCCGCAATATACTCGGCTTCCGTTGTAGACAAGGTAACACACTTTTGCAATTTTGATTGCCATGACACGGCTCCCCCTGCAAATGTCATCAAATAACCAGAAGTGGATTTTCGATTATCTTCGTTACCGGCCATATCCGAATCGGAATATCCAACAAGCATTGCTTTCCCATTTCCAAATGTAATCCCCAATTTGGAAGTACCCCATAAATATCGAAATATCCACTTTGCGGCTTCCAAATGCTTCTTTCCCGGATTTGATAGAAACCGGCTCACCACTCACACGACATGAGCAATGTCGGGCCTAGTACATACCATGGCATACATCAAACTCCCGACCGCCGAGGCATAAGGAATTTTATCCATTTCCTCATTCTCTTCCTTCGTCATAGAGCAATCCTTGCTCGTCAATTTAAATTTGTTAGTAAGAGGCGAACTAACAACTTTAGCTTTGTCCATGTTGAAGCATTTAAGCACCTTCTCGATATATTGCTCTTTTGACATGTGCAATTTCCGGGCTGCTCTATCCCGAGTGATTCTTATCAGAAGAATTTGTTTAGCGGCCCCAAGTCTTTCATGGCAAAAGACTTATTCAACTCTTTCTTCAAGTTGGCAATCCTTTCGGCATTCTTGCCAACGATCAACATGTCATCCACATAAAGCAATAAGATGATAAAATCATCATCTCCAAATTTCTTGAAAAATACGCAATGGTCTAGGGTCGTCTTCCGGTAGCCTTGCTCCCCCATAACCGACTAAAACTTCTTATACCATTGCCGTGATGCTTGCTTCAAACCGTATAGACTCTTTCGGAGTCTACAAACATAATCCTCTTTTCCTTTGACCTCAAACCCTTCTGGTTGCTTCATATATATCTCCTTATCGAGATCCCCATGAAGAAATGTCGTCTTGACATCCATTTGCTCAATCTCAAGGTCAAGACTAGCCGCCTTACCAAGGACCAATCGAATCGATCTTATCTTCACAACCGGAGAAAAAATCTCGTCAAAATCAATGCCTTTCTTCTGACTAAAGCCCTTCACTACGAGTCTAGCTTTGTATCGGGGCAATGAAGTATGCTCCTCCGACTTCACCTTATACACCCATTTGTTTCTCAAAGCTCTCTTGCCCTTCGGCAACTTCACCAACTCGTACGTATTATTCTCATGCAAGGAACTCATCTCGTTTTGCATGGCATCCATACACTCCTTTTTATTCTCATCCTACATAGCCTCCGCGAAATATTCGGGCTCTCCCTCGTCAGTGAGTAAGACATACTCATCGGCCGAATAACGAGTGGAGGGATGACGGTCCCTCGTTTATCGCCTATGTGGAACAAAAGATGGCATGTTCGTCACGGTTAGCTCGGGATGAACTCCATCAGTGTCATCTTGTACCAATTCATCATTGTCACCGGCATCATGTTGTTCATCATTTTGGACGTCATCTCCACCGGGTGTCTCAACATGTTGTGGAGGAACAGGGTTCAAATCAATAAGATCATAATCGTGTTGTGGAGCCGACTCTCCATTGTCAACATCCTTCATCGTTTGATCTTCAACAAAAACATCTCTTGAACGAACAAGCCTTTTTGTCACCGGGTCATATAATTTATACCCGTACTCATCATGCCCGTAATCAATAAAAATACATGGCTTCGTCTTGAAATAAGATTCGACCTCTCATCATTTGGAATGTGTACAAATGCTTTACATCCGAAAACCGGTAAGTGTCGATATTAAATTTCTTTACCGCTCCACACTTTATCCGGGACATCAAGCTCCAATGGAACACACGACATCAAATTAATCACATGTACCGCCGTGTTCAAAGCTTCTCCCCAAAACGACTTTGGCAATCCAGCATGTGAGAGCAAACATCGAGCTCTCTCGACCAAAGTCCAATTCATCCTCTCCGCCAAGCCATTAAGTTGCGGAGTCTTCGGTGGCGTCTTTTGATATCGGATCCCTTGCTCTCGGCAATACTCATCAAAAGTCCCGGTGTATTCTCCACCATTATCCGTCCGAATACACTTTAGCTTCTTCCCGGTCTCTCTCTCCACCGAGGCATGAAATTGTTTAAAAATATCTAAAACTTGATCTTTGGTCTTCAAGGTGTATGCCCACACCTTCCTCGAATGGTCGTCGATGAATGTGACAAAGTATCGGCAACCACCAAGCATCCTAGTCTTCATAGGACCACAAACATCGGAATGAATAAGATCAAGCACATTTTCCTTCCGTGAAGGAGTATGACTCTTAAAGGTGACTCTCCTTTGCTTCCCGGCTAGATAATGAGAGCACCTTTTAAGATGTACCTTGTGAACCCCGAATAACGCCTCCTTCTTCGACAATAGCGCCATCCCTTTCTCGCTCATGTGACCGAGCCTCTTATGCCATAGCTCGACCATGTCATTATTGTCGATTGTGTTCACGGAATTAATCGTGACCTTTGGAAGTGTCACGTATAGTTTCCCTATCTTCTCTCCTCTTCCGACAATCAAGGAACCTCGAGTGAGTTCCACACTCCCTTGCCAAAACCGCTATGATAACCATCATCATCGAGTAAGCCAACATACATCACATTTAGCCTCATACCCGTAACATGTTTTACATTACGTAAAACAAGTTCCACACCGGTGTCGAACCTCAAGTGTACGTCTCCCACTCCAACAATCTTGGATAACCCATCGTTACCCATCTTGACTATCCCATAGTCACCCGGAGTATAAGAGGAATAAAAATCCCTACGTGATATAACATGACACGTAGCTCCACTATCGACCACCCAACTCGAATCATCTCTGGCAAGGTTCACCATGTCATAATCGCAACAAACAAAGAATTCTTCGGTAGTAGTATTTACTTCGGCTTTTTCATTACTACCACTCTCCTTCTTTTGAGAATTCTCTCGGCCTTGGTGATTTTCCTTCTTCAATTGTCGGCAAAATTTCTTAGTATGCCCTTTCTTACCACAATGGTAACATTCAATATTGGCATACCTCCCCCGGAATTACTTCTTTGTGGCCCTCTATTACTCGGACCTCTATTTTGACCTCTACCCCATCTTTCGGTAATAAGAACATCCGACTGTTACGAAGATCCCTGTGCCTTTCTTTGGACCTCCTCGTTCAACATGTTCCCCTTAGCAAGTTCCATCGAAATGACTCCATATGGGGCAGAGTTAGACAACGACGTTTGAAACGTCTCCCAAGTATCCGGCAATGTGCCCAATAACCACAAAGCTTGCACCTCCTCTTCGAATTTAATACCCATTCCGGCAAGTTGATTAATGATGCCTTGGAATGCATTCAAATGATCCGACAGAGGAGTCCCATCTTGATATTTCAAGTTCATCATTTGTTTAATGAGGAACAATTTATTATTCCCCGTCTTCCGAGCATACAATTGCTCGAGCTTGTGCCACAATTCTCGAGCGTCCTTCTCTCCACTAATATGGGTTCAAAACATTATCATCAACCCATTATCGAATATATCCGCAAACTTTGCGATGCAAACTAGTCCACTCCGCGTCGGACTTGGCTTCCGGTTTGTCTTTGCTAAAGACCGATAGATAATAATCCTTCACATATAGAAGGTCTTCCATCTTCCCCTTCCATACGTGGTAGTTCGAACCATTCAAATTCACCATTCTACTTGTGTTGGCTTCCATCTTACAATTGAGATAATAAACAACCACGAAACAAAAAAATCTCGTGGCCCCGATACCACTTTGTTGGGAAAACACCGGCAATATATAATGTCACAACGAAAAATGCGGAACCTCGTTTGACAATTTTTCACTCTTCAATTGTAACTTCGTCGTTACCGACGAGTAGAGCACACAAATTACAACTCGACAATATAATACAACAAAAGCGATAAATAACGAGACACAATTTTAGCGTGGAAAACTCCTCAAGACGAGAGTAAAAACCACGGGACCGAAGCCGCTTAAATCCGCTAACACCAATACACAATACACAATCTTTCTTAGTACAAACTAGAGGTATACAACACAATCTTCAAATACTCGGTAATAAACGTTCTTCAAGTATTTGGAATACAACAACAACAAGATCGAGAAAAGGAAACACCAAAATAGCTTACACGAAAAGCTAACAAAATACCCGAACTTCTGGACTCAAACCCTCAATCTATTCCGGTGAAAAAATTTACCCAATAGCTACCAAGCTCTTGTCAACAATCACGTCGATCCGATCGATATACCTCCGGGAAATCACACAAGTATTTTTCTCTCCTTCTCTTCTCTCTTGTATCTCTCTCTATTGCTCTCTATTGTGTAGGTTGGAATGAGAAAATCCCGTAGGAAATCAGTTTAAGAAGAACCACCAAACCAGGGTTGACCCCGTGTGACGTGGCACACACAGAAAAAAATGTCCAGGAAATTCGCCGGGGGCCGCGGCCCGGCTGGCAGAGGCCGTGGCCCGTAGTACAGTCGGGGCCACGTTTTGTAGGTGCTTTCTGTTGGGAAAAATACTGACAAACGTCACGTCACAACGAATAAAGCAGAACCTCGTTTGACAAATTCCCACTCTTCAATCGTAACTTTGTGGTTATCGACGAGTAGAGCAACAATTACAACTCGATAAAAATAATACAAATGATATTCGAAAGCGATAAATAACGAGACACAATTTTAGCGTGGAAAACCCCTCAAGACGAGAGTAAAAACTACGGGACCAAATCCGCTTAAATCCACTATCACCAATACACACAAATACACAATCATACCTAATACAAACTAGGGGTATACACCAATCGTCAAATACTTGGTAATAAATGTTCTTCAAGTATTTGGAATCAATAACAACAACAAGATCGAGAAAAGAAACAACCGTCAATAGCTTACACAAAGAGCTAACAAAATACCCAAACTTCCGGACTCAAAATCTCGATCTACACCGGTGAAAAGATTTGCCCAATAGCTACCAAGCTCTTGTCAAAAGATCACGACGATCCGACCGATAAATCTCCGGGAAAATGAAGAAATGTATTTCTCTCTCTTGTTTCTCTCTATATCTCTCTCTTGTTCTTCACAAAGTGTGCGTGCTGAAAGTGAAGAATCCCGTCTGAAAAAATGCATAAAAAGATCCCCTTTAGCAGGGTTGACCCGTGTGCCGCGGCCCGGCCTAAGTGTGCCGCGGCACACAGTGCAAAATCACGCCCAGGCATCGGCAGGGGCCGCGGCCCAGAGTACAGGCGCGCAGGCCATGCCAGGCAAAATGACGGGGGCCGCGGCTCGGCAGGGATGTGCCGTGGCCCCAGGTGATCGGCAGCGCTCGGTAGGGATATGCTCGGCAGGGGCCGGCAGGGGTGTGCTCGGCATGGGCCGCGGCCCAGAAGACAGTTTCTCGGCAGCGCCCAGGAGTTTCGGGGGGGCCGCGGCTTAGCAGCTGTGTACCGCGACCCAGCAGTGCTGGTGAGGAAAAATGTCTTTTCAAGCATAGTGCCACGGCCCGGAGGGTTTGTGCCGTGGCCCGGAGTCCAGTCGACTCTGAAAATGCCTATATTGCGGAAATTACTCCTACAAATCTCCCCCTTTCTGGAATATAGGAAGAGTTCACCATCCCGGCGATCGAACAACACACTTTCACCTTATCTCTACTTAACGCCTTGGTTAACATATCAGAACCATTATCATCGGTATGAACTTTATCAAGTTCAAACAAACCATCCTCCAAAGCATCTCGGATCCAATGATACCTCACATCGATATGTTTCGTTCTCTTGTGAAAAGTCGCATTCTTAGCCAACTGAATCGCACTTTGACTATCACAAAGAATTACGTAACGTCGTTGTCGGAAGCCTAGCTCTCGTAAAAACGTTTTCAGTCATAAGAGCTCATTGCTCTCTTCCACCGCCGCAATATACTTGGCCTCCGTTGTAGACAAGACAAAGCACTTTTGCAATCTTGATTGCCATGACACGGCTCCCCCTGCAAAAGTCATCAAATAACCGGAAGTGGATTTTCGGTTATCTTCATTACCGACCATATCTGAATCGGAATATCCAACAAGCATTGCTTTCCCGTTTCCAAACGTAATACCCAATATGGAAGTAACCCACAAATATCTAAATTTCCATTTTATGGCTTCTCAATGCTTCTTTACCGGATTCGATAGAAACCGGCTCACCACTCCCACGACATGAGCAATGTCGGGCCTAGTACATACCATAGCGTACATCAAACTCCCGACCGCCGAGGCATATGGAATTTTATCCATATCCTCAATCTCCTCCTTCGTCTTAGGGCAATCTTGGCTCGTCAATTTAAAATTGTTAGTAAGAGACGAACTAACAACTTTAGCTTTGTCCATGTTGAAACGTTTAAGAACCTTCTAGATACATTGCTCTTGCGACATGTGCAATTTCCGGGCTGCTCTATCCCGAGTGATTCTTATTCCAAGAATTTGTTTAGCCGCCCCCAAGTCTTTCATGGCAAAAGACTTACTCAATTCTTCCTTCAAGTTGGCAATCCTCTCGGCATTCTTGCCAACGATCAACATGCCGTCCACATAGAGCAATAAGATGATAAAGTCATTATCTCTGAATTTTTTAAAAAATACGGAATGGTCGAGAGTCGTCTTCCGGTAGCCTTGCCCCCCCATAACTGACTCAAACTTCTTGTACCATTGCCTTGGTGCTTGTTTCAACCCGTATAAACTTTTTCGATGTTTACACACATAATCCTCTTTTCTTTGACCTCAAATCCTTCCGGTTGCTTCATATAAATTTCTTTGTCAAGGTCTCCGTGAAGAAAAGCCGTCTTGACATCCATTTGCTCACCCTCAAGGTCAAGGCTAGCCGCAATACCAAAGACCAATCGAATCGATCCTATCTTCACAACCGGAGAAAAAATCTCGTCATAATCAATGCCCTTCTTTTGACTAAATCCTTTCACTACTAGTCTAGCTTTGTATCGGGGCAAAGAGGTATGCTCCTCCGACTTCACCCGATATACCCATTTGTTTCTCAAAGCCCTCTTGCCTTTCGGCAACTTCACCAACTCGTAAGTGTTATTCTCATGCAAGGAACTCATCTCGTCTTGCATGGCATCCATCCATTCCTTCTTCTTTTCATCCTCCATGGCCTCCGCAAAATATTCGGGCTCTCCCTCGTCGGTGAGTAAAATATACTCATCGGCCGAATAACGAGAGGAGGGATGACGGTCCCTTGTCGACCGCCTATGTGGAACAAAAGATGGCATGTTCGTCACAGGTAGCTCAGGATGAGCTCCATCGGTGTCATCTTGCCTCAATTCATCGTTCTCACCGTCATCATATTGTTCATTATTTTGGACGTCAACTCCAATGGGTGTCTCAACATTTTGTGGAGGAACGAGGTCCAAATCAATAAGATCATAGTCGTGTTGCGGAGCCGACTCTCCATTCTCAACATCCTTCATTGTTTGATCTTCAACGAAAACAACATCTCTTGACCGAACAAGCCTCTTTGTAACCGGGTCATACAATCTATACCCAAACTCATCATGCCCGTAACCAATAAAAATACATGGTTTCGTCTTGGAATCAAGTTTCGACCTTTCATCATTCGGAATGTGAAGGAGTATGACTCTTAAAAGTAACTCTCCTTTGCTTCCCGGCTAGACAATGAGAGCATCTTTTAAGGTGTACCTTGTGAACCCCGGACAACGCCTCCTTCTTCGACAATAGCGCCATTCCTTTTTCACTCATGTGACCGAGCCTCTTATGCCATAACTCGGCCATGTCATTATTGTCGATTGTGTTCAAGAAATTAGTCCTGACCTTCGGAAGTGTCACGTACAATTTTCCTTCCTTTTGTCCTCTCCCGACAATCAAGGAACCTCTAGTGAGTTTCCATAACCCCTTGTCAAAACCGCTATGATAACCGTCATCTTCGAGTAAACCAACGGACATAACATTAAGCCTCATATCCGTAACATGTTTTACATTCCGTAAAACAAGTTCCATTCCGGTGTCGAATCTCAAATGCACATCTCCCACTCCAACAATCTTGGATAACCCATCGTTACCCATCTTGACTATACCAAAGTCGCCCGGAGTATAAGAGGAATAAAAATCTCTACGTGATGTAACATGACACGTAGCACCACTATCGACCACCCAACTCGAATCATCTCTCGCAAGGTTGACCATATCATAATCACAACAAACAAAGAATTCTTCGTAGTAGTATTAACTTCGGCTTTATCATTACTAGCGCTTTCCTTCTTTTGTGAATTTTCTCGGCCTTGACGATTCTCCTTCTTTAATTCTCGGAAAAATTTCTTAGTATGCCCTTTCTTACCACAATGGTAACATTCGATATTGGCATACTTCCCCCGAGAACTACTCCTTTGTGGCCCTCTATTACTCGGACCTCTACTTTGACCTCTCCCCCGTCTTTCGGTAACTAGAACATCCGACTGTGACGAAGATCCTTGTGCTCGGACCTCCTCATTCAACATGTTCCCTTTAGCTAGTTCCATCAAAATGACTCCATCGGGGGCGGAGTTAGACAACGACATTCGAAACGTCTCCCAAGAATCCGGCAATGTGCCTAACAACCACAAAGCTTGCACCTCCTCTTCGAATTTAATTCCCATTCCGGCAAGTTGATTAATTATGCCTTGGAATGCATTTAAATGATCCGATAGAGGATTCCCGTCTCGAAACTTCAAATTCATCATTTGTTTGATGAGGAATAACTTATTATTCCCCGTCTTCCAAGCATACAATTGCTCGAGCTTGTGCCATAACTCTCGAGCATCCTTCTCTCCACTAATATGGTTCAAAACGTTGTCATCCACCCATTGTCGAATATATCCGCAAACTTGGCGATGCAAAATAGTCCACTCCACGCCGGACTTCCCTTACGGTTTATCTTTGCTAAAAATGGAAAATAATAATCCTTCACGTATAGAAGGTCTTCCATCTTCCCCTTCCATGCGTCGTAGTTTGAACCGTTCAAGTTAACCATTCTACTCGTGTTGGCTTCCATCTTACAATTGAGATACTTAAACAACCACGAAACAAACAAATCCCGTGGCTCCTATACCACTTTGTTGGGAAAAATACCGACAAACCTCACGTCACAACGAATAAAGCGGAACCTCGTTTGACAAATTCTCACTCTTCAATCGTAACTTTGTGGTTACCGACGAGTAGAGCAATAATTACAACTCGATAAAAATAATACAAATGATATTCAAAAGCGATAAATAACGAGACACAATTTTAGCGTGGAAAACCCCTCAAGACGAGAGTAAAAACCACGGGACCGAAGCCGCTTAAATCCACTATCACCAATACACACAAATACACAATTGTCCCTAATACAAACTAGGGGTATACACCAATCGTCAAATACTTGGTAATAAATGTTCTTCAAGTATTTGGAATCAATAATAACTACAAGATCGAGAAAAGAAACAACCGTAAATAACTTACACAAAGAGCTAACGAAATGCCCGAACTCCGGACTCAAAATCTCGATCTACACCGGTGAAAAGATTTGCCCAATAGCTACCAAGCTCTTGTCAAAAGATCACGACGATCCGACCGATAAATCTCCGGGAAAATGAAGAAATGTATTTCTCTCTCTCTCTCTCTCTCTCTCTCTCTCTCTCTCTTGTTCTTCACAAAGTGTGTGCTGAAAGTGAAGAATCCCGTCTGAAAAAATGCATAAAAAGATCCCCTTTAGCAGGGTTTGTAACACCCCCAGATCAAATCGGGAATATTACACGCCGCAGACCCTCTCCGTGAGGATCCACCAGGCTAGACATCAACACAACACATTACATTACATACTGATGAATCAAAATAACGAATCAATAGACCGATTTGGTCTTCCGTCACTGACTTACAAATCAAAATACATAAACTCATCCAGACTCATACACATGCAAGGGTAAAATACTTGCAACGCATTTAACAATAAGACAATGGAAAAGACAATACAATGGACTCGACTAATCGAAGTCAAAGCGCCTTCGTGTGATTAGTATCATTCGTCTTTCATCATCCCTCGTGCCGATCCCGTGTCTTGCTCCCGAAAACCTGCATGTACCGGACACAATACAGATATCCACCCCGATTACTGGGGTTAGCAAACTCCACTGTTTCGCTAGTGCAAGTATAAAGTGCAAATACGAGCCATACACAACACATTCCGAGAATACAACGAAAGACTTCGAGGTATATTTAGTTAAAAATAGTTCAAGTCTTGAAAGTAGAAACGAAGTAAGTAAGCACTTTGAAAACATTTGAAATTGAAAAGTTCTTAATTCCTCGAAAGTCATTTAGGGTCACAGCCCCAAAGTTCATTTTTCAAAATACAAATCCGTTTAACAAAACACGGGGTCCACGACCCAACCATTCCGGTCACAAAACACAGGGTCCACGACCCGATCATCCACTTCAATTCACTTACAAGGACACATTACACATAACACATTATTCCTATGCCATTCTAGTCAAGCACCAAGACTCGATATACAATGTCTCTCAACCCCGAGCACAAAGCATTGTGATACTCCGAACAATATCACAATTAACGAAAACATCGTCATCCTCAAGATGAAAAACCACAACTGGTAACCCGCGTCCGTACCCCTTAGTATCGACCCCCAGACATCCCGTCGGACACTCCGGGTGGGAAACCACTTCCGCGGCCGTACCCCTTAGTATCGACCCCCAGACATCCCGTCGGACACTCCGGGTGGAAGTTCATCCACACACGCACCCAAGTCCACTTCCGTGGCCGTACCCCTTAGTATCGACCCCCAGACATCCCGTCGGACACTCCGGGTGGAAGGAACAACACACACACACGTTCCAAAATCACAGTTGCAAACCACAAGCCTCGAAGGTCAATCACAGTATATATAGTCGAGGTACCTTACTAGAATGGCCAGTTCATCCAACATATACTCACGACCAAGTAATGATACGATTCACAAAGAAGCACAAGATTTCAATAGCACCGAACGACACAACTGATATCACTCAAACTCACATATTCATCCATAAACACGTGGACTCCAAGCACATAATTTGACAAAAGAATTACACTTTACATTTACCAACGACATAATCATACGCAATGACATCACAAGAAGGTAAGGTGATCTATACTCGACACTAGCTCGCATATTCAACTAAGCACATTAATTCCCGACACACACGGATCACCTTTACAAAAAGCATGATGGTAAATATTCCGATTTCTTTTGAAAAATGGTTATTAATATTTATTTAGCACATATCGACGATTAACAACCATAATATCCACAAAACACGTAATGTATGGGCAAGATACTTGCCTCGATAATCGACACCGGACACTCCTACGAACACGGCTCAGTCGGGACACCTCGAACACCTACAATTCTCCGGCGAAGACAAAGAATACGCCCACGATCGAAAAGCTTAAAGAAAATGACGAACGGAAGGGTTCCGACTCGAGTTCTTCGCAAGAATTCGACCCTAACAACATATAATCAATAAATCATCGATCATACGAGGAAGAATAATCGTAGAACGCCCGAAAACCCCTCTATGACATTTTACCGGACACCTTCAAGGCGTCGATCAAGAACTCGACCAAAACAACGAATCGATACGATCCAACCATGGAATATTAAGGGAAAAGATGTAATACATCTTAATAATCATCAATCTATCATAATACCAAGTTAAATCGGATTAATCGGACGAAAACAACCAAAATACCCAAAATCCCCAAAATTAGATTTCTAGGAAATCGCTGGTCAGCGAGATCGGAGGATGTTATAGGACGGATGATTGATGATATGAGCCTCAAAACTTCATGGATTGAAAGAACAACATCATGTCTCCATGATGTATACACCCACAGCCGCGAACGGGAAGAAAAGGAATGAGAAACTGGGTGAAAAATACGCTGCCAGGCCTTAAATAGGGTGACAGACTCGACCGTGTCCGCCTGACACGGTCGTGGCGCGCAGTTGGCCGGCAGGGACTCGACCGTGTCCTGCTAGACACGGTCGCGGCGTGGAGGGACCTACCGATAGTGATGTTGTGTCAAGATTTAACACCTTCCGACCGGCGATCGACTAGGAGGACGGGCGACCGAGTCACTGCCGAGCGGCCAAGTCAGTTCTGCCGATCAGCAACCTGGCGACCGAGCCTTAGCCCAGCGGACAAGCTACATCGACCGACCGAAGGCCCCAGGACCAGTCCCGATGCCGAGCGATCGACCCCAAGACGATCGCCTCTCAGTACTCGGCGATCGACCCCTGGCGACCTACGAACGGACGATCTCCTCTCGGCACCTGGCGACCTATCCTTGGCGACCGACCCTTGGCGATCTCCATCCACTGGCCGATGGCGGCCTCCGAAGACCATCCAGGGACGACCGCCTCATGTCGATCACCACCGATGGACATCCTGTCGGCAAAGGCCGAGCACCAGGACTGGCACCATGTGCAAAGGCCGGGACAAGATCCGCGAATCCCGGGCCATTGACCAAAGTCTGACAGATTCCCTCCACCAGCCGACAGGCCGCCGAAAGCTTGTCAGTAGGGCCACATGTTGGCCGACTCGGACACGTGATGGCTCCTTATTGGACCGCCCAAAGTGTGGCGGCCTCTTCCTTGGACTTTAGCCCGACAACAAAGATCTTATTTGGACTTTAGCTTGACGGCAGGAGATCGGCACATTATTATATTGGCAGCGGTCGGGCAGATTATTTTAATGGCCGGCAGCGATCGGCCACTACAGACGTGACCTTGCCGCCTATATAAGCAAGGCACCTGCACTTGACACCTTCAGCCTTTCCTTGAGTTTCTCTCGAGCATTCGGACATTACATACACAAAACAAGCTAAATACCCAAAGACTTGGCTAACATCCAACTCTTGGCAATGACTTTCTTTTGGTCTTACTTCTCCGGCCTTTTCTCCTCAAGGCATTATCGGCGGGACGAAGAACACCAAGCTTCGCTCAAGAGCCGGATTAACAGAGTCTTTTTACACTCATTGTATTTAGATTTCTCTCATTAATACTTGTATCCACGAATATTCGTATTAATAACATCTCGCGAGAGCATTCAAGCCCGGGCCTAACAAACCCGGCAAATCTTGTATTATTTATCTTCTCTCGGAAGTGCTCCCGCAATTGTTGTTTGTTGTCCGTCTTCCAGCAGTATTAATCTTCGGATAAATATTTTGGGCAACAACAATTGGCGCTAGAGGAAGGGGGCAAATCCAACCCTCGATTTTTTTACACCTACCGTCCCGAAGAACACTCACTGTTCTCGGGGCAGATACTTGAAGTGACACTCACTGCACTTCAAAGAAATCCTTCAGAAATCATGTCTTCCGCCTCCGCGTCGAAGAAAGCCGGCTGCCGGCTGCACCCCCTGTTCCGTCCCGGTCCCGAGCCGCCCGATGGTGGAAGGTAGCCGCCGCGCCGGAGGCGCTCGACCACGTCCGGGAAGGCGGCCCGAGCCTCTCGCTCGATCGGTTCGAACCAAGGAACAGATCGAAGGGGCCTGGCCGTCCTTCAGAGCGACAGAGTGCACTGACGCGCCTCCGGCCTACGCCCCGGTCTCTCGCCGGAAGATCAAGCGGAAGCTTAAGGCACTCTTGGCCGAGCAAGCGCCAGAGGCTCTCGCCCGCAAGAAGAGGCGCTCGGCGGCCGGAGCACGTGCGCCTCGATCGCTGGCGGCGACCCGACACAGCGGCCGGGGGTCCGGCCCGGCTACGAGACGACGGAGTTGGTGTCCGTCACTGGAGCTCGGCCTACCCGGCTCCCACAAGACGATCCAGCCGCTGGCTCCCGCCGCCAAATTCCCGAGGTCGGCGGCTGGGTCGGAGATCGGTACACGATCGCCTCGGCCCCCGCTCCCAAAGCCGATCCGCAAGCAGCCGAGCCGCGGCGATCGCCGCAATGCAACGTCAGATCGACGACATGAAGGCACTCCTGCAATCCGGGGCAGGCGCCGTGAGGACGATCGCCCCGCCAAGCGAGCCGCTCGCGATCGACATCGAGCTCGCCCCGGTGCAGCACACGATCGCCCCTCCTAAGACACCCGTGTACCAAGGGCGATCGGACCCCCAAGCACACCTGCACAAGTTCAACATCTACATGACCGGGTGTGGGGCATCAGACGCGACCAGGTGCCGAATGTTCCCTCTGACACTGGACGACCTCGCCCACCGGTGGTACACTTCATTGCCACCTCGGTCCATTGGCTCCTTTAACGAGCTGGCGCATGTCTTCACGGAGCACTTCGCCACCCGGGTCGCCCGCCCAGAAGGTCGCCATCGCATGATGCAAATCAGACAAGGAGAACAGGAGTCAGACTCGGACTACATCGACCGGGTTGACATGATCATCCTCAACGGCGAGCCCGTAAGCGATGAGACCGCCCTCTACGCTGTCCTAGGAGGTTTTCAGGGTTTCTCGCCTATGTTCAGGCATCTCACGAAGACCCTGCCGACGACCTACGCAGCCTTCCGGGCTAAAGCCGCAGATTTCCTATCCAGGCAAAGGCTTCTTCTCAGCCTAGGAGTAGATCGATCGGCGCCCGTACGACGACCTCCAGTCTACCAGCCCGATCGCTACTATCCAGAAGAGCCGGAGGACTCGCTCACCGCCTACAGTCCAACATTCTAAGTGAGGGACTAGCCGCCGCCCGATCGCCAATATCGACCTACGAATAAAGCGATCGGCCGCCGAGCGGCGATCGCCAGTCTTCCGGCCAGATCGCAACATCATCAAGAACCCGGTGGACACGATCGCCATCTACATCCAAAGATATAACATGACGGACTAAAGCATAAGATCGCCTCCACCGCACATCATAAATCCATGGCCTGGCATCGATGGAACATTGCCGCCCGGCCATGCAAGGTCCTTTCGCCGAGATCGCCCGCCTTCGTTTAAATACGAGGCCGGCGTAGTCGAGGGCCCTCCAACATTAATCGGTGGACTCATTCCACAACCCCGTCTCAACGTACACTGCCGAGGTCGGCCATCTCCATGGTGGCCGAGGTGGAAGCAGAGCTAACAAGCCGCGGCGTGGAGTTGATTCATCCGACGCCCAGCGCAAGGACTCCTCTAGGCCGAGACCGCACGCCTTTCGTTTAAAAACAAGGCGAGGCGCACTAACAGAGGACCCTCATAATAAAGTGAGTCACGAGGCACTCATTGTCTACGTGCACCAAGACACGGTCATGGGGTCGGTCCATCGATCTCCGCGACCGCACGATTCCTCAAGCAAGCGAAACCACCAAGTTTCCATGGGGGATCGCCAATGTTGTTTTTGCGGTACAAGACCGAAACAAAGCTAAGCAAATCGAACATAAAAGCCCAAGTCCGAGTCCTAAGTCGGCTCGGATCGCCGTCCTCATCCGTACACGATCACAAGAAGAACCACCTCGCCCCATGTCTTCAACATAGGAGCAAGTCGGGGCAATTGTTGTGTCAAGATTTAACACCTTCCGACCGGCGATCGACTAGGAGGACGGCGACCGAGTCACCGCGAGCGGCCAAGTCGATTCGCCGATCAAGAACTTTGGCGACCGAGCCTTAGCCCAGCGGACAAGCTACATCGACCAACCGAAGGCCCCAGGACCAGTCCCGATGCCGAGCGATCGACCCCAAGACGATCGCCTCTCAGTACTCGGCGATCGACCCTGGCGACCTACGAACGGACGATCTCCTCTCGGCACCTGGCGACCTACCCTTGGCGACCGACCCTTGGCGATCTCCATCCACTGGCCGATGGCGGCCTCCGAAGACCATCCAGGGACGACCGCCTCATGTCGATCACCACCGATGGACATCCTGTCGGCAAAGGCCGAGCACCAGGACTGGCACCATGTGCAAAGGCCGGGACAAGATCCGCGAATCCCGGGCCATTGACCAAAGTCTGACAGATTCCCTCCACCAGCCGACAGGCCGCCGAAAGCTTGTCAGTAGGGCCACATGTTGACTGACTCCGGACACGTGATGGCTCCTTATTGGACCGCCCAAAGCTGTGGCAGCCTCTTCCTTGGACTTTAGCCCGACAAACAAAGATCTTATTTGGACTTTAGCCCGATGACCCGTGAGATCGGCACATTATTATATTGGCCGGCAGCGGTCGGCAGATTATTTTAATGGCCGCAGCGATCGCCACTACAGACAGACCCGGCCCTATATAAGCAAGGCACTCGCACTTGGACACTTGCTTGACTTCCTTGAGTTTCTCTCGAGCATTCGGACATTACATACACAAAATGAAGCTAAATACCCAAAGATTGGCTAACATCCAACTCTTGGCAACAGCTTTCTTTTGGTCTTACTTCTCCCGGCCTTTTCTCCTCAAGCAGATTATCGGCGGGACGAAGACCACCAAGCTTCGCTCAAGAGCCGGATTAACAGAGTCTTTTTACACTCATTGTATTTAGATTTCTCTCATTAATACTTGTATCCACGAATATTCGTATTAATAACATCTCGCGAGAGCATTCAAGCCCGGGCCTAACAAACCCGGCAAATCTTGTATTATTTATCTTCTCTCGGAAGTGCTCCCGCAATTGTTGTTTGTTGTCCGTCTTCCAGCAGTATTAATCTTCGGATAAATATTTTGGGCAACAACAAGTGACCTATCCGCGGCGCTCGGCATTGACTCGACCGTGTCCTGGAACACGGTCGGGCCTCTCGGCAGTTAGTTCGGCTTATCCGGAAGAGTTCGACTCGGCCGTGCCAGACGACACGGTCGGGTCCTGAGGCAGAGACTTCTGGCTTATCCGGACGAGTACGGCACGGGCCGTGTCGGACGACACGGCCGAGTCCGGTCGGCAGTGATCGGCCGAAAGCTGAAAAATGAGCGGGTGAACGAAAACGATCATAACTTTCTCGTCCGGACTCCGATTGACTCACCGTTTGAACCATTGGAAAGCTAATTCGATGCTCTATAATATTGCAAGGATTTAGAATTTTTGGAGTTACCAAAAATTAATGGTGATCTAACAAAGTCGAACTCATAAGAGGAAAGTTGAAACAATGAACAATAATGATACACAACTCGAAGTTTTTTTCCGAACGGTGAACACGGTGAATGAACATGATTGATGAATGATTATAATTGAGTGAAAATACACTGAGTGACAATTACAGACTGATAATTACTGAATGAAAATGAATGAATTACAACCGGGTATTACACGGATGACAAAAAGTCCAGAATTAATCATTCTCGAAATGACGAAACGGTCATGAGCGAGTCGTCAAAACGGACTCCGGCTGAAAAAGAAATTTACCGAAAAATCGGAAATTGCGGATATTACATTCTACCCTCCTTAAAAGAAGTTTCGTCCCGAAACTTAAAACAAGTAGGGAGAAGCAATATCCCGCCAGGAGAACTCAACGAGATACGCAAGGAAACGCGTAACTTACGCCCATCGCTGAAACGTTACAAGCAACGCAAAGGAATATACGGCGCGAAAACACGTTCCACGACGACCAACACGACATCGCCGTTAGGGATATAACAAAACCAACAAGTGACAAGCGTCATCAAATGGATAATACAATCAAGTCAATTATCCGAACAATCACAAAACACAACGGACGAAAATCAATATGATTGACCAATCCAACGGTACATCAATCAAAACGCGAGCCAATCGCTGAACAAATACGGAATTCCACTGCCGAAGGGTTGGAAGATCGAAAACGAGACTAATTTTCCGAACTTGGAAAGGTCACAACGATATATATATAGATCAATTTGGGACAATATCAGAACTCGCTCGAGTGACAAAGGTGAGAAACAACACTGTGTCGAAGGCCAACGAACACAATGAGTCGATACGGTTGGACGAAACAGAATAGAAAGAAAGAAAAATGCGGTTATTACATCATATCACCTTTAAAAGAGGTTTCGTCCCGAAACCTAAACAACGAGAACGAAGTGCTGGAATAGAAACCTTCCCGACCATATCCTCTTGGTCCACATCCGATCTTCATGGCCATTAGTATCGTGGTCACGACTGCGTCCTCTGCCCATGGCATACTAAGTGGATTTCCACTCAATACGATTGCACAACTTCGCAAAAAATTATACTAAAATACCAACTCAGCACGACATATCACATAAAGGTAACCAATAACAACTCGAAAAGAAAATCCACGAGGTATCCTTTTAAAGGAAATCTTTTGAAAATCCTAGGATTTGTATGGTATTTAAAATAAACTTTAAAAGTACTTTTGGTACCTCGGGTTGTTTCATCAAAACTTGTAAACAACATACTTTAACCGTCTCATTTTAAATCATTTGAAGTCATCATGCCCCTACGTATCATCATCACCGTTAACAACTAACAAGTTAACCATGCAAGATCATCAAATCATTCTTACATACTCTAACATTTCTAAATCCGAGTTTGAACTTTACATCGAGTGAGATTTTTCATCTTTCACTATGTTTTTTTGAAAATAAAAATCGCATTGGTTTTTGAAATAAAATATTTTTTTATGGTGTGAAAGATTTTTGAAAATCATTCACTCGAATTATTTGAAAATACAATAATACGTTAAAAATCATTTTCGAAAATTCTCCCAACACTTCACAAACATCAACGACGGTAATATTTTACAAAATGTCTACATGTACTTTAAAACAAATCTTTCAAATACCATCGAGGTTTTATTTGAGAATCCAAGGCCGGCTTGCCAATTCCAAAAAAAAAAAAATTTCAAAGTATACACGGAGCCGCCGATTAATCGAACCGTCAAAACTTTGTGAAGTTTCCAGGAAAGTGTTTTTGAACACACACAGCAGACATAATTTATCAATTCATCAAACACAATCAAATATCACCTAACAATACGAAAAGTCTTAACACACATTCACGCACAACAGTTGTTATCACTAGACACCACGTAGAGAATACAACTACAGGTGATTGGCCGCAAAAGTTAGACCTAACGGCTATAATGCGGTTCCATAGCCTCTGCCCAGGTTGATTAGCGCGCGTTACAACAAAAGTTAACGTGCGCTAAACACGCCACGTTAGCGCGCGTTAGGCTCGTATTAAGCCTGTGCTAATCGCCCGATCACCAACACGATTGCAAACATATATGAGGTAATACTAGACTCGAAGGTTACAAATAAGCAACAACATACGAGTCTAAATGTCATCGATTCACATAATTATAACATCTCACAAGCAACCATCAAAAGAAAATCATCCTATCAAGAACAAAAATTTTACTCCTCAATAAAGAGGACTATCTCAACACATACATACCGATGGACTCAACTTTCACGTTACTATTTTAATTTTAAAGCGACACCCCTGCTCAACAACGAGAGCATCATCAATACGCATCTTCTGAACAACATTCATGAAACCAAAAAGTTACAAACGAGAGTCACGTCTTGAGTATATTTTGAAGACCTTATTTGAGTTAAAAACTCGAGTTTTGAAAATTTATAGTATGAGATGAGAATGAAATATCGGTAATTTGAAGTCTAAAAATTTTCGACCCTGAGGTCGTCATACAAAAATCTAAATTTTTCCTCCCTTGGAGAACATTTTAAAAATTTACGTGACTCCCCGAAAGGATTCGAAAACTTAAAATTCCAAGGTTTATACTCTTGTAAGAAAAATGATTTATACAAGGATACATTCAGCAATATCATTCTACATTTTAGCGCAAGACGGGAATCAACAAATATATGTCACTTACTCACGATGCATCTTCAAATATTAACTACATAACACAAAATCACACAGGCTCGTATAGCTCGTGGTACAACCTGTAGTAGGGAGACTTACATCCACAGATCGCACGAAGATGATGGCTGCATCCTGATACTAATCACGGCCGACATTCCAAACGACGCGTCGCGACACTACATCAGTCAGACTCAATCTGACAAGACAAGACCCAATAATACACGACTGGACCCGATGACCTAGGTTTCCGCAACCTAAGCTCGATACCATAAATGTAACACCCCGCATCAAACCGGAATATTACACGCCGCACCCTCTCCGTGAGGATCCACCAGCTAGACATCAACACAACACATTACATTACATACCGATGAATCAAAATAACGAATCAATAGACCGATTTGGTCTTCCGTCAGCGACTTACAAATCAAAATACATAAACTCATCCAGACTCATACACATGCAAGGGTAAAATACTTGCAACGATTTAATAATAAGACAATGAAAAGACAATACAATGGACTCACTAATCAAGTCAAAGCGGCCTTCGTGTGATTAGTATCATTCGTCTTTCATCATCCCTCGTGCCGATCCCGTGTCTTGCTCCCGAAATCCTGCATGTACACGGACACAATACAAATATCCACCCCGATTACTCGGGGGTTAGCAAAACTCCACTGTTTCGCTAGTGCAAGTATAAAGTGCAAATACGAGCCATACACAACACATTCCGAGAATACAACGAAAGACTTCCCGAGGTATATTTAGTTAAAAATAGTTCAAGTCTTGAAAGTAGAAACGAAGTAAGTAAGCACTTTGAAAACATTTGAAATTGAAAAGTTCTTAATTCCTCGAAAGTCATTTAGGGTCACAGCCCCAAAGTTCATTTTTCAAAATACAAATCCGTTTAACAAAACACGGGGTCCACGACCCAACCATTCCGGTCACAAAACACAGGGTCCACGACCCGATCATCCACTTCAATTCACTTACAAGGACACATTACACATAACACATTATTCCTATGCCATTCTAGTCAAGCACCAAGACTCGATATACAATGTCTCTCAACCCCGAGCACAAAGCATTGTGATACTCCGGACAATATCACAATTAACGAAAACATCGTCATCCTCAAGATGAAAAACCACAACTGGTAACCCGCGGCCATACCCCTTAGTATCGACCCCCAGACATCCCGTCGGACACTCCGGGTGGGAAACCACTTCCGCAGCCGTACCCCTTAGTATCGACCCCCAGACATCCCGTCGGACACTCCGGGTGGAAGTTCATCCACACACGCACCCAAGTCCACTTCCGTGGCCGTACCCCTTAGTATCGACCCCCAGACATCCCGTCGGACACTCCGGGTGGAAGGAACAACACACACACACGTTCCAAAATCACAGTTGCAAACCACAAGCCTCGAAGGTCAATCACAGTATATATAGTCGAGGTACCTTACTAGAATGGCCAGTTCATCCAACATATACTCACGACCAAGTAATGATACGATTCACAAAGAAGCACAAGATTTCAACAGCACCGAACGACACAACTGATATCACTCAAACTCACATATTCATCCATAAACACGTGACTCCAAGCACATAATTTGACAAAAGAATTACACTTTACATTTACCAACGACATAATCATACGCAATGACATCACAAGAAGGTAAGGTGATTCTATACTCGACACTAGCTCGCATATTCAACTAAGCACATTAATTCCCGACACACACGGGTCACCTTTACAAAAAGCATGATGGTAAATATTCCGATTTCTTTTGAAAAATGGTTATTAATATTTATTTAGCACATATCGACGATTAACAATCATAATATCCACAAAACACGTAATGTATGGGCAAGATACTTGCCTCGATAATCGACACCGGACACTCCTACGAACACGGCTCAGTCGGGACACCTCGAACACCTACAATTCTCCGGCGAAGACAAAGAATACGCCCACGATCGAAAAGCTTGAAGAAAACGACGAACAGAAGGGTTCCGACTTGAGTTCTTCGCAAGAATTCGACCCTAACAACATATAATCAATAAATCATCGATCATACGAGGAAGAATAATCGTAGAACGCCCGAAAACCCCTCTATGACATTTTACCGGACACCTTCAAGGCGTCGATCAAGAACTCGACCAAAACAACGAATCGATGCGATCCAACCATGGAATATTAAGGGAAAAGATGCATCAATCTATCATAATACCAAGTTAAATCGGATTAGTCGGACGAAAACAACCAAAATACCCAAAATCCCCAAAATTAGATTTCTAGGAAATCTGACCTGATTCGGTAGATCGGAGGATGTTATAGGACGGATGATTGATGATATGAGCCTCAAAACTTCATGGATTGAAAGAACAACATCATGTCTCCATGATGTATACACCCACAGCGAACGGAAGAAAAGGAATGAGAAATCGGGTGAAAATACGCCGCTGTGCCTTAAATAGGCTGACAAACTCGACCGTGTCCGCCTGACACGGTCGTGGCGCGCAGTTGGCCGGCAAGGACTCGACCATGTCCTGCTAGACACGGTCGCGGCGTGGAGGGACCTACCGATAGTGACCTGTCCGCGGCGCTCGGCATTGACTCGACCGTGTCCTGGAACACGGTCGGGCCTCTGGGCAGTTAGTTCGGCTTATCCGGAAGAGTTCGACTCGGCCGTGCCAGACTACACGGTCGGGTCCTGAGGCAGAGACTTTTGGCTTATCCGGACGAGTACGGCACGGGCCGTGTCGGACGACACGGCCGAGTCCGGTCGGCAGTGATCGGCCGAAAGCTGAAAAATGAGCGGGTAAACGAAAACGATCATAACTTTCTCGTCCGGACTCCGATTGACTCACCGTTTGAACCATTGGAAAGCTAATTCGATGCTCTATAATATTGCAAGGATTTAGAATTTTTGGAGTTACCAAAAATTAATGGTGATCTAACAAAGTCGAACTCATAAGAGGAAAGTTGAAACAATGAACAATAATGATACACAACTCGAAGTTTTTTTCCGAACGGTGAACACGGTGAATGAACATGATTGATGAATGATTATAATTGAGTGAAAATACACTGAGTGACAATTACAGACTGATAATTACTGAATGAAAATGAATGAATTACAACCGGGTATTACACGGATGACAAAAAGTCCAGAATTAATCATTCTCGAAATGACGAAACGGTCATGAGTGAGTCGTCAAAACGGACTCCGGCTGAAAAAGAAATTTACCGAAAAATCGGAAATTGCGGATATTACAGGGTTGACCCGTGTGCCGCGGCCCGGCCCAAGTGTGCCGCGGCACACAGCGTAAAATCACGCCCAGGCATCGGCAGGGGCCACGGCCCAGAGTACAGGCGCGCAGGCCATGCCAAGCAAAATGACGAGGGCCGCAGATCCGCAGGGATGTGCCGCTTCCCCAGGTGATCGGCAGCGCTCGGAAGCGCTCGGCAGGGATGTGCTCGGCAGAGGCCGCGGCCCAGAGTACAGTGGCTCGACAGCGCCTAGGAGTTTCGGGGCTCGGAGTCAGAAGCCGCGGCCAGTTGATCTTGGTGAGGAAAAATGTCTTTTCAAGCGTAGTGCCACGGCCCGGAGGGTTTGTGCCGTGGCCCGGAGTCCAGTCGACTTCGAAAATGCCTATATTGCGGAAATTACTCCTACACTTTCCGGGGGCCGCGGCCCGACAGGCTTGTGCCGCGGCCCTAAGTGCATTTGCTGGGTAGTTCATTTTCCAAGTGTAGTGCCGCGGCCCGGAGTCCAGTCGACTCCAAAAATGTCTATACACTACTAAAAATTGGCTAAAATAGCTTCACAAAAATGTGAAGCTAAAGAAGTTGACTGTCAGATGTGTGACGCCAAAGATAGTCTAGTAATTTTAAATATTATATCTTTAGCGTCACATACGTGACGCCAAAGAAAGTTAGATGATTTTAATTATTATATCTTTGGCGTCAGATGTGTGACGCCAAAGAAAGTCCATCAATTATAAATAATATATCTTTAGCGTGACATACGTGACGCTAAAGATATTCGTTTAAAATAAAAAAAATAAAATTAGCCAGAACGAATTTCTGGATAATTTCAGGTGTGTGTGTGTGTATGTATATATATATATATAAATTTAATCATAAATATTTTCGAAATATATTTTTTGTTGTAATTAGAAAATATGCCAAAAGCTACACTTCTAATTATTATTAAAAAATAATTATATTATACTAAAAAGATATTTATTTAATTAGAAAATAAATATAATCATTTTTGTTATGTTTCGATAATATTAATATTGTAATTCACTTATATTTAAATAAATAAAAATCCTGCAAAAGAAAGAAAAAACAAAAAATTAATAAGTTAGTAGAAACAAAAAATAATATAAGTAAAATTATTAACCAAATTGAAAATAATTTAGAAATTACCTTGAAGATTGAGAGATGAAAGTTGAAGAAATGAGATGAAATGTGGATTAGAATTTTGGAATGAAGGAAGGTTTGTAGTGATGTTGTATTTATAATATATTTTGAAACACAATAGCTTCACATATGTGAAGCTAAAGTATTTCACTAAATTTGAATTTCCCCGCGGCTATGCCAAAAATTTCAAACTTCCGCCAATTTTTTTTAAAATATTCGTATTGACGCCTTTAGTAAGATAATTCTGTCCTGCACATTAGCTTCACATATGTGAAGCTAAAACTTGTCAACCACCATATACGCATGCGCCACCGAAATTATTCTAATATTATTCTTTGGCTTCACATATGTGAAGCCAATATCTGATTAAATATATTATATAACTCAGTTTGAGAGATGAACGCGATATATACATCATTTTTTTTCTTAAACCAACTAAATTATACAAATATACATCGTTTTTTTCTGAATTTCTTTCCGGAATATATATTCAAGGATATATTGAGCATTTTAAGCATTATTTAAGCAAGTCTATATCTATTAATTGCTATAATAATATATCTATTTAAGTTAAAGTTTAAATAATCTATTATATATAAAGCCTATCCCCCTTAATTTAATGTGCAAGGGGGGTTGTGCACAAAAATTAGTACTGTACAACTAATGCATTGCACACAAAAAATAATTTCGTTTTTTATACTCACGAATTTACATCTACATATTAAACTCCAAGGAATACAAATAATCGTGTAATGATGGAGTGAACACAAAAGGGTTCCTGGAACCATGCTCTCATAATTGATGAATATGAAGTGTTGCTGAAGTATTAATACTTGAAGCACTATATAAACCATCCAAAGACGAGAAAACAACATAGCAAAAAACCACACCTGTTTTGCATTTTGCCATATAAGCCTCTGATAAGTGTCAGTTTTGTACACTTATCCATGGTTTGTATCGATAAAATTCACCCATAATTGAGCTAGTCTACTCGTTTTTTGCTTTTAATTTATTAGTTTTAATAATTTTATTTTTATCGGATGATGATCGGATTAAATAACTGAATTACTCAAGAAACAACATGTTTAATAAATATTTTCTTTATTGAATTTTGATATATTCATGTTGTAGGGCTTTCCGAGATTTAATTCGCAGTCTTTCGGATTCAAAATCGAGTTATATATCAAAAGTTATCATCCGAAGAAGATCTGGGGTAAAAACGCAAAGTCTGAGAAATTCTGGGCTGAAAACGTAACTTTCAAAGCAACCAGTGAACAAATTTACGAAGCCAAGTTACGGCCGTAACATTCAGGGGTTACGACCGTAAGTCACCCTAGTTACGGCCGTAACTCCTGAATGTTACGGCCGTAACTCTTGACAGATTACTATGATTTGTCTAATTATTTATACTTTTTGTGTATTATTGAGGGGATGGCTGGCATTGATCCGATCTAATGTAATAATGCTGGAGTTTTAGAGCTATTAGATGACTTTAGGTGTATAAATAGACCCCTTAGATCCTTCATCATTCATCATTCATCTTAGAATTTTCCATTTTGTTGTAAACTTTTCTTTTTGTGTGAAGAACACACTTGTGTTCTTGAGTGATCTTTGTAAGTGTGGTATAACATATGTTGTTCAGAGAGTTTATTGTTTCTATCTCCTTTATCTACTAAGGGAGTTAGGATCAATTCTTTCTCTTGATTCAACTAATAATGACCACACAAGCTTGTAATATGTGTAATAAACCCTTTATGGGCTAAGTTCCTTAAGTTGGGATTATAAACAAGGTTAGTCATGTTATTTATGTTTGTATAAAAGATCTATTGTGAATTACTTATTATTGTGTGTGATTTTCATTGTTTTAACAATCTTTATTTATTTGGCCAATAAATGAAGATATTTATGGTCTTCATATGTTTCGAAAGAAAATATGTTTGATTAGATCAAATGATCTTCACTCTAAGTTGTTCTAGGGGATAGAAATATACCCCTAGTCCTTAGATGATTCTTTGAGTTATTTTCATAAATCCTAATGCTATGTATTGAAGCCAATCAACATAGAAATATAGTGGATTGATTGAATATGTAAGGGACGTTTTATAGTTCGAAAGAGAAACCGTCTTTTTAAGGAAAATCGAATCTACACAACATAATAAGTAAATTCATCTTATGATCTCCAATACATCTTTTATAACTAATGACGAACTAAGTTTGTAATCCCAACTATTTCATTTTATCGATAATCAATCTATTATTATTGCTATCTTTTTATTTCCTTATAACATTAGAACTATTATTGTAATTTCTTTGAAATTATTAAACCAAACTTTTTAATTGTGTGTTTCACTCATCTTAAGTATCTATAAAAATAGACTAATAGTGTATAATTCAAATTAAAACCTAACTTCCTTGTGGGATCGATAAACCGGACTCAAAAAGTCCACTTTACTACTTGATACGATATCGTGCACTTGCGATAGTTACACTAAAAGCGTGTCAAGTTTTTGGCGTCGTTGCCGGGGACGTATAAGTTATATTTGAAATCTTACATTGTAAACTATTTTTATAGGTACAAATTTCTCGACGTTGTAACTTAGTACTAAATTGTGTCTGTCCGGTCAAGTGGTGGATAACGGTACTCCGTGACTATTAAAGTCGGATTTTTCAGTTTCCCACAACAACTGATATTTGTAGATATTTTATTCAATTATTTTCATTGTCTTTTTATTTTTTTATTTTTTTTTTTATCATGGACGAAACATTGTTTAAAATTGAAAAAAGATTTTCCTTTCTAAGCAAAAATGCAATTTTAAAAATTTACAAGACAAGGCTTGAAAGGATGAGGTTGCTTACAAATAAAAGCATACCTTTTGACATAAGATTCATTATCGAAGCCAAAGTAAGAATAGAAGGTGAATTCACAGAAACACCAACTAGATTTTTACCAGGGCTTGGAAAAAGTTCATATGCCAAGAAACGACGAGCAAAGATGCTAGCCGTTTGCTATAAATGTGCTAGATGGAACTGTAATGCAAAATGTCGATCTTTAGGAATTTCATCTACAAACAGAGAAGATAAAATTCAGTTCATTAATGATGGTCTGAATAAGGAGAATTTAAATAATATCGAAATTTCTCTTGACACGCATCCTAGTAGACTTGTATATTACGGAATTCAATGTTTGTGGAATAAATTCAAACCAGAATATGAACAACGTCTTGGGAATCTGACGTTAAAAGACCCTGTTTGCCAATTTGTAAGAAAATTGGATGGGAAGCTTCTCCCCGACTCATAGAAGGCGTTTAGGCCGTTTCTGAACGTAAAATCATAGGAAGATGTGAGCCACAATCACAACTACTGTACATACGCGTAAGTATCTTTTATTTTTGTCGTGTGGTGAGATTTTCTGAATAAAAAAATGTGATACGCGATAAAAGCTTTCGTTATTCTATTAAGTAGTTGAAGCACAATCAAACGCAATCACAAACTTGTTAAACAATTTTTACCTTCTTTTTTCTTCTTTAAATAAACTTTCTACTGGTTTCTTTCATTCATCCCTCAAACTTGCACTTTTCTCTGTTTCTCTCTAAATTTTTTTTTTCTTTTCAAAAATGGAGTCATCATCTTCAACAAAAAAATTTAACACGGTATGCATTTTTGGTGGAGCTAGTTACGAAAAGAGGCATGCTTTATCAAGCACCCACAACTTGGGTCGTACCTTAGGAGAAAAATGCATTCATGTAGTTTACGGAGGAGGAAGTCTAGGATTAATGGGACGAGTCACGTCGCCTATATGGAAGGAGTAAGAGTGTTGGGAATAATCCCAAAACCTCTAGTGAAAGTAAAATCACCGGTCAACTATTGGAGATGAGTTTAGATCTCGTGAATATGCAAGATCGCATAACTCACATGATAAATAATCTCGCGCCTTTATCACCCTTCCGGTGGTTTTGGCACCCTTGAGGAACTTTTTCATGTGGTTACAGAGCCCAGACTAAATGTTCATCAAAAACCAATAGGAGTGCTTAATGTCAATGGTTTCTTTGATGGTTTACGTCTTTCATCGACTACTCGCTGAAAAGGGCTTTATTTCCGAGCGTGCAAAACGAATCATAGTCGTTGCAACAACAAGAAGAACTAATCAAAAACTCAATGAATTTGTTCCTCAACCAGATCCACTCTAGCTAAAATTATGCAGGTAGAAGATTTTACCGTGAGAAAACGAAAAGTGGATTCATTCCTCTCCCTTTGATAACCCATGTCGGACCTCTTGTATTTTTACTTTCTGTCGTGTGTAATAATCGTGCTAAATGATGGCAGCTTAAGGAGTTTCATCTTGATCTCTTGACGCACATCTATTCGCGATTTATGTATTGCTGTAATTTTTATTTCGTGTTTTGCTTTTATAAAACTTTGATGGCAGCGTAAGGCGACTCTTCGGACTTTCTTGATGAGCATCTTAAAAAAAATTGTGTTATACTTACGAGTATATTTTATTTTCTTTTGTTGTGTACCTCGTATATTTAATCTCTTGTAGATTCTAAAAGGCGTTAGCTCAGACATCAACTTTCTTAACAGGGAGTATTCTGCTTTTCTGCACTGATTTTTATTTTTTTTATTTTTAAACTGAGGACAGTTTTATTTTCAAGTTTGGGGGTGGTTTGTTTTAGAATTTTGGTGTGTTTTGATTGATTTGGTTTTTGGTGTGTTTTGATTGATTTGGTTATTTGCCTTAATTTTTTTTATTATATATATATATATATATATATATATATATATGTATATTTATAGTATTTTGATTTTTGAGATTTCTAGATCTGGCCATAACACCAATAAATTAGCTATATACAAGCTTCTAAAATCGTTTTAACCGGTAAAAAAATTGTATATTCTAAAAATTTTTGAGCCTTAATCTCTGTTTCCAAGCCTTGTAATTATCATATAAAATCGAGTCATTCGTTACCTTGAGAAAAGAAGAATCAATTGGTTGATGAAAAATAAAACTGAAATTTACTTAATTTGTGGAGTTTTTGATTTTTCATGCTTAACTAAAAAATGATTTTACGCAAAAATTTTATTCCCTAAAAAAGGAGTCATTGGTGAAAAGAGCTACACGTTAGCAAATAACGGTGTGAAAGCTATCACCTAAAAAAATAAATGACGAAAAGGAGAAGTGTTGAGCAAAGAATAAACTTAATTTTGGAAGTCTTAAATTTTGCGAAAAATAAATGACTAACCATTGTTGGTGCGTAGTCGCCGTCTCGTAAAAAATTGGTGAAAAGAGCTACACGTTAGCAAATAACGGTGTGAAAGCTATCATCTTTTTACGAAAAGAAAAATAATGAGATAGAAATTGTGTTAGTGAAAAGAGCTACACGTTAGCAAATAACGGTGTGAAAGCTATCACTAAAAGGGATGTAGTTTATGAGCAGATTTGAATTAATTAGCAGCTGAATTTCAATACACTCAATTTTGTGAAAATCACAATATTTGATGACACCAATGAAATTCTTCTTCATATTGAGTCGAAAAATAAACGAGTGATCGAGAGCAACTATTAAAGGGAGTCGTGTGTATCACGAGTGGGAAAGAAATAATCAACCTATTGGGGGAAAACCTTACATTTTGGAATTACAAAATAAAAACCGTGTTTTAACTTCAAAAACATTAGTAGATTTACTTTGAATCTTGATTCATTTCTATCTACTGTATAAAGTTGGTTGTTGTTTATTAATGGCATTTTTATCTCCTTTTCTCTTTTTATATTTTAATTTATGTGTGTATTAATTTTCTTATTTTTCTTTTATTTTTTATTTTATTTTTGGTAAAGAGTCTTACTCGGGACTAGCAAGAATTCAAGTTTGGGGGTGTGATAAGTGTCAGTTTTGTACACTTATCCATGGTTTGTATCGATAAAATTCACCCATAATTGTGTAACACCCCGAGATATTCGGAAATATGTTACAGCGCCGTAGACCCCTACATGGGACCTACCAGGCTACAATAGGAAAACTCCGCTCGACTAACCATCTTGGTTAGCGAGGATACATAATTAGATAATATGACATATAAATATACGCCCGAACAACCGGCAGAAAGCATCAACCAACAACGTGACAATTTAAAGTAATACAATACGGAGTTTGAAACGAAAAGCCTAAGTACTCGCGAGTACAATCTATAAGTTTAAAACTGTGGGAACAACCATATCGAAATGGACAAAGGAAATAAGTAGACCCAAATGCACATGTCAACGACCCTGGCCAACATCCTCGTACTGTCCTGGTGCTCGCTCGTCCGGGTAGTCATAACCTGAAATCCATAACAAGAATTTCCCCAAAACGGGTCCCCAGAGGGGTTAGCAATTACGCTAGTACAAGTAATCCAGGCAAACCAATCGCTTACACATTCCATAGTACATGCACCAATATCATTTCAAAAACCAAAACAAGACATGTCTTTTTCCTGAAATAAATAATAAACAATTAGCCTTGAGAACGGGCGGCATGATACATTCTCTCTCGGGGCCTCACACGGACCCTAACGAGGTGGCTCCAATTACAGAAAAACAAAACCACGCACACGCTAAGCCGTGAGAACAGGCGGCAGATACATTCTCACTCGAGGCCTTGCAAGGACCCTAACGAGTTGGCTAAGGTGCGAAACTCGTGAAATCCAGGCGGCAAAGATAGATTTCCCTCCTTGACCCCGTCGGGCCAACACAAGGTGAGTTACAAACAAGTAATATACATCACCATTTCATGTTAAGCTTAAAGGTTTCCAAAAATACTTGCCTCGATTAAATAGACGATGACACGAACGGAACGGAAGAGTTGAACACGACCGCAAGGAACCGGCGGAAATGAACCTAACGATTTGAATAGCACAATCACAACCACTTCTAAACGATTATGGAAATGGAATACTCCCGGAAACCCGCCTACGATTCATGTATATTCGTATACAAACAACAACGAGGGCGGACCACAACCGAACCCTCTCGATTAGTAAAAATCACGAAATATACCATGAATCCGTAGGGAAACTAAGAATACCAACAAGAATAATCATATTCATCATGAATCCATCAACGAAACGGAAAGAATCGGACAAAACCCCAAAATCCCCAATTATCCAAAAAGGTAGGGTTTCAAGAGATATTACCTTGAGTGATTCAAGTATTAAGATCCGTAGAACACGCGTTAGATTGATTATCCGAGCCTCACAACCGAAAAGAAATGATGAAAATCGACCCCCGGATGAAGAACTCTCCCCCTCTATATCTTCTCTCTCGCGACGCCGTGGAAAAGTGGGGAAGGAAATGAGCTTCACGCTCAAAACAACACATTTATAGTGTAACACAACAGAACCTATCGGCCAGCCTATCGGCCGATAGTGCCCAACCGATACCCATACGGAATGCCGGCAGAGAGTCTATCGACCCCCTATCGGCCGAAAGGCTCTGGAAGTTCAAAGGTGAAGAAATTTACCTATCGGCCAGCCTATCGGCCGATAGGCCCAACCGATACCCATACGAATGCCGGCGGAGAGTCTATCGACCCCTATCGGCCGAAAGGCTCCCGGAAGTGCTCGCCAAAAGCGAAATGACCATAACTCTCTCGTCCGACTCGATTGACTCACCGTTTGAACCATTGGAAAGCTAACTCGATGTTCTATAATATTGCAAAGATTTATAATTTTTGGAGTCACCAAAAATTAATGGTGATCTAACAAAGTCGAACTCATGTGAGGAAAGTTGAAACAACGAACAAAAACGAATACAATTCAACAATTGACAGGAAGGACATCTTGAAAGATACATGAGGGTCACTATGACCGAGAAATATACCAAAAATGAAAATACAAGGGAAAGAAAAATACCGGATATTACATTCTACCCCTCTAAAAATAAGTTTCGTCCCGAAACTTAAGAAACAAACAACTCGGTACCTAGCACGCATGCTATCTTCGGTTTCCCAAGTTGCCTCCTCGACACCGTGTCTCGACCACCGCACTTTGACCAAAGGGATGGTCTTATGCCTCGATCGTTTCTCCGATGCTCCAAAATCTTCAAAGGACGCTCCTCGAAAGTAATATCTTCACAATATCAATCTCGCCATAATCGATGACGTGACTAGGATCGAACATATTTCCTCACCGGGAAACATGAAAAACGCTATGAACATGACTCAAGGCCGGAGGTAACGCCAAACGGTATGCTAACCCACCGACTCGCTCGAGAATCTCGAAGGGTCCAATAAATCTCGGACTCAACTTCCCCTTCTTCCCGAAACGGAAAACTTCTCTCGTTGGCGACACCTTCAGCAAAACGTGGTCTCCCACCTCAAATTCTAAAGGTCTACGACGGACATCGGCATATGACTTTTGTCGACTCTGGGCAGTCAACATCCGTTCCCGAATTAAGTCTATCTTCCGCCTCGTCTCTAAAACGACATCCGGCTCGGTCCCGACTAAATCGGACGCCTCATTCCAACAAATCGGTGACCGACATCGCCGCCCATAAAGTGCCTCATACGGTGCCATCCGAATCGACGCGTGCCAACTATTGTTGTACGTGAATTCGATCAATGGCAAATGCTCCTCCCAGTCGCTGCTCCAATCGAGAGCGCACGCACGCAACATATCCTCGAACGTCTGGATAGTGCGTTCTGACTGTCCATCTGATTGGTACTCAATTGCAAACGGGTACCCAATGCCTTATGCACCGCCTTCCAAAAGTGTGATACGAAACGGCCATCACGATCCGAAACGATAGACTTCGGAGTACCGTGAAGCATCACAATCTGCGCGATAAACACACGAGCCAATTTCTCCGGGCCCCAAGTGTCCTTGATGCCCAGAAAATGTGCCGACTTGGTCAGACGATCAACAACCACCCAAACCATATTCATGCCTGATCTCGATCTCGGCAAACTCGTAATGAAATCCATCGATATATCTTCCCATTTCCATTCCGGAACGGGAAGTGACTGCAATAACTTGAATGGCCGATGCTCGATTTTGACTCACTGCAAGTCAAACATCTCGCCACAAACCGTGCGACCTCCTCCTTCATATCATTCCACCGAAGTTCCTCCTCGTGTCCTTGTACATCTTACTCGAACCGGGATGAACGGAATAGGGTGTGGAATGGGCCTCACGCAAAATACTGCCGCAACTCCGGATCGCTCGCACACAAAGCCGACTGAATCTCAAAACGCCATCCTCGTGAATCACAAACCCGGAGACTTTCCTTTAAGAACGTTCTCTCGGATTTGAGTAATCATCGGATCCTCTAATTGCTTTAGCTTAATCTCATCGATCAAAGGCAGCGAAATTTCTAAAGCACAAAGTTGCCTGACAGCTCCAGGCAACAAAACCTCAATATCAAACTCAATCAAAGCCCGCCGAAGCTCAGACTGAGACGTAAGGATCTCAAGCGTTTGCAATGCAATCGGTTTCCGACTCAAGGCGTCGGCCACGACATTCGCCTTACCCGGATGATAAAGGATTTCGAGGTCATAATCCTTAATCAACTCTAACCACCTCCTCTGCCTCATATTCAACTCTCGCTGAGTAAATATGTATTTCAGACTTTTATGATCGGTAAAAATCTGACATGCAGAGCCGAAAAGATAGTGACGCCAAATCTTGAGTGCAAAGACAACCGCCGCTAACTCCAAATCATGAGTAGGGTAGTTAAGCTCATACGGCCTCAACTGTCTCGACGCATAGGCAATGGTCTTGCCGTGCTGCATCAATACGCACCCAAGACCACGACCAAGCATCGCTAAAAACGGCGAAACCCTCGTTGCCACATGGCAATGCCAAAACCGGGCTGAAGTCAAACGCTTCTTCAGCTCCTCAAAACTCGATCGCCTCTCATCGGTCAGCATTTAACTTCTGATTTACGGAGCAAGCTGTAAGTGGTCGGGCTAGTTTTGAGAAACCTCGACGAACCTACGGTAGTAGCCACCAAACCCAAGAAACTACGGATCTCCTTCACATTCTTGGCGGTGCCCAATCCAATCGCCTCTATCTTCTGTGGATCCACCCGAACCCCCTCGGCTGAAATCACGTGACCTAGAAACATCACCTCCTTCAGCCAGAACTCACATTTCGAGAACTTCGCATAGAGTTGCTCGGTCCTCAAAATGTCTAACACTACCCGCAAATGATGGGCATGCTCTTCCTCGTTCCTCGAATAAATAAGAATATCGTCAATGAAGACGACGACACACTTATCCAAATACTCGATAAAGACTTTGTTCATCAACTGCATGAACACCGCCGGCGCGTTAGTTAACCCGAAAGGCATAACTACAAACTCATAATGTCCGTATCTCGTCCGAAAAGCCGTCTTCGGCACGTCGGACTCTCTCACCCGGAGCTGATAGTACCCCGATTTCAAATCAATCTTCGAGAATACCGCAGCTCCCTGCAACTGGTCGAACAAGTCGTCAATTCTCGGCAAAGGATACTTGTTCTTGATGGTCACCTTGTTCACGATAGTCGATACACAAACGTAGTGAACCATCCTTCTTACGCACAAACAAGACCGGTGCGCCCCAAGGCGAGGCGCTCGGTCGAACATACCCCGACTCAAGAAGTTCACTCAACTGTTTCTTCAACTCGGCCATCTCTGAAGGTGCCATGCGATACGGCGCCTTCGAAATCGGAGCCGCGCCCGGCTCTAACTCTATAGTAAACTCAACCTCACGATCCGGCGGCAATCCCGGCAACTCGTCAGGAAATACATCGGGGAACTCACTAACGACTGGAATCGATGAAAACTCGACTCCACCATTCTCCGCCTTCAAGGCGTAGCACCAATAACCAGTACACCCCTTTCGCAGGAGTTTCACCGCCTTCAAGGCGTTAATAACAAACTTCTGGTTTCTCTTTCGCCCCGCGAAAGAGTGTTCAGTGCCGTCCTCGGCTAACATGGTAATGATCCTCGTGCGGTAGTTCATGATTGCACCATGCCGCTCGAGCCAATCATTCCCGAGAATTAAATCCTCGCCCTCGATACCCACAACAATAAGATTAGAGAGCCAAGCCCTCTCACAAATAATCACAGAACAGTCCCGGACTTCTCGATCACCGACAATTCTATCACCGCTAGGAAGTTTAACGATGAAAGGCTCACAAGGTGACAAGCAGTCGAGACTCAAACGGCGTACACACTCTAGAGAAATGAATGAATGCGTAGCACCCGAATCAAAAAGCACACTGACAGGATGAGAATGGATATGAACGGTACTGCCGCCACAAAGAGCCGCTAGGATCATCGGTCCTCCTCATCTCGTAGATACGCGGGCGAGCCGACACTTGGATGCTCCTCCCTAGCGGGCTGACCCCGACCCTACCTCGGCCGGCACTCGGTGGAGCGGCGGAGAAAACGAGCCACTGGTTCACACTCGGCTCCATAGGTCTTTGGGTGAGAAGAGCAGGCACCGCGGAACTATTTGATCTGTTCACAAAAGGGGCCTTGTGGCCTAGTTTGTCACAAGTATGACGGTAAGCTTCGGACGAGAACACGCCGGCTCCTATGGCCACGCATACCACAGTTAAAACATGTGGGTTCATGAGCGGAGGTTCGCGGCACCCGAAAGCTCCCAGAGAAACGAGCCGAACCGCCCGTTGAAATATTTGTAGCTTGAGATTTCTGTGGCCTCCACTCTTGGGACCGAGAAAAATTTCCGACCGACTTCGCTTCTTGCTCTCACGAGCCAAATCGCTAGCCGTCACCGACATATCATAAGCAAGAGCTCGACTCGATAATCCTTCAAGGTAGTACAGACGAGCCTGACATATAGTCCCGAATGGACAGTTTCATCCTTACGGAAAAATGGAAAATTTTGTCGCTCTCGGCGACAACTTGGGTCTTCACATAACTTGACTCCTTGTTAAAGTCGGCAATGGCACGAGATACGGGGATATCCGTGGTTGAGCATCGTAGAAAGCATGCACTCGAGCCTGTCCGACCGGCCACGGACAATACTCGGTCTCCATCAACTCCTGAAACTCGGCCCACGAAGCAACATGATCTTTGGGACCGACGGCCTCCCACCAATCCGTAGCATCTCCTGTGAGAAAATATTGAGCAATAGGGACCTTACGGTCCTCGGGGCGATTGGTAGCGGTGAATACTTTGGATATCTCCTTGATCCACCCTTCCCGGCCGATCGGGTCCGAAGCTCCCGAATCGGGAGGATGCATCTTGATGACATCCTGAAGCCAACGATCCGTTCCGCCCGATTAGCATGGGCACGATCGGGGTTCTGGACCACTGGCTATAGCCGCCATCCGGTTAACCATTTGCCGCATAACGGCCGCAATACCAAGATCGGCGTGCTCCCGAGAAGAAGCATGATGTGACGGTCACCGATCTGCCGGCTCCCGAAGAATGTGACGTGGCCGCCCCACCGGCTGCCCCACGTCCTCGGCCGCATCCACGACCATGACCACGACCACGACCACGGTTACCTCAAGGCGTCCATGCGGTGTTAGAGATAGAAGTACATTGATGATGAGTAAGGAGGAAAAGCAACTTCAACTCGAAAAGCGTAAATACAATGTAAGAAAACAAAGGATCGAGTAGGAAAACTTACGAGCACCTGGAAGTACCGAGATCTTTGGCGGTGTGACAATGTGCAAACAAAACATGACTAGACCCAAATAACCAACAAGCCTAGGTATCCATAAACCTAGAGCTCCGATACCATTTTCTCGTAACACCCCGAGATATTCGGAAATATGTTACAGCGCCGTAGACCCCTACATGGGACCTACCAGCTACAATAGGAAAACTCCTCGACTAACCATCTTGGTTAGCGAGGATACATAATTAGATAATATGACATATAAATATACGCCCGAACAACCGCGTAAAGCATCAACCAACAACGTGACAATTTAAAGTAATACAATACGGAGTTTGAAACGAAAGCCTAAGTACTCGCGAGTACAATCTATAAGTTTAAAGCGTGGGAACAACCATATCGAAATGGACAAAGGAAATAAGTAGACCCAAATGCACATGTCAACGACCACAGGCCAACATCCTCGTCTTGTCCCGGTGCTCGCTCGTCCGGGTAGTCATAACTGAAATCCATAACAAGAATTTCCCAAACGGGTCACCAGAGGGGTTAGCAATTACGCTAGTACAAGTAATCCAGGCAAACCAATCGCTTACACATTCCATAGTACATGCACCAATATCATTTCAAAAACCAAAACAAGACATGTCTTTTTCCGAAAAATAAACAGTCAAACAATTAGCCTTGAGAACAGGGCGGCAGCATACATTCTCACTCGGGGCCTCACAGGGACCCTAACGAGTTGGCTCCAATTACAGAAAAACAAAACCACGCACACGCTAAGCCGTGAGAACAGGGCGGCGAAGATACATTCTCACTCGAGGCCTTGCAAGGACCCTAACGAGTTGGCTAGCGGTACGAAACTCGTGAAATCCAGGGCGGCGGCATAGATTTCCCTCCTTGACCCCGTCGGGCCAACACAAGGTGAGTTACAAACAAGTAATATACATCACCATTTCATGTTAAGCTTAAAGGTTTCCAAAAATACTTGCCTCGATTAAATAGATGATGACACGAACGGAACGGAAGAGTTGAACACGACCGCAAGGAACCGGCGGAAATGAACCTAACGATTTGAATAGCACAATCACAACCACTTCTAAACGATTATGGAAATGGAATACTCCCGGAAACCCGCCTACGATTCATGTATATTCGTATACAAACAACAACGAGGGCGGACCACAACCGAACCCTCTCGATTCCGTAAAAATCACGAAATATACCATGAATCCGTAGGGAAACTAAGAATACCAACAAGAATAATCATATTCATCATGAATCCATCAACGAAACGGAAAGAATCGGACAAAACCCCAAAATCCCCAATTATCCAAAAAGGTAGGGTTTCAAGAGATATTACCTTGAGTGATTCAAGTATTAAGATCCGTAGAACACGCGTTAGATTGATTATCCGAGCCTCACAACCGAAAAGAAATGATGAAAATCGACCCCCGGATGAAGAACTCTCCCCCTCTATATCTTCTCTCTCGCGACGCCGTGGAAAAGTGGGGAAGGAAATGAGCTTCACGCTCAAAACAACACATTTATAGTGTAACACAGCAGAACCTATCGGCCAGCCTATCGGCCGATAGGCCCAACCGATACCCATACGGAATGCCGGCAGTAGAGTCTATCGACCCCCCCTATCGGCCGAAAGGCTCCTGGAAGTTCGAAGGTGAAGAAATTTACCTATCGGCCAGCCTATCGGCCGATAGGCCCAACCGATACCCATACGAGAATGCGGCGGAGAGTCTATCGACCCCCTATCGGCCGAAAGGCTCCGGAAGTACTCGGCCAAAACCGCACACGACCATAACTCTCTCGTCCGGACTCCGATTGACTCACCGTTTGAACCATTGGAAAGCTAACTCGATGTTCTATAATATTGCAAAGATTTATAATTTTTGGAGTCACCAAAAATTAATGGTGATCTAACAAAGTCGAACTCATGTGAGGAAAGTTGAAACAACTAACAAAAACGAGAATACAATTCAACAATTGTGAGGAAGGACATCTTGAAAGATACATGAGGGTCACTATGACCGAGAAATATACCAAAAATGAAAATACAAGGGAAAGAAAAATACCGGATATTACATTCTACCCCTCTAAAAATAAGTTTCGTCCCGAAACTTAAGAAACAAACAACTCGGGGTACCTAGCACGCATGCTATCTTCGGTTTCCCAAGTTGCCTCCTCGACACCGTGTCTCGACCACGCACTTTGACCAAAGGGATGGTCTTATGCCTCGATCGTTTCTCCCGATGCTCCAAAATCTTCAAAGGACGCTCCTCGAAAGTAATATCTTGACAATATCAATCTCGCCATAATCGATGACGTGACTAGGATCCGAACATATTTCCTCGGTGGGAAACATGAAAACGCTATGAACATGACTCAAGGCCGGAGGTAACGCCAAACGGTATGCTAACCCACCGACTCGCTCGAGAATCTCGAAGGGTCCAATAAATCTCGGACTCAACTTCCCTTCTTCCCGAAACGGAAAACTTCTCTCGTTGGCGACACCTTGACAAAACGTGGTCTCCCACCTCAAATTCTAAAGGTCTACGACGGACATCGGCATATGACTTTGTCGACTCAGGCGATCAACATCCGTTCCCGAATTAAGTCTATCTTCCGCCTCGTCTCTAAAACGACATCCGGCTCGGTCCCGACTAAATCGGACGCCTCATTCCAACAAATCGGTGACCGACATCGCCGCCCATAAAGTGCCTCATACGGTGCCATCCGAATCGACGCGTGCCAACTATTGTTGTACGTGAATTCGATCAATGGCAAATGCTCCTCCCAGTCGCTGCTCCAATCGAGAGCGCACGCACGCAACATATCCTCGAACGTCTGGATAGTGCGTTCTGACTGTCCATCTGATTGGTACTCAATTGCAAACGGGTACCCATTGGAAAGCTAACTCGATGTTCTATAATATTGCAAAGATTTATAATTTTTGGAGTCACCAAAAATTAATGGTGATCTAACAAAGTCGAACTCATGTGAGGAAAGTTGAAACAACGAACAAAAACGAGAATACAATTCAACAATTGACAGGAAGGACATACTGAAAGATACATGGGGGTCACTATGACCGAGAAATATACCAAAAATGAAAATACAAGGGAAAGAAAAATACCGGATATTACAAATTGAGCTAGTCTACTCGTTTTTTGCTTTTAATTTATTAGTTTTAATAATTTTATTTTTATCGGATGATGATCGGATTAAATAACTGAATTACTCAAGAAACAACATGTTTAATAAATATTCTCTTTATTGAATTTTGATATATTCATGTTGTAGGGCTTTCCGAGACGAATTCGGCGGTCTTTAGGATTCAAAATCGAGTTATATATCAAAAGTTATCATCAGAAGAAGATCTGGGGCAAAAACGCAAAGTCCGAGAAATGCAGGCTGAAAACGTAACTTTCAAAGCAACCGGTGAACAAATTTACGAAGCCAAATTACGGTCGTAACATTCGGGGGTTACGGTAGTAAGTCACTAATTACGGCCGTAACTCCTGAATGTTACCAGTAACTCTTGACGATTACTATGATTTGTCTAATTTTTATACTTTTATGTATTATTGAGGGGATGGCTGGCATTGATCCGATCTAATGTAATAATGCTGGAGTTTTGGAGCTATTAGATGACTTTAGGTGTATAAATAGACCCCTTAGATCCTTCATCATTCATCATTCATCTTATAATTTTCCATTTTGTTGTAAACTTTTCTTTTTGTGTGAAGAACACACTTGTGTTCTTGAGTGATCTTTGTAAGTGTGGTATAACATATGTTGTTCAGAGAGTTTATTGTTTCTATCTCCTTTATCTACTAAGGGAGTTAGGATCAATTCTTTCTCTTGATTCAACTAATAATGACCACACAAGCTTGTAATATGTGTAATAAACCCTTTATGGGCTAAGTTCCTTAAGTTGGGATTATAAACAAGGTTAGTCATGTTATTTATGTTTGTATAAAAGATCTATTGTGAATTACTTATTATTGTGTGTGATTTTCATTGTTTTAACAATCTTTATTTATTTGGCCAATAAATGAAGATATTTATGGTCTTCATATGTTTCGAAAGAAAATATGTTTGATTAGATCAAATGATCTTCACTCTAAGTTGTTCTAGGGGATAGAAATATACCCCTAGTCCTTAGATGATTCTTTGAGTTATTTTCATAAATCCTAATGCTATGTATTGAAGCCAATCAACATAGAAATATAGTGGATTGATTCAATATGTAAGGGACGTTTTATAGTTCGAAAGAGAAACCGTCTTTTTAAGGAAAATCGAATCTACACAACATAATAAGTAAATTCATCTTATGATCTCCAATACATCATTTATAACTAATGACGAACTAAGTTTGTAATCCCAACTATTTCATTTTATCGATAATCAATCTATTATTATTGCTATCTTTTTATTTCCTTACAACATTAGAACTATTATTGTAATTTCTTTGAAATTATTAAACCAAACTTTTTAATTGTATGTTTCACTCATCTTAAGTATCTATAAAAATAGACTAATAGTGTATAATTCAAATTATAACCTAACTTCCTTGTGGGATCGATAAACCGGACTCAAAAAGTCCACTTTACTACTTGATACGATATCGTGCACTTGCGATAGTTACACTAAAAGCGTGTCAGCCTCGTGTTACGTTTTCTATTTATATGTAGATAAGAGGTTGTCACTATCTTTTAATCTTGGCCTACCTTTGCAAATATAGAGTTAAAGACTTGCTGTGGTATTCTTTAAAGATGTTTGTGTGTGCTTTTGACATTAAATGGTTTGATGTTTGTATGGAGTTAAAGACTTGCTGTGGTATTCTTTCGAATATGGAGATCTGTGATTTGATGTTACTTTTTTTTCTTTGTTCGTTAAAAACCACAGAAACTAAATTGAATGATTTTGAGCAGAAACATTAAAGGGTTTGATGTTGTGTTTGATTATTTCGAGTAAGGAGTTACAACGGCGGTAGTTTGTGTGTGAAGCTGTGTTCCTGTTTGGTGGTTAATCTGCAAAACCAGAGAAAAAGATGGATGGGAGGCGGATGTTTTTAGAATAGTGATAAAAAATTAGATGTATATCTTGGAATGGATTGGATCCCATCTTACCCGAATTTTTTACCCCATTGTTTTTGGGTTTTAATTGTTGGGCTTCGGTCCAGCATCCTGCCTGCATAGGCTTAAAAAATGCGTGAGGCGCGGCTTGCGATTCGACCTGTGAGATCTGCACTAGAAAGTGGTTAAATGAATTGATTTGGACTACTCATACCAACAAGATGCATCTTCTTTTCTGATATCCATCTCATAGAAACTCCAAAGTTAAGTGTGCTTGGCCTGGAGTAGTTATGGGATGGGTGACCCCCTGGAAAGTTTCCCAGGTGCGCGTGAGTGAGGACAAAGCGCGCTAGAAAAAGACTCGTGTTGGTACAGTGAGGATAGCCTTCATCATTTCTAGGACCAACAATTGGTATCGGAGCAGGTCATGGGTGCGGATTCCTCGGAGTATCCTACAGTGGAGACTGCCAGAGTGTTGGAACTGAGAGGCGGGCATGCAGAAAATGTTGCCAGATGGACGGAACTAAGATGTTGGCGCAGTGGAGGTTGTCAGGTGCTGGAGGGCTATGTGATCAAATCTAGTATGCTGGAACTGAGATACTGGCGCAGCGGAAGTAAACGGGGCTGAAACAGATGCTAATGTCAAGTGTTGGAGGACTGTGTGAATGAATCCAGCCGCTAGAGGGCTGTGTGATCAAATCTAGTTCACGGAGGTTTCCAAATGCTGGGGCTGAGATGCTGGCAGGTACTGGGAAGGGGATTGTTGGGCTTCGGTCCAGCATCCTGCCTGCATAGGCTTAAAAAATGCGCGAGGCGCGGCTTGCGATTCGACCTGTGAGATCTACACTAGAAAGTGTTTAAATGAATTGATTTGTGTAACACCCCCAGAATACATCCGTAAATGTTACACGCCGTAGGCCCTTCTTACAAGGATCTACAAGGCTAAACTCCACTAGACTACAAAATAATTGACCGACCGGGGTCAATCTAAATACAACGCAGACCGACAAAGTCATTAAACAATTCATAAACAAATGAACTTTACATCTCAATGACAAAAATAAACTTGAACACAGAAAAGAACGACTACTCAATTTAATAAATAAAAACTACACCCATGCAAGGGTGAATACTCGAACGACAGAGAATTACCGACCAAATGAAACAAAAGAAAAGACTGACTCTGGTGTGATTAGTATCATTGTCCTTCATCTCCTTCCCAGCCAATCCAGTGACTGCTCCCGAGCTGCCAAAATCTGAGCGCATAACAGGCACCCACCCCCCGAAAACTCGGGGGTTAGCAAACTAGAATTTTGCTAGTGCGAGTACATAATATACAAGATATACGAATAATAACAACACAAAACTCAACAGTCGTGAAACCTTAACACAAACCATACATTTAAATGGTCAACACGGAATAGCATTACATACACAAGGTAAAAGATAATCACATTGTCATATTCTCCTTACAGAACATAACACCAATGAAACTTTAAACGAGCCCAAGGAGTCAGAAAAATCCCTTTATATAAAAGGAAAAGTATTTTGATAAGAAAGTTCGAAAACATTAATATTGACTCGGGCCATCTTGGGGTTTTGAAAATCAAATGGAAATACTTTAGAAAATACTTCAAAAGCTCTCGGGTCCTTGACCCAACGTGTGGAAATCAATTTGCAAGAAAACCATTACAACGTTATTTGGGGTCCTCGACCCAAATGGTAAAGCACTATCACAAGCGAATCATTACAACATCTCACGGGGTTCTCGGCCCAATACAAATGATATCATCACGAGATCAAATCTCAACATCTCACGGGGTCCTCGACCCAATACACAGAATAATCGACACAGTACAATCAAAGGCACAGCCTCTCATTCGACAAACCTGCTCAAGATCCCTGATTAATTAACCCTCGGAGATCTCGTCAAATATCCTTGGTTAATTAACCCTGATACCAACATTTAAAACAAGTTGCAAAGATTTAAATTTCGAAAAATCATTTGGTAACGGGGTCTTAGCTATCACTCAAATATCCGTTACCAATAAGCCTGCCAGGCGCCTCCCTTGCACACCTGTGTACCGGCGTTCACTCCACTATATTGGCCGCGCATTGCACATGTCACCGCGCCGGCGTTCACTCCCACAGGAGCCGCCCCTTGCTCGCGCATTAAGTAACACCGGTGTTCACCAATCATATGGAGTCGCTCATTACAGCGTACATCAGGCCGGAGTGCATGCCCCGCCCTCAGAGGTACCCGGATATGACGTCTCTCATAACAAGTATTCACATTATTACAAACACCAAGCACACAGTCAACCGTTGCAACAATTATCAAATCAGTTCTTCAATTCACATAATCTATTCGCCAATACGCAACTACGCAAAATAAACAATAACTCGCACGTTATTCATCAAGACTTAGCACATTAGGCCTTCAACACTATCAATCAATACTACATAAATATCATTATATCGTAACTGTAACACCCCCAATCCACTCAGGGATATTACACGCCGTAGACCCTCTCCTCGAGGATCTACCAGGCTGATAACAACATTTAACATCTCGACAATGCCTTCAAGGCAAAAATGACTCAGTAGACCGATTTGGTCTTTCAATAAATACATACAACTCGAATACAACTCATGCCCACACAGGGGTCAAAATACAACCACACCCGTGCAACGGGAAAAATATAGCAGCGGAAAATAAAGTACAACTATACCAATACGACATCAACGGGTCCTCGTGTGATTAGTATCGTTCATCTTTCATCATCCTTCATGCCGACCCTGTGCTCTGCTCCAAAACCTGAATGCAATACAGACATCCACCCCCCGAATACTCGGGGGTTAGCAAAACTCCACTGTTTTGCTAGTGCAAATACAAAGTGCAAATACGAGCCATATAATTCAAGTTCCACGAATAACAATAACTAGGATCCTCAAAGATTCAAACATAACGAAAAGTACTTCCCGAGGCATGAGTTTGGGTAAAACACTCCAAAACCGATAGATCATAAATCAAGGGAAACAATTTATAAAACCGTTTAAAATGCCATCGAGAGTTTTAATAGAAAACAATTTTAGGATTATCGAATCCTTCTCTTTCCAAAATCAACGAGGTCATGACCCAAAGGTTTTGTTTTCGCAAATAGAAAACCAACAACAATTCACAGGCGAGCCCAACATCACGTGTCCTCGGCGGACATAAAAATCAACACAACGTAATCACGCACGCGCATCGCCTAGGACCGGACGAAGCCACAAATCCCACTCGAGGCCTCGAAGGACCCTCCCGGTGGCTAGCGAAACAAATCACACACATCTCACGGTTGGATCAATCGCTTGTTGCATCCTGGCCACATGATCGCATGCCATGTGCCACCGTAGATTATCTCAGGCTCTCACGGTTGGATCAATCACTTGTTGCATCCTGACCACATGATCACGTGCCATGCGTCACCGTAGACCTTCAACCATATCCACACATTCACACAAATAACATATCACATCAAGGATATTCAAATAATTCGCCCAGAGGCATCAAACACTTAGCAAAACACCACGTCAATCCACAACACACCGAAATGAAATAATATACGTTCACACACAATGCCAAGTGCAACATTAACACCAAGCATATACATAGAATTCGCATAGTTATTCACAGATCACGCCATTCACAAAACACACGGGTTTTGAAAGCAAGCCTTTAACAAGGCTAATCGAATCTTTTGAAAACTCGTTTCAAACAATCAAACAAACATATAAATACGATCACCAATTATCATATCCATAAAACAAGAATTATATGGACAAGGTACTTGCCTCGAAAACGGCACGCAAGTATTCCGACGAACACGGCTCAACCGGAAAGCTTCGAAACGCCCGATGTTAATGAAAAGGAAGATAACAACGAACGGAAGGGTTCAACATGGTTTCTTCGCAAGAAACTCGACCCTAACATCATATAATCCATAAATCAACAATCATACGAGGAAGGATAATCGTAGAACGCCCGACAACCCCTCTAAGACATTTTACCGGACACCTTCAAGGCGTCGGTCAATAACTCGACCCAAATAACGAATCGATACGATCCAACCATGGAATAACAAGGGAAATGATATAATACATCTAAATAATCATCAATCCATCAAAATCCTAAGTTAAATCGGATTAATCGGACGAAAACAACCAAAACCCCCAAATTCCCCAAAACTAGATTTCTAGGAAATCGACTGGTCGCTCGATCAAAGGATGTTATAGGACGGATGATTGACGATATGAACCTCCAAACTTCATGGATTCATTGTCCAACAACATCTCTAGAAGATTCACACACCCACAGCCGCGGAAGAGAAGTGAAGAAGGAGAAAAATGGCGAGAAAAACGACTGATGGGCCTTAAATAGGCTGACAGACTCGGCCGTGTCCGCCCGACACGGTCGTGGCGCTGATTGACGGCAGGACTCGACCGTGTCCCGCTAGACACGGTCGCGGCGCGAGGGGCCTTCCGATAGTGACCCGTCCGACGGCGACTTCAACGACTCGACCGTGTCTGGAACACGGTCGGGCGTCTGGCGATGGGTTCCGGCATTTCCGGATGCACGCACGGGCCGTGTCGGACGACACGGTCGGGTCTGAGACGAAACCGGCAGTTCCGGACGAGTACAGCACGGGCCGTGTCGGACGACACGGCCGAGTTCGGCCGGCAGTGATCGGCCAATAACGAGCGGGTGAGCTAAAACGACCATAACTCTCTCGTCCGGACTCCGATTGACTCACCGTTCGAACCATTGGAAAGCTAACTCGATGCTCTATTATATTGTAAAGATGTAGAATTTTTGGAGTTACCAAAAATTAATGGTGATCTAACAAAGTCGAACTCATACTTAGAAAAGTCGTTTAGTAATCCTGAACTCAACAAAACGACACCGAAACCCGAACCTGAATACGAACCGAAGATACGGTTACGAAGTACTCACAAAGACGAATCTAAGAGCTAGTAGAAGACACGATTCCGACCACCCGAAGGCTCGAAATTCGACAACGGAAGGTAATTACCCCAAACTTTGGGAAATTACGAAAATGCCCGAAATTCACCATACGACAACGAATAATCAAACCGAAGTTCACAACACGTATAACAACGTTAAATGAACTTACGAAAAACCCCAAACGACAGTTTCGAACGAGATTCGCAAGAACCGAACTCAAGCGCGGAAAAGTCGCTAAAAAGCACGGAACTCAACAAAGCAGCACCGAAACGAACTCGGATGACAAAAAGTGCAGAATTAAATATTCTCCGAATGACGGAACGGTCATGAGAGAGTCGTCAAAACAGACTCCGACCAAAAAAAGAAATTTACCAAAAATCGAAAATTGCGGATATTACATTCTACCCTCCTTAAAAGAAGTTTCGTCCCGAAACTTAAAATAAGTAGGGAGGAGCAACATCCCGCCAGAAAATACTCAACGAGATACACAAGAACCGAAACTCGCGCCAACGACGGAACGCCACAAGCAACGCAAAGAGACATACGGCGTGAAAACACGCTCCACGACGACCAACACAATGTCGCCGTTAGGGATACAATAAAACCAACAAATGACAAGCGTCATCAAACGGATAATATAGCCAAGTCAATTATCCGACAATCACAAAACACAACGAACGAAAGTCAGTATGATTGACCAACCCAACGGTACATCAATCGAAACGCGAGCCATTCGCTGAACTAGTACTGAATTCCACCGCCCAAGGGTTGGAAGATCGAAAACGAGACTAATTTCCCAAACTTAAGGGAATTAGGAAGGAGCCTGAATGCTCAACGATCACGAAACGAGGACAAAAACCGAACAAACAAACGATCGAGACAACAAAAATCGAACGATCATGTTCGGATCACGAAGAACAATAAGGTTCAACCGACAACTCCGAGGTTCACATCTCGACTCGAGACAAAACAAGATCCGGTGAAAACAACAAGATGCACACTCGCATAAGATCCACAGGAAAGGGAATAACAATTGAAAAGTCACATCGACGAACGAGTAATTCCGAAATAATACCACCCTCGTTCGATCAACAAAAGCAAGGGGCAGGACAAGCTCAGAAAATGTCAATGAACATAAATGAGTCGACAGAGTCGAAAATACAGAAGTTCCAAATCCGATCCACTTCGAATAAGAGAACTAGTAAAACCAGATGATGTCACTTCCGAACAAGGTTCACAAGAATCGAACCGAACTCGAAAAAGTCACAGCGATAACCAGATTGACCCAAAACAAGATCACAGCTCGTTCGAACGACGAAACCGAAATACAGAACAAGTTCAGAAAGTATCAACGAACACGAGCTAGTCGATAGACTCGAGAAAGAGAAAATGCAGGAGTCTAAAAACAACACGGGTACTACATTCGACCTCTTATAAAAGAAGGTCGCCCCCGCAACTCACAACAGCGAAATCAAGGTGACGACACAACAAGCAACCGCGAAACATCCTTCGAAGGCCTCTCAAAGCCGATTCGTCTGTCTTTGAGCGCGAACTCCGAAAGTCTCGGTAGCCAATTCGAAAATCGAATTCGGTGTCCTCGAGCCCACACTCGAAATGTATTCGACGAGAAGGACAATTTGCACGTACATTCCCCGGCACATCACGATTGAAACGCCTCGGCTCGGCATACCGAAAATACAAATGCTAGATACCATGGGGCATAACGTCGCAAAACAACATAGCGGAGATGCCAACTCGGATAACAAAGAATCATAACACATACCATATACAACGATTACCATCATAAAGTAATACACACACAAACACTACAGCAACGACGGTATCGTTCGGCGACCTCAACGGCCCGAACGATAACCAGCACATAATTTCAACCATCATGAAACAATCACACATGTACACAAACGTACAAACTCAAGCTTCAACAGCTCACACCCGTGCGACAACACGCAAATCACCACGAGGCGACAAACAGTAAATACCAGTTCACACCTCTCACAGAGGGCTAGTACAACAAATGCGTGGCAACGCCTCGACGTTCATGCCACCAATTCGATCACAATTCGGGGTTAACACCGTAACGAAAGTTCGAAAACCATAAACGCATTTCCGGTCCGCAAACAGGAATGATAGGTTTTAAAAACAAAAACTACCTTTTGAAAACAGTTTGGAAACAACAGTTGATCTTGAGTATCATTTTACAAAAAGTAGTACAAACACCATTATCGAGACTTTGAAAATCATCTTGCGTTTGAACAAAAATGAGGACACCTTTCCTTTAGTGAAAAACTTTCAAAAATATTCGACCCTTGGGTCTAAGCAACTGCATTTGAAAATATCTCAAAAATATTTTTGGTCCTCAACCGGAAATTTTTTGAAATGTATTGCGGCATTAGAAAACACCTTGAAAACACCGCAAGAAAATAATTCGTTTTAAAAGTACGTCTCGAATTTTAATTTTCTAAGATACTCAAGGTTTTCAAAAATAATTCAATGGGCTAGAATGCCCAAAATTTCAGTAATTACAAGGAACAATATAGCGCCGTGGGTCCCGCGCCGGAACCCACCAGGCTAAAAACCATTCACAAAAACGCCAAAAAGGCCGATGACGGTAATATTTCAAAAACTCACAAAAGCCATTTACAAAATACTAAATACCGTCATAAGAATTTCGCCAAAGCGATCAAGGCCATAACGCCAAAAACTCGGTTATAGGAATCGGTTTTCGAAATAAAACTCGGTCGGTAAAATACCGAAAGTCATTGCAAAAGAACTCACGCAGCGGATAAAAGAAATACGGTTCAACATACACAATCGAGCAACACTACTCCTCATATGAACGAAATATGAGGGTCAAATAACCACATATCAAGAAGTAAAAATCCATAAGAGGATTCCATCAATTAACAAATAATCATAAAATAGCTCATGTCACATAAGGCACAACACAAAGAAGGGAGACTTACATGCACAGGTCGCACGAAGATGATGATCGCCCACGATACTAATCACGACCAACAAACTCGGGGCAGCGTTGCGACACGACTTAGTCAGACAAAATCCGACGAGACAAAAACTCAATAGACACCACTGACCCGACAGCCTAGGTTTCCACAACCTAAGCGCTCTGATACCATTCTGTAACACCCCCAATCCACTCAGGGATATTACACGCCGTAGACCCTCTCCTCGAGGATCTACCAGGCTGGTAACAACATTTAACATCTCGACAATGCCTTCAAGGCAAAAATGACTCAGTAGACCGATTTGGTCTTTCAATAAATACATACAACTCGAATACAACTCATGCCCACGCAGGGGTCAAAATACAACCACACCCGTGCAACGGGAAAAATATAGCAGCGGAAAATAAAGTACAACTATACCAATACGACATCAACGGGTCCTCGTGTGATTAGTATCGTTCATCTTTCATCATCCTTCATGCCGACCCTGTGCTCTGCTCCAAAACCTGAATGCAATTGAGTCATCCACGCCCCGAATTCTCAGGGGTTAGCAAAACTCCACTGTTTTGCTAGTGCAAATACAAAGTGCAAATACGAGCCATATAATTCAAGTTCCACGAATAACAATAACTATGAAATCCTCAAAGATTCAAACGTAACGAAAAGTACTTCCCGAGGCATGAGTTTGGGTAAAACACTCCAAAACCGATAGATCATAAATCAAGGGAAACAATTTATAAAACCGTTTAAAATGCCATCGAGAGTTTTAATAGAAAACAATGTTAGGATTATCGAATCCTTCTCTTTCCAAAAATCAACAGGGTCACAGCCCAAAGGTTTTTTTTTCGCAAATAGAAAACCAACAACAATTCACAGGGCCAGAGCCCAACATCACGTGTCCTCGGCGGACATAAAAATCAACACAACGTAATCACGCACGCGCATCGCCTAGGACCGGGACGAAGCCACAAATCCCACTCGAGGGCTCAAAGGACCCTCCCGAGCTGGCTAGCGAAACAAATCACACACATCTCACGATTGGATCAATCGCTTGTTGCATCGTGGCCACATGATCGCATGCCATGTGCCACCGTAGACTACAAAATGATTGACCGACCGGGGTCAATCTAAATACAACGCAGACCGACAAAGTCATTAAACAATTCATAAACAAATGAACTTTACATCTCAATGACAAAAATAAACTTGAACACAGAAAAGAACGACAACTCAATTTAATAAATAAAAACTACACCCATGCAAGGGTGAATACTCGAACGACAGAGAATTACCGACCAAATGAAACAAAAGAAAAGACTGACTCTGGTGTGATTAGTATCATTGTCCTTCATCTCCTTCCCGGCCTAATCCGATGTTGCTCCCGAGCTGCCAAAATCTGAGCGCATAACAGGCACCCACCCCCCGAAAACTCGGGGGTTAGCAAACTAGAATTTTGCTAGTGCGAGTACATAATATACAAGATATACGAATAATAACAACACAAAACTCAACAGTCGTGAAACCTTAACACAAACCATACATTTAAATGGTCAACACGGAATAGCATTACATACACAAGGTAAAAGATAATCACATTGTCATATTCTCCTTACAGAACATAACACCAATGAAACTTTAAACGAGCCCAAGGAGTCAGAAAAATCCCTTTATATAAAAGGAAAAGTATTTTGATAAGAAAGTTCGAAAACATTAATATTGACTCGGGCCATCTTGGGGTTTTGAAAATCAAATGGAAATACTTTAGAAAATACTTCAAAAGCTCTCGGGTCCTTGACCCAACGTGTGGAAATCAATTTGCAAGAAAACCATTACAACGTTATTTGGGGTCCTCGACCCAAATGGTAAAGCACTATCACAAGCGAATCATTACAACATCTCACGGGGTTCTCGGCCCAATACAAATGATATCATCACGAGATCAAATCTCAACATCTCACGGGGTCCTCGACCCAATACACGAATAATCGACACAAGACAATCAAAGGCACACCTCTCATTCGACAAACCTGCTCAAGATCCCTGATTAATTAACCCTCGGAAATCTCGTCAAATATCCTTGGTTAATTAACCCTGATACCAACATTTAAAACAAGTTGCAAAGATTTAAATTTCGAAAAATCATTTGGTAACGGGGTCTTAGCTATCACTCAAATATCCGTTACCAATAAGCCTGCCAGGCGCCTCCCTTGCACACCTGTGTACCGGCGTTCACTCCACTATATTGGCCGCGCATTGCACATGTCACCGCGCCGGCGTTCACTCCCACAGGATCCGCCCCTTGCTCGCGCATTAAGTAACACCGGTGTTCACCAATCATATGGAGCCGCTCATTACAGCGTACATCAGGCCGGAGTGCATGCCCCGCCCTCAGAGGTACCCGGATATGACGTCTCTCATAACAAGTATTCACATTATTACAAACACCAAGCACACAGTCAACCGTTGCAACAATTATCAAATCAGTTCTTCAATTCACATAATCTATTCGCCAATACGCAACTACGCAAAATAAACAATAACTCGCACGTTATTCATCAAGACTTAGCACATTAGGCCTTCAACACTATCAATCAATACTACATAAATATCCTTATATCGTAACTGTAACACCCCCAATCCACTCAGGGATATTACACGCCGTAGACCCTCTCCTCGAGGATCTACCAGGCTGGTAACAACATTTAACATCTCGACAATGCCTTCAAGGCAAAAATGACTCAGTAGACCGATTTGGTCTTTCAATAAATACATACAACTCGAATACAACTCATGCCCACGCAGGGGTCAAAATACAACCACACCCGTGCAACGGGAAAAATATAGCAGCGGAAAATAAAGTACAACTATACCAATACGACATCAACAGGTCCTCGTGTGATTAGTATCGTTCATCTTTCATCATCCTTCATGCCGACCCTGTGCTCTGCTCCAAAACCTGAATGCAATACAGACAGCCACCCCCCGAATACTCGGGGGTTAGCAAAACTCCACTGTTTTGCTAGTGCAAATACAAAGTGCAAATACGAGCCATATAATTCAAGTTCCACGAATAACAATAACTAGGAAATCCTCAAAGATTCAAACGTAACGAAAAGTACTTCCCGAGGCATGAGTTTGGGTAAAACACTCCAAAACCGATAGATCATAAATCAAGGAAAACAATTTATAAAACCGTTTAAAATGCCATCGAGAGTTTTAATAGAAAACAATTTTAGGATTATCGAATCCTTCTCTTTCCAAAAATCAACAGGTCACATTGACAAAGGTTTTGTTTTCGCAAATAGAAAACCAACAACAATTCACAGGGCCAGAGCCCAACATCACGTGTCCTCGGCGGACATAAAAATCAACACAATGTAATCACGCACGCGCATCGCCTAGGACCGGGACGAAGCCACAAATCCCACTCGAGGCCTCGAAGGACCCTCCCGAGCTGGCTAGCGAAACAAATCACACACATCTCACGGTTGGATCAATCGCTTGTTGCATCCTGGCCACATGATCGCATGCCATGTGCCACCGTAGATTATCTCAGGCTCTCACGGTTGGATCAATCACTTGTTGCATCCTGACCACATGATCACGTGCCATGCGTCACCGTAGACCTTCAACCATATCCACGCATTCACACAAATAACATATCACATCAAGGATATTCAAATAATTCGCCCAGAGGCATCAAACACTTAGGAAAACACCACGTCAATCCACAACACACCGAAATGAAATAATATACGTTCACACACAATGTCAAGTGCAACATTAACACCAAGCATATATATAGAATTCGCATAGTTATTCACAGATCACGCCATTCACAAAACACACGGGTTTTGAAAGCAAGCCTTTAACAAGGCTAATCGAATCTTTTGAAAACTCGTTTCAAACAATCAAACAAACATATAAATACGATCACCAATTATCATATCCATAAAACAAGAATTATATGGACAAGGTACTTGCCTCGAAATCGGCACGCAAGTATTCCGACGAACACGGCTCAACCGGAAAGCTTCGAAACGCCCGATGTTAACGAAAAGGAAGATAACAACGAACGGAAGGGTTCAACACGGTTTCTTCGCAAGAAACTCGACCCTAACATCATATAATCCATAAATCAACAATCATACGAGGAAGGATAATCGTAGAACGCCCGACAACCCCTCTAAGACATTTTACCGGACACCTTCAAGGCGTCGGTCAAGAACTCGACCCAAATAACGAATCGATACGATCCAACCATGGAATAACAAGGGAAATGATATAATACATCTAAATAATCATTAATCCATCAAAATCCTAAGTTAAATCGGATTAATCGGACGAAAACAACCAAAACCCCCAAATTCCCCAAAACTAGATTTCTAGGAAATCGGCACGATTCCTTCGATCAAAGGATGTTATAGGACGGATGATTGACGATATGAACCTCCAAACTTCATGGATTCATTGTCCAACAACATCTCTAGAAGGTTCACACACCCACAGTCGCGGAAGAGAAGTGGAAGAAGGAGAAAAATGGCGAGAAAAACGACTGATGGGCCTTAAATAGGCTGACAGACTCGACCGTGTCCGCCTGACACGGTCGTGGCGCGCAGTTGACCGGCAGGGACTCGACCGTGTCCTGCTAGACACGGTCGCGGCGCGGAGGGTCCTTCCGATAGTGACCCGTCCGACAGCGACTCGGCACGACTCGACCATGTCCTGGAACACGGTCGGGCGTCTGGGCAGTGGGTTCCGGCATTTCCGGACGAGTACGGCACGGGCCGTGTCGGACGACACGGTCGGGTCCTGAGACAGAAACTTCGGCATTTCCGGACGAGTACGGCACGGGCCGTGTCGGACGACACGGCCGAGTTCGGCCGGCAGTGATCGGCCAATAACGAGCGGGTGAGCTAAAACGACCATAACTCTCTCGTCCGGACTCCGATTGACTCACCGTTCGAACCATTGGAAAGCAAACTCGATGCTCTATAATATTGGAAAGATTTAGAATTTTTGGAGTTAGCAAAAATTAATGGTGATCTAACAAAGTCGAACTCATACTTAGAAAAGTCGTTTAGTAATCCTGAACTCAACAAAACGACACCGAAACCCGAACCTGAATACGAACCGAAGATACGGTTACGAAGTACTCACAAAGACGAATCTAAGAGCTAGTAGAACACACGATTCCGACCACCCGAAGGCTCGAAATTCGACAACGGAAGGTAATTACCCCAAACTTTGGGAAATTACGAAAATGCCCGAAATTCACCATACGACAACGAATAATCAAACCGAAGTTCACAACACGTATAACAACGTTAAATGAACTTACGAAAAACCCCAAACGACAGTTTCGAACGAGATTCGCAAGAACCGAACTCAAGCGCGGAAAAGTCGCTAAAAAGCACGGAACTCAACAAAGCAGCACCGAAACGAACTCGGATGACAAAAAGTGCAGAATTAAATATTCTCCGAATGACGGAACGGTCATGAGAGAGTCGTCAAAACAGACTCCGACCAAAAAAAAGAAATTTACCAAAAATCGAAAATTGCGGATATTACATTCTACCCTTTTTAAAAGAAGTTTCGTCCCGAAACTTAAAATAAGTAGGGAGGAGCAACATCCCGCCAGAAAATACTCAACGAGATACACAAGAACCGAAACTCGCGCCAACGACGGAACGCCACAAGCAATGCAAAGAGACATACGGCGTGAAAACACGCTCCACGACGACCAACACAATGTCGCCGTTAGGGATACAATAAAACCAACAAATGACAAGCGTCATCAAACGGATAATATAGCCAAGTCAATTATCCGACAATCACAAAACACAACGAACGAAAGTCAGTATGATTGACCAACCCAATGGTACATCAATCGAAACGCGAGCCATTCGCTGAACTAATACTGAATTCCACCGCCCAAGGGTTGGAAGATCGAAAACGAGACTAATTTCCCAAACTTAAGGGAATTAGGAAGGAGCCTGAATGCTCAACGATCACGAAACGAGGACAAAAACCGAACAAACAAACGATCGAGACAACAAAAATCGAACGATCATGTTCGGATCACGAAGAACAATAAGGTTCAACCGACAACTCCGAGGTTCACATCTCGACTCGAGACAAAACAAGATCCGGTGAAAACAACAAGATGCACACTCGCATAAGATCCACAGGAAAGGGAATAACAATTGAAAAGTCACATCGACGAACGAGTAATTCCGAAATAATACCACCCTCGTTCGATCAACAAAAGCAAGGGGCAGGACAAGCTCAGAAAATGTCAATGAACATAAATGAGTCGACAGAGTCGAAAATACAGAAGTTCCAAATCTGATCCACTTCGAATAAGAGAACTAGTAAAACCAGATGATGTCACTTCCGAACAAGGTTCACAAGAATCGAACCGAACTCGAAAAAGTCACAGCGATAACCAGATTGACCCAAAACAAGATCACAGCTCGTTCGAACGACGAAACCGAAATACAGAACAAGTTCAGAAAGTATCAACGAACACGAGCTAGTCGATAGACTCGAGAAAGAGAAAATGCAGGAGTCTAAAAACAACACGGGTACTACATTTGACCTCTTATAAAAGAAGGTCGCCCCCGCAACTCACAACAGCGAAATCAAGGTGACGACACAACAAGCAACCGACAGAAACATCCTTCGAAGGCCTCTCAAAGCCGATTACGATCTGTCTTTGAAGCGCGAACTCCGAAAGTCTCGGTAGCCAATTCGAAAAACTGAATTCGGTGTCCTCGAGCCCACACTCGAAATGTGTTAATGACGAGAAGGACAATTTGCACGTACATTCCCCGGCACATCACGATTGAAACGCCTCGGCTCGGCATACCGAAAATACAAATGCTAGATACCATGGGGCATAACGTCGCAAAACAACATAGCGGAGATGCCAACTCGGATAACAAAGAATCATAACACATACCATATACAACGATTACCATCATAAAGTAATACACACACAAACACTACAAGAACGACGGTATCGTTCGCGACCTCAACGGCCGAATGATAACCGACATAATATCAACCATCATGAAACAATCACACATGTACACAAACGTACAAACTCAAGCTTCAACGGCTCACACCCGTGCGACAACACGCAAATCACCACGAGGCGACAAACGGTAAATACCGGTTCACACCTCTCACGGAGGGCTAGTACAACAAATGCGTGGCAACGCCTCGGCGTTCATGCCACCAATTCGATCACAATTGGGGTTAACACCGTAACGAAAGTTCGAAAACCATAAACGCATTTCCGGTCATAACAGGAATGATAGGTTTTAAAAACAAAAACCACCTTTTGAAAACAGGTTTGGAAACAACGGTTGATCTTGAGTATCATTTTACAAAAAGTAGTACAAACACCATTATCGAGATGTGAAAATCATCTTGCGTTTGAACAAAAATGAGGACACCTTTCCTTTAGTGAAAAACTTTCAAAAATATTCGACCCTTGGGTCTAAGCAAGCATTTGAAAATATCTCAAAAATATTTTGGTCCTCAATAGGAAAATTTTTGAAATGTATTGCGGCATTAGAAAACACCTTGAAAACACCGCAAGAAAATAATTCGTTTTAAAAGTACGTCTCGAATTTTAATTTTCTAAGATACTCAAGGTTTTCAAAAATAATTCAATGGGCTAGAATGCCCAAAAATTTGAGTAATAACAAGGAACAATATAGCGCCGTGGGTCCCGCGCCGGAACCCACCAGGCTAAAAACCATTCACAAAAACGCCAAAAAGGCCGATGACGGTAATATTTCAAAAACTCACGAAAGCCATTTACAAAATACTAAATACCGTCATAAGAATTTCGCCAAAGCGATCAAGGCCATAACGCCAAAACTCGGTTAAGGGAATCGGTTTTGAAATAAAACTCGGTCGGTAAAATACCGAAAGTCATTGCAAAAGAACTCACGCGTGGATAAAAGAAATACGGTTCAACATACACAATCGAGCAACACTACTCCTCATATGAACGAAATATGAGGGTCAAATAACCACATATCAAGAAGTAAAAATCCATAAGAGGATTCCATCAATTAACAAATAATCATAAAATAGCTCATGTCACATGAGGCACAACACAAAGAAGGGAGACTTACATGCACAGGTCGCACGAAGATGATGATCGCCCACGATACTAATCACGACCAACAAACTCAGACGACGCGTTGCGACACGACTTAGTCAGACAAAATCCGACGAGACAAAAACTCAATAGACACCACTGACCCGACAGCCTAGGTTTCCACAACCTAAGCGCTCTGATACCATTCTGTAACACCCCCAATCCACTCAGGGATATTACACGCCGTAGACCCTCTCCTCGAGGATCTACCAGGCTGGTAACAACATTTAACATCTCGACAATGCCTTCAAGGCAAAATGACTCGAGACCGATTTGGTCTTTCAATAAATACATACAACTCGAATACAACTCATGCCCACGCAGGGGTCAAAATACAACCACACCCGTGCAACGGGAAAAATATAGCAGCGGAAAATAAAGTACAACTATACCAATACGACATCAACGGGTCCTCGTGTGATTAGTATCGTTCATCTTTCATCATCCTTCATTCCGACCACTGCTCTGCTCCAAAACCCGAATGCAATACAGGACATCCACCCCGAATACTCGGGGTTAGCAAAACTCCTTTGTTTTGCTAGTGCAAATACAAAGTGCAAATACGAGCCATATAATTCAAGTTCCACGAATAACAATAACTAGGAAATCCTCAAAGATTCAAACGTAACGAAAAGTACTTCCCGAGGCATGAGTTTGGGTAAAACACTCCAAAACCGATAGATCATAAATCAAGGGAAACAATTTATAAAACCGTTTAAAATGCCATCGAGAGTTTTAATAGAAAACAATTTTAGGATTATCGAATCCTTCTCTTTCCAAAAATCAACAGGGTCACAGCCCAAAGGTTTTGTTTTCGCAAATAGAAAACCAACAACAATTCACAGGGCCAGAGCCCAACATCACGTGTCCTCGGCGGACATAAAAATCAACACAACGTAATCACGCACGCGCATCGCCTAGGTCCGGGACGAAGCCACAAATCCCACTCGAGGCCTCGAAGGACCCTCCCGAGCTGGCTAGCGAAACAAATCACACACATCTCACGGTTGGATCAATCGCTTGTTGCATCCTGGCCACATGATCGCATGCCATGTGCCACCGTAGATTATCTCAGGCTCTCACGGTTGGATCAATCACTTGTTGCATCCTGACCACATGATCACGTGCCATGTGTCACCGTAGACCTTCAACCATATCCACACATTCACACAAATAACATATCACATCAAGGATATTCAAATAATTCGCCCAGAGGCATCAAACACTTAGCAAAACACCACGTCAATCCACAACACACCGAAATGAAATAATATACGTTCACACACAATGCCAAGTGCAACATTAACACCAAGCATATACATAGAATTCGCATAGTTATTCACAGATCACGCCATTCACAAAATACACGCGTTTTGAAAGCAAGCCTTTAACAAGGCTAATCGAATCTTTTGAAAACTCGTTTCAAACAATCAAACAAACATATAAATACGATCACCAATTATCATATCCATAAAACAAGAATTATATGGACAAGGTACTTGCCTCTAAATCGGCACGCAAGTATTCTGACGAACACGGCTCAACCGGAAAGCTTCGAAACGCCCGATGTTAACGAAAACAAAGATAACAACGAACAGAAGGGTTCAACACGGTTTCTTCGCAAGAAACTCGACCCTAACATCATATAATCCATAAATCAACAATCATACGAGGAAGGATAATCGTAGAACGCCCGACAACCCCTCTAAGACATTTTACCGGACACCTTCAAGGCGTCGGTCAAGAACTCGACCCAAATAACGAATCGATACGATCCAACCATGGAATAACAAGGGAAATGATATAATACATCTAAATAATCATCAATCCATCAAAATCCTAAGTTAAATCGGATTAATCGGACGAAAACAACCAAAACCCCCAAATTCCCCAAAACTAGATTTCTAGGAAATCGGACTGGTCGCTCGATCAAAGGATGTTATAGGACGGATGATTGATATGAACCTCCAAACTTCATGGATTCATTGTCCAACAACATCTCTAGAAGATTCACACACCCACACCGCGGAAGAGAAGTGGAAGAAGGAGAAAAATGGCGAGAAAAGCATTGCTGGGCCTTAAATAGGTGACAGACTCGACCGTGTCCGCCCGACACGGTCGTGGCGCGCGATTGACAGCGAGGACTCGGCCGTGTCTGCTAGACACGGTCGCGGCGGAAGGGGCCTTCCAATAGTGACCCGTCAGCGGCTGACTCGGACGACTTCGGCCGTGTCTGGAACACGGTCGGGCGTCTGGCGATGGGTTCCGGCATTTCCGGACGAGTACGGCACGGGTCGTGTCGGACGACACGGTCGGGTCCTGAGACAGAAACTTCGGCATTTCCGGACGAGTACGGCACGGGCCGTGTCGGACGACACGGCCGAGTTCGGCCGGCAGTGATCGGCCAATAACGAGCGGGTGAGCTAAAACGACCATAACTCTCTCGTACGGACTCCGATTGACTCACCGTTCGAACCATTGGAAAGCTAACTCGATGCTCTATAATATTGGAAAGATTTAGAATTTTTGGAGTTAGCAAAAATTAATGGTGATCTAACAAAGTCGAACTCATACTTAGAAAAGTCGTTTAGTAATCCTGAACTCAACAAAACGACACCGAAACCCGAACCTGAATACGAACCGAAGATACGGTTACGAAGTACTCACAAAGACGAATCTAAGAGCTAGTAGAACACACGATTACGACCACCCGAAGGCTCGAAATTCGACAACGGAAGGTAATTACCCCAAACTTTGGGAAATTACAAAAATGCCCAAAATGCCCGAAATTCACCATACGACAACGAATAGTCAAACCGAAGTTCACAACACGTATAACAACGTTAAATGAACTTACGAAAAACCCCAAATGACAGTTTCGAACGAGATTCGCAAGAACCGAACTCAAGCGCGGAAAAGTCGCTAAAAAGCACGAAACTCAACAAAGCAGCACCGAAACGAACTCGGATGACAAAAAGTGCAGAATTAAATATTCTCCGAATGACGGAATGGTCATGAGAGAGTCGTCAAAACAGACTCCGACCAAAAGAAAGAAATTTACCAAAAATCGAAAATTGCGGATATTACAGTAACTCAACTGAAAATACAAACATTACCATATTACCTCTATAAACATCATTCGTACTTTAGTCTAAGTTGAGTACGTCGACTATTATTGGTATGAATCACCCAACATTTATCTCCATATGTATATTTATATACATATACATATATCTATACATATATCCACTCATATCTATATATATATAACATAAATGCATATATTCATAACATGATTCATATACTTCAGCAACAATGATTTCACGTAATTATAATTCGTATATCAAGGTACTTGCCTTGGTAATCTCTCGCGAATACTCCGGAAATACAGTTGATTGGAACAATCCGGAACTCCAACAGAAACGACGATCGGAAAGGCTCAACACTGGATTAGCGTAGGAATTTCATCCTTAATATCCTATCATTAAATAAACAATCAATCACACGAGGAAAAGCATAAAGAGATGGCCGAACCCTAACTATTCTCTTCGTAACGTACGTTACACACATACGTAACGTACGTGACGTCTGCACGTTAGCGCACGTAAGCTACAAGGATTAGCGCACGCTAAGCATGCATTGGACAGTTCTACCCAGTTCAGACGATTGCCTTGCCTGAGGGTATAACGTACGTAATGCATAGAGCTTAACGTATGTTATATTCACACATATCATCCTCATGTGAATCAGAATGACCCTATGGTGTTGATGTCTACGAATTCCCGGTTAATCCTCCCATCATAAGACTTACTCCAAATCTCGATTATAGATCCTCAAAGGTAGTTCGGAAAATCTGAGGTTGTTATCAACATTAAGTCTATGATCATTATGGAAACACCATACAATATGGTTTATTAATCTCAGAAAACTTACCTTACTTGATCATCATAACAAGAATCGAACTATAATGTTCTTAACTCGGGTAACTAAAGCATGAACATTACAACTTCCAAAAACATGATGTTCGGATAAAAATCATCTATGGAGCTTAATAATCCCGGTGGTATGTTCATAACATCCTTAAGAACACGAATTCAAGGTTGAGGTAGCATTAACATACCTTAATATGAAAGAAATGCAGAGACAAGAGGTAGCATCCAACTCCGATTGTTTGAATATCAATCCAAGATGTTTCGTAACTTAAATGATCGAGTTAATGTGAACTATAGGTGTTTTAGAGGGTTGGAGACTCTCTAGAAATGAAGGAAAACGAAGTACAAGTGAAAGGGACGAAGTGAAATGAAATGGGGTGTTGTCCATATATATAATATCTTGAGCTTTACGTACGTTATCCTTAGCCATTTACGTACGTAATCGACTTAGCGCACGCTACCATTCGATCTTAGCGTACGCTATCGTTCACTGATAGCTTACTGTCTCATTCTGTACTAGCTTACGTACGTTACTCCCTATGCATTATGTACGTAAGCTACACACATTAGCGTACGCTAGTTACAAACCTTAGCGTATGTCAACACCCGTTGACCCCAAAACTGTCCAGGTTCATCCGCGGGAATCTTTCCGAGCCCCACCACCAGCCGTCCATGTGCTAGCCAGTCTGTTCAATTATTGACCTCCTTACGTACGCTACGTCTAGCTCGTAGCGTACGCTATCTCCAGTTCGTAACGTACGTTACGCTTACCGGTTAGCGTACGTTACGACGTAGTTGCATGCGAAGTATTAAAAGTTGATATTATCATGCATGAGGATATGAATACGGAAACGATCGTACTTCGATTATTGATAACACTAATTCAGGTAATACAGGGTTCAACTACGGACGAAAATACCCAACAATTTATCCGGATATTACATACTATCCCTCTTAAAAGAAGTTTCGTCCCGAAACTTAAAGTAGAGTGGTGGAACAACCAAGGAAAAATAACTGCTTGTTCAGCCCCAAAACATCACGAGCGATGCGCGAAAGCAAGGTTCTAAAAATACAATGATTGGACCTAGGAAGTATCAGGCACGTCAATTGAGGCGATAAATTACACGTGAACATGAGAAGTTAGAGTGGAGAAGTAGAAGCTCACGTGATTAAGGAAATTCACAAACGGCTCAGACGTACTAAAATCGCGTGTCGAGCTCGACCCACCGTATTCAAGTTCATAACACATTGGAAATATTAATCGCACGAATGGGAACAAATAGTTTCGAACAAAATTCTGCAAAGATTAAGTTCAGATGTGAATAGACCACAATAATTCACGGAGTCTAACAAATTGGTTCTGAAATTCGTTCGAATGATGGTAGGTTCAGTAGGACATGGTAGTTTGAAATTGTCAAGAGGATCACAGATGAATCATCAACAATGAAAGTCTCCCAACATCGAAAATACTAAGAAGAGCACGGGTACTACGTGTTCCCGTACTAAGAAGACATGTCAGCCCCGAAACTTAAAACAGCAGGAGTTGGAAACGAAAAGCAATTAAAATGAAAAACAATCAAAGTCACGATTGTTGGAAACAGCAACGACTAGAACACAGCACAAAATCTTCATTCGCCTATGATAGGCTCATCAGCAGAAGACATAAGGTTTCGGGACATTCTCCGGCCACTTGCTCTGCTCACCGACAGAGTAGCATTCTTTGCCAATTCAGAAATTATTTCACAATGTTTCTCCCGATGGCCTTCACACCCGCACCGATGACAAGTCAAGAGTGGGGAGGGACAGTTTACACGGATGTGTCCCGTACGGTTGTAGTTGAAGCACACTCTCTTCTTACCGGGAGTCACCGATGCTGGTTGGGGATTCCCAATGCTCATTCTCGACCGTGAAGACGACGCATTCAAACAACGTGGGGGTTTGAGAACCTTAGTCTCGTCACCGCCCAAAAATTTTCCAGATGTCCTTGGTCTCTTTTCTCCGCTCGTTGGCTCGGTCACCGAGGAGGTTTCATAGGTTATCGTCTGATCTTGATATTCCTTCACCGTAACATGAATCGTTGTCGTACGAACCATCTCACCGCTTCCGCTTCCTATATTACGTCTACATCCGTCAGGGCTCGTCATGCTAATGCAGATAGTACCGTTTATTGTTATTACATAGTCGGTTGTACGATATACCACAACTATCAACATAAGGTTTAATTAGCATCCTTAGAATAACGGTAATATCGTAAAGCATGAAATTTTTCTGAAATCAACTTCCAATCCTTCGTCTAGGATGATCATTATGCGTATGCTTTTAATGAAAAAAATTTTTGAAACAAAAGCCAAGTCACGTTGTACTCAAAACATGTAAATACTGTCCTTTGTTGTAAGAGGAAGTTTATACAATGACTCTAAAAAAAAATTATTTTCGAGTAATGCCTACAAGAAAATTGAAAATCAAATTATAACTAGTTTGAAATATTTCAAAAATGTTGAGTCCCAAATACCACAATTTTGAAAATCCTTCTTCTTCTACCAAAATATTTATTTGAAAGAATTTTTCACCAAAATACGTGACCATTCGACACGACTAGATTAAATCATGAGGTTCACAATGTTAGGAAAATTTCAAAACACTACTTTGAAATGTTCGTAATTCGGCCCGGAAATATTACATGCTGGGGATTCTGCGCCGGAACCTACCAAGCTAAAAACCATTTAAAAATCATTTCAAAATATGCCAAAAAGCCGATGACGGTAGCATTTTCCAAAACTTACAAAATCATTTGTAAAATATTAAATACCTTCATAAAAATACCGTTAAAATGTGCAAGACTAAAATGCCAAAATGTCAAGAGTCATTTCAAAATACTCACGCAGCGGATATAATTAACACTCAAATATTTATCCTACTGAAATGCAGAAATCGATAAATATGTTCGAGTACCGAAGTATACTACATAACCATTCTCACTCGAACTGTATACGCAGGTGATATCGTAAAACAATATAATCTCTAACCAGTTCGAACCCTAGGTTCACGTTAAGCACAATATAATCAAATACGTATATAAGGGGACTTACGATTCGGAAGGCTTACCATCACGGATTGCTTGAAGATGATGTTGGAACCACGATACTAATCACAACTCTGACGGGCGCGACTTACACAAGACATGGACTTGACCCAACGGCCTAGGTTTTTCGCAAACCTAAGCTCCGATACCATATTTGTAACACCCCCAGAATACATCCGTAAATGTTACACGCCGTAGGCCCTTCTTACAAGGATCTACAAGGCTAAACTCCACTAGACTACAAAATGATTGACCGACCGGGGTCAATCTAAATACAACGCAGACCGACAAGGTCATTAAACAATTCATAAACAAATAAACTTTACATCTCAATGACAAAAATAAACTTGAACACAGAAAAGAACGACAACTCAATTTAATAAATAAAAACTACACCCATGCAAGGGTGAATACTCGAACGACAGAGAATTACCGACCAAATGAAACAAAAGAAAAGACTCTGACTCTGGTGTGATTAGTATCATTGTCCTTCATCTCCTTCCCGGCCCAATCAGTGCTCCCATTGCCAAAACCCGAGCGCATATCAGGCACCCACCCCGAAAACTCGGGGGTTAGCAAACTAGAATTTTGCTAGTGCAAGTACATAATATACAAGATATACGAATAATAACAACACAAAACTCAACAGTCGTGAAACCTTAACACAAACCACACATTTAAATGGTCAACACAGAATAGCATTACATAAACAAGGTGAAAGATAATCACATTGTCATATTCTCCTTACAGAACATAACACCAATGAAACTTTAAACGAGCCCAAGGAGTCAGAAAAATCCCTTTATATAAAAGGAAAAGTATTTTGATAAGAAAGTTCGAAAACATTAATATTGACTCGGGCCATCTTGGGGTTTTGAAACTCAAATGGAAATACTTTAGAAAATACTTCAAAAGCTCTCGGGTCCTTGACCCAACGTGTGGAAAACAATTTGCAAGAAAACCATTACAACGTTATTTGGGGTCCTCGACCCAAATGGTAAAGCACTATCACAAGCGAATCATTACAACATCTCACGGGGTTCTTGGCCCAATCCAAATGATATCATCACGAGATCAAATCTCAACATCTCACGGGGTCCTCGACCCAATACACAGAATAATCGACACAGTACAATCAAAGGCACAGCCTCTCATTCGACAAACCTGCTCAAGACCCCTGATTAATTAACGCTCGGAGATCTCGTCAAATATCCTTGGTTAATTAACCTTGATACCAACATTTAAAACAAGTTGCAAAGATTTAAATTTCGAAAAATCATTTGGTAACGGGGTCTTAGCTATCACTCAAATATCCGTTACCAATAAGCCTGCCAGGCGCCTCCCTTGCACACCTGTGTACCGGTGTTCACTCCACTATATTGGCCGCCCATTGCACATGTCACCGCACCGGCGTTCACTCCCACAGGAGCCGCCCCTTGCTCGCGCATTAAGTAACACCGGTGTTCACCAATCATACGGAGCCGCTCATTGCAGCGTACATCAGGCCGGAGTGCACGCCCCGCCCTCAGAGGTACCCGGATATGACGTCTCTCATAACAAGTATTCACATTATTACAAACACCAAGCACACAGTCAACCGTTGCAACAATTATCAAATCAGTTCCTCAATTCACATAATCTATTCGCCAATACGCAACTACGCAAAATAAACAATAACTCGCACATTATTCATCAAGACTTATCACATTAGGCCTTCAACACTATCAATCAATACTACATAAATATCCTTATATCGTAACTCAACTGAAAATACAAACATTACCATATTACCTCTATAAACATCATTCGTACTTTAGTCTAAGTTGAGTACGTCGACTAATATTGGTATGAATCACCCAACATTTATCTCCATATGTATATTTATATACATATACATATATCTATACATATATCCACTCATATCTATATATATATATAACATAAATGCAGATATTCATAACATGATTCATATACTTCAGCAACAATGATTTCACGTAATTATAATTCGTATATCAAGGTACTTGCCTTGGTAATCTCTCGCGAATACTCCAGAAATACAGTTGATTGGAACAATCCGGAACTCCAATGGAAACGACGATCGGAAAGGCTCAACACTGGATTAGCGTAGGAATTTCATCCTTAATATCCTCTCATTAAATAAACAATCAATCACACGAGGAAAAGCATAAAGAGATGGCCGAACCCTAACTGTTCTCTTCGTAACGTACGTTACACACATATGTAACGTACGTTACACACATACGTAACGTACGTTACGTCTGCACGTTAGCGCACGTAAGCTACAAGGATTAGCGCACGCTAAGCATGCATTGGACAGTTCTACCCAATTCAGACGACTGCCTTGCCTGAGGGTATAACGTACGTAATGCATAGAGCTTAACGTACGTTATATTCACACATATCATCCTCATGTGAATCAGAATGACCCTATGGTGTTGATGTCTATGAATTCCCGGTTAATCCTCCCATCATAAGACTTACTCCAAATCTCGATTATAGATCCTCAAAGGTAGTTCGGAAAATCTGAGGTTGTTATCAACATTAAGTCTATGATCATTATGGAAACACCATACAATATGGTTTATTAATCTCAGAAAACTTACCTTACTTGATCATCATAACAAGAATCGAACTATAATGTTCTTAACTCGGGTAACTAAAGCATGAACGTTACAACTTACAAAAACATGATGTTCGATAAAAATCATCTATGGAGCTTAATAATCCCAGTGGTATGTTCATAACATCCTTAAGAACACGAATTCAAGGTTGAGGTAGCATTAACATACCTTAATATGAAAGAAACGCAGAGACAAGAGGTAGCATCCAACTCCGATTGTTTGAATATCAATCCAAGATGTTTCGTAACTTAAATGATCGAGTTAATGTGATCTATAGGTGTTTTAGAGGGCTGGAGACTCTCTAGAAATGAAGAAAAACGAAGTACAAGTGAAAGGGACGAAGTGAAATGAAATGGGGGGTTGCCCATATATATAATATCTTGAGCTTTACGTACGTTAGCCTTAGCCATTTACGTACGTAATCGACTTAGCGCACGCTACCATTCGATCTTAGCGTACGCTATCATTCACTGATAGCTTACTGTCTCATTCTGTACTAGCTTACGTACGTTACTCCCTATGCATTACGTACGTAAGCTACACACATTAGCGTACGCTAGTTACAAACCTTAGCGTACGTCAACACACATTGACCCCAAAACTGTCCAGGTTCATCCGCGGGAATCTTTCCGAGCCCCACCACCAGCCGTCCATGTGCTAGCCAGTCTGTTCAATTATTGACCTCCTTACGTACGCTACGTCTAGCTCGTAGCGTACGCTATCTCCAGTTCGTAATGTATGTTACGCTTACCGGTTAGTGTGCGTTATGACGTAGTTGCATGCGAAGTATTAAAAGTTGATATTATCATGCATGAGGATATGAATACGGAAACGATCGTACTTCGATTATTGATAACACCAATTCAGGTAATACAGGGTTCAACTACGGACGAAAATACCCAACAATTTATCCGGATATTACAATTTGGACTACTCATACCAACAAGATGCATCTTCTTTTCTGGTATCCATCTCATAGAAACTCCAAAGTTAAGTGTGCTTGGCCTGGAGTAGTTATGGGATGGGTGACCCCCTGGGAAGTTTCCCAGGTGCGCGTGAGTGAGGACAAAGCGCGCTAGAAAAAGACTCGTGTTGGTACAGTGAGGATAGTCTTCATCATTTCTGGGACCAACATTAATCTGTTGGACTGGATCCAACCGTAGCAAAACAATCTCAAAACTCAATGATTTGATGTCAATAATCAACCGATTGGTGTTTGCTAAAAGAAATGAAACAAAATGGATTGAAATAAAATGATTGTTTTAAAGTGTACAACTCATGGAAAGCTAATGAGTGAATATATGCATGTAATAATGGGAAGCTTATGTGAATACTGAGTCGGACCTCCAGCAGTTGGTAAATTTGACACATATATATATATATATACTGTAATATCCGCAATTTCGAATTTCGGTAATTTTCTTTTTTCGGTGGAAGTTCATTTTGACGACTCTCTCCTGACCGTTTCGTCATTCCGAGAATGATTAATTCTGCACTTTTTGTCATCCGAGTTCGTTTCGGTGTCGTTTTGTTGAGTTCCGTATCCTTAATCGACTTTTTTACGTGGGAGTTCGACTTTGTAAAGTCACCATTAATTCTTGGAAACTCCAAAAATTCTGAATCTTTGCAATTTTATAGATCATCAAGTTAGCTTTCCAATGGTTCAAATGGTGAGTCAATCGGAGTCCAGACGAAGGAGTTATGGTCGAAATAGCCAAGACTGCACGATGTGCCTTTTTGGTGTTGAAGCGGATTGTACCGTGTGCCGCGGCACACTTAGGCTGTGCCGCGGCACTAAGCTGATTCCTGGGCGTTTTTTTTGGCCCTGGGCCGTGGCACACTTATCCTGGGCCGCGGCACACGGGCTTTTTCTGCACTTTTTAGCAGATTTTCGAGGAGAAACATTCATTTTCTCCTCTCTTCTTCCTCCTACCATTCTAGGCGATTCTAAGGGCGATTTTGGGCGATTTGAGTGCTCCCAAACTTGTAGAGATCATCCACCTCAAGTCTTGTTGTAGATTTTCGACCTCTACTTGAATCCTTCATCCAAATCAAGGTATTTTGGCTTGAACCCTTGTTTTTGTAGATTTGGGGATTTTCCTTTTTGATTTCGATTCCAATCCGTTTTTAATCAATTAATTGTTGTATAAACGTTGTTTTGAACTTGTTCTACGGATTGGATACTCGTATCTTTGGTTCGTTCGATCCGAGGGGTGATTTCTTTGTTCTTGAAGGGTCTTGAACATTTAATGTTCGATTAAATGTTCGAATGAGTTCCCTTTGATAGTTTGTTGGGATTTCCGTTGTTTTTGGCCTTGATTCTCGTCGTATTCATGTTTTATTATTCCTTACGGAGGATTATAGGTTCTCGATGATTCCGATGTTGAATTCCGTTGGTGATTGATGATTCATGTGGTGTTTTCCCGTAGTAATTTCGGTGCTATCGCGTTCTAGATAGTGTTCGGGAATTTGAGGGCTACCCGGCCGTATCCGTTCATCTTTCCATGTTCGTGATATCGAGGCAAGTACCTTGCCCATACTTTTCTTATTTTGTGGATATGATGATCGGTGATCATCTTGGTGTGTTTGTTTGGTTGTTTGAAACGAAGTTTCAAAAGATTTCGGCTTGGCCTCGTTAAAGGCTTTCTTTCAAAATGCGTGTGTGTTTTGTGAACGGCGTGTTTTGGGAATTGATTATGATTTGATTATTTTGAACGTTGAAGGATTTGATGATGATACTCCTATTGTTTAAAGTTATGGAATCGTGTATTCCGTATGTAATCTTGTTATGGTGTTTTTGAAGAGTTTGATAACGGCGTCGAGTAAATGGCCATCTCTAGTGAGTATTCTTAATGAACTTACATTCTTAGCATGTTAGTTTTGCATGAGTAATGTGTGTGTGTGTATGCTCACTACGGGTTAGATCCGACGGGGTTTCGGTAGGGGTCCACAGAGACGTGGATCGACGAGCTTGCTTTTAACCACTACGGGTTAGATCCGATGGGGTCTCGGTAGGGGTCCACAGAGACGTGGATCGACGGTTAATTGTGGTGCATTTTACAAATGTGACTTATTTATGGCATTTCCGGAAATGAGTGCTTTTGAACGGTTTTCATGATTGCATGCATTGACTAAGTGTGTAAGAGGTAAGTTGTTCGTTTGGCCTACTTGGCTAGGATGGCTCTAGAGTATTTTGTTGTTTGTGTTAAATCCTTTATTTGTGGATTTTGATGTTGGGAGACGAACCTTGTGGTCGTTCTTGTGTACTGTGAGTTGATGAGATTTGGGGCTAAAATCCCAATGGTTTTGTAAAAGTCATTTTACGGATTTGGGGCTAAAATCCCAACTGTTTGGTAAAGGTTAGTTTACGGAAAGTAAACCTTTGGGGCGGTGACCCCTTTTGTCTTTTGGGTTTTGAAAAGTAGTATATGATAATCCTAAATCGTTTTCTATTAAAACTCCCGATGGTATTTCAAATCATTTTATAAATTGTTTCCCTTGATATTTTGATCTTGAAATTTTGGGAAGTCTTTACTCAAACTCTCGCCTCAGGAAGTGTTCATCTTGTTGTATTTGAACCTTTGAGGATTCCGAATTATTATCGTTCGTGGAATGTGAATTGTATGGCTCGTATTTTTGCACTTGTACTTGCACTAGCAAAACAGTGGAGTTTTGCTAACCCCCGAGTACTCGGGGGGTGGATGTCTATTTTTGCATTCAGGTTTTGGAGCATAGCACAGGGTCGGCACGAAGGATGATGAAAGATGAACGATACTAATCACACGAGGATCCCTTGATATCGGATTGGTCTAGTTGTATTTTCTTTTCCGCTGTAGTGTCTTTTCCCCGTTGTACGGGAGTTTATTGTATTTTGACCCCTGTGTGGGTATATGTTGGAATTGAGTTGAATGTTATTATTGAAAGACCAAATCGGTCTACTGAGTCGTTTTAGCCTTAAAGGCGATGTTTAGATGTTTGATTGTAGTTATCAGCCTGGTAGATCCTCGAGGAGAGGGTTTACGGCGTGTAATATCCCTGAGTGGATTGGGGGTGTTACATCAATGGTATCGGAGCTTAGGATGTGGAAACCTAGGCTGTCGGGTCAGTGGTGTCTATTGAGTTTTGTCTCATCGGATTTTGTCTGACTGAGTCGTGTCGCGACGCGTCGTTTGAGTTTGTTGGTCGTGATTAGTATCACGTTTGAGGCTACCATGACAACTGTGTGGCGAACGACTCAACGCTCACACCACCAATTCAACAACAACTCGGGGGTTAACACCCTAACGAGAGCACGAACATCACACATATATTCCCGGACCACAAATAGGAATGATAGGTTTTGAAAACGAAAACCATCTTTTGAAAATAACTTGCAAGCACCAGTTGATCTTGAGTATCATATATCAAAAAGTAGTACAAACATCGTCATCGAGACTTAAAAAAAATCATCTTGCGTTTGAAAAAAAATGAAGACACCTTTCGTTAAATTAAAACTTTTCAGCTATATTCGACCTTCGGGTCTAAGCGAATGCATTTCTAAAACATTAGAAATATTTCAAAATATTTTGATCCTCAAAGTAGAATAATTTTGAAACATAGCGTGGCACTAGTAGGCATCTTGAGAGCACTGTGAGAAAATAATTTATTTTAAAAGTACGTCTCGAGGTTTATTTTCTAAGATACTCAAGGTTTTTCAGAAGTACAATAGGCCAAAATGCCCAAAATTCGCACGTATCAACATTCACTTAAACACATCATATCACACGCATCAAATCGCTCAAAATCACGACAGTGATATACAATCCTCAGGATACGTTTAACAACATCGTTAAAACAACAATCGGTTTATCAAAACTGGATGGAAAACGATATCAAGAATAAAACTCCAAAAAGTCAACTCTAGGGATTCAAGAAAATACCTAGATTCGGCGAAGAACAATGGATTAGATGATGTTAAAAATCATCTAGGATACTCCAAAACACCTTTGGATGGAAGAAAAATCAGCCCAGATGCGAAACCGAGTCGCTACGTCTCAAACTCATGGAGGAAGAAGAAGAAATGAAGAAAAATGCAACTTCTAGACTGGTGTCCAGTATTTATACTGGACACAATTAGCGTGCGCTAATCATTAAGGTTATCGTGCGCTATCACGGCACCAAACAAAACTCCTGACCAAAAATACACTGTTAGCGTGCGCTAACCCCAAGTGTTAGCGTGTGCTAACGAGAACTTCAGACCCAGTCTAGTAGCTCTTGGACTGCCCTGAACTACCAGGTAGCGTGCGCTATCCTCCCCTTAGCGTGCTACCAACGCACTCTTGCGCGCGCTAGCCGCAAAGCGTAGCGTGCGCTAATGACCCACAGAGACAACAACAGAACATATCCGAAAAGTTACATGCCGTAAACCTTTCTCACACGGGTTTACCAGGCTAAGCACAATTTCCCATCTCATTTCGAAAATGCTAAAAAGACCAATGACGGTAATATTTTTCCAAATCTCACAAAATCATTTGTCAAACCATCATGAAATATTCAAGGCCAAAATGCCAAAACTTGATTCAAGGAATCGGTTTTACGAAATAAAACTCAGTTTGCAAAATACCGAAAGCCGTTTGAAAGAACTCACGCAGCGGATAAAATACGGTACGAAAATACATCAGCAGAGACGACACTCCTCGTATAAACCAAATACGAGAGTCTAATAAACACATATCGTGAAATCAAAATCCACAGAAGGATTCCATCATTCAATCGACTAATCATACAAATAACTCGTGTCACACGAGGCACAACACAAGGAAGGGAGTTTTACATCCATAGGTCGCACGTAAGTGACGACCGCCCCTCGATACTAATCACGACCAATGATCTCAAACGACGCATCGCGATGCGACTAAGTCAGACAAAATCCGACGAGACAAAACTAAAAAAAAAACACAACTTGACTCGACAGCCTAGGTTTCCCCAAGCTAATCTGATTTTTAAAATCGTATACTCTAGTTATTCGAAAATAAAACCGATAAGTTAAAAATTGTTTTCAAGACCCTTTTAAACACGACAAGGGCTTAACAGTGGTAGCATTTTATAAAATGTCCTAAACACTTTTATACACGACATTTAAATACCGACACAAGGTTTTATTTGAAAATACAAGGCTGGCTCGCCCAAATTCATGTCACTTTTCAAAAACCCACAATACGATCAAGTCTCAGAGATTTTCAAGCTTGCACGCCGCATGTATTATTATTAATAGAAACACATTGGTTGTAAATAACAATAATTAGCCAAGTACCAACAATTTCCGAACACACGCATATACGGCATTCAAAAATCACCAGTTCAACAAACGCAACTCGGGAATACTAATTCCAAGCATATGTCAAACTATCTCTTCAAGTTTGACAGCGTAACCAAAGATCACCGATTTGGACGTATGTCGAAACCAGCTATGTGAGTTTCTCAACAAACTCTGCCATCAATACCTATACCGGAACATATCAATGTTCAAAACTTCTACATCATACTGCACCCTTCGGTGTCCAACTCATCGGTACATTCGGCTCAACATACATTTAGTATATCGCAATTACCAAACACAGATTCCATCATACAACAAAAGACTAGAGAGTCAAGCCCTCTCACAATATACCACGGAGCAAAACTCGGATCTTTCGATCACCAACGATCCCACCAATGCTAGGAAGTTTAGCGATGGAAGGCTCGCAAAGCGACAAGCGGTCAAGCCCGAACGGCGCACATACTCCAGAGAGACAAAGGACGGCGCAATACTAGAATCAAAAGTACACAAACCGGATGGATCGAAAAACAACTCGACGATAAGTACGAGAGAGGCAATCACAGTTCAAGAAGTGGAATTTCAATACGAGAAAACAAGAGAATCGAGTAAGGAAAACTTACGAGCACTGGATGTACTGAGATGCCGGCAGCGGTGTGACAATGTGCAAAACAAAACACAACTAGACCCAAATAACCAACAAGCCTAGGTATCCATAAACCTAGATCTCTGATACCATTTTTTGTAACACCCCCAAGATATTCGAGGTGTATTACAGCGCTGTGGACCCCTACATGGGATCCACTAGGCTAACACAAGAAAACACCTCTCGACTAACCGTCTCGGTTAGCAAGGAAACAATTATTAACAACAAGAACATAAAACAACACGTCCGGTACAACCGGCATAATAAACATCAACCGACAAATACAGTAACTCCAACGAAGTCCAAACACAATCCGAAAGGAAAAGCCTAAGTACTCGCGAGTACAATCTATAAGTTTACAATTTGGAAAACACCCACATCAAAAGAGACAGTAGGAAATAACAAGACTCAATTGCACATGTCAACAACCTTGGCCGACATCCTCGTACCATCCAGTAGCCGCTCGTCTGGCTGAACATAACCTGAAATCCATAACAAGAATTTCCCCGACAACGGGTCCCCCAAAGGGGTTAGCAATTACGCTAGTACAAGTAATCAAGGCAAACCAATCGCTTACACATTTCATAGTACATGCACCAATATCATTTCAAAACCAAAACTAGACATGTCCTTTCCGGAAATAAACAGTCAAACAATTTTCCTTGGGAACAGAGTCATATCATAAATTCCCGCACGAGGCCTCTAAGGACCCTCCCGCACTGGCTATATTATAAAACAAAACACGCACATGCATCGCCTTGGGAACAGAGTCATATCATAAATTCCCGCACGAGGCCTCTAAGGACCCTCCCGCACTGGCTAGCTAAACAAACTCATGAATCCGGGACGCAAACCTTTGGATTCCCTCCTTGATCCCGTCGGACCAACACGAGGTGAGCAAATCACACACAAAATACATTACCATTCCACGTTAAGCATAAAGGTTCCCAAAAATACTTGCCTTGAATTATTGACGACGCAACGAACGGAAAGGAAAGTCACCGACGAACGCTAGGAACCAATGAAACCGAACCTAACGATTCGAAGAATACAATCACAACCATTTCAAAATGAATACGGAATTGGAATACACCCGAAAACCCGCCTACGATTCATGTATATTCGTATATAAACAACAACGAGGGCGGACCACAATCAAACCCTCTCGATTCCGTAAAAATCACGAAATATACCATGAATCCGTAGGGAAACTAAGAATACCAACAATATTAATCATATTCATCATGAATTAATCGACAAAACGGAACGAATCGGACAAAACGCGAAAACCCCCAAATCTACCCAAAAGTAGGGTTCTAAAGATCTAACCTTGATTCGCTGGATCGAAGGATGTTATAGGAGGATTGATCGGTGATATAAACTCAGAAACTTCATGGATTTGTTGTTCAACAACATGGTTTCGTCTCCTCCGAAACCCCAGCCGCGGACCGAAGAGAAATGAAATGAAAAATGATGGAGAAAGTCGTTGGTCTGTCATTTATATACTGGGCCGGAACTAGCGTGCGCTAGCCTTCCCGGCCTAGCGTGCGCTATCGGCCAGTATCGGCCGAGCACTCTCGGCCATGGCCCGCATGACCCGGCACCACCGACCAATTCTGCCAACCATGACTCGACCGCCCGACTCCCGCTAGCGTGCGCTACGGAAGCTGCGGCGCGCTAATGACCATCTGCCAAAGAGCCACCGGACTAACAAACTCACCTGTAACGACGCTAGTCGTCCGGCGTGCGCTACCCTGCCGGTTAGCGCTACGCTCGACAGCGATGGCGTGCGCTACCGCCGATCCCGACCGTCGAACCTCGTAATCCCTCGCCTGTGCCCGAGCGACAGCGCCGACTCGGCAGCAGGCGCTTACATCGCTGAAGAAGGCTAGCGCGGCGTCCGACGAGCGCGGCGCTTACGCGTTCTGTCGAACTGCTCGGCGATGCTCAAGACTTCCGACAATGCCGCACCGGTCCGGCCACCGCTTTCACGCCACGACCCGATGCCTCGATTTCCGAAAACGCACGGAACGAACACGACGAAAAGTTCGCGGACGACATCAACGACTCGAGATGAAAATGTAATGCAATAATTAATCATACGCGACCAAGAAAAGGGTCAAGACGACAAATACAGATATGGATACCCGTAACTTTCAAGAAATTACAAAATGGCCCAAAACGCCCGGAAATCACGATACGTGATCGAATAACCAAACCGAAGTTCACAACACGTCTAACAAAGTTAAACTGACTTGCGGGAAACTCGAAACAGCAGTTTCGGACGAGATTCGCAAGAATCGAACTCAAGTGCGGAAAAGTCGCTAAAAAGCACGGAACTCAACAAAACAACACCGAAACAAACTCGGATGACAAAAAGTGTAAAATTAATCATTCTCAGAATGACGAAACGGTCATGAGCGAGCCATCAAAACGGACTCCGGCCGAAAAAAAGAAATTTACCAAAAATCGAAAATTGCGGATATTACAGCACTAAGCTGATTCCTGGGCGTTTTTTTTGGCCCTGGTCCGCGGCACACTTATCCTGTGCCGCGGCACACGGGCTTTTTCTGCACTTTTTAGCAGATTTTCGAGGAGAAACATTCATTTTCTCCTCTCTTCTTCCTCCTACCATTCTAGGCGATTCTAAGGGCGATTTTGGGCGATTTGAGTGCTCCCAAACTTGTAGAGATCATCCACCTCAAGTCTTGTTGTAGATTTTCGACCTCTACTTGAATCCTTCATCCAAATCAAGGTATTTTGGCTTGAACCCTTGTTTTTGTAGATTTGGGGATTTTCCTTTTTGATTTCGATTCCAATCCGTTTTTAATCAATTAATTGTTGTATAAACGTTGTTTTGAACTTGTTCTACGGATTGGATACTCGTATCTTTGGTTCGTTCAATCTGAGGGGTGATTTCTTTGTTCTTGAAGGGTCTTGAACATTTAATGTTCGATTAAATGTTCGAATGAGTTCCCTTTGATAGTTTGTTGGGATTTCTGTTGTTTTTGGCCTTGATTCTCATCGTAATCATGTTTCATTATTCCTTACGGAGGATTATAGGTGCTCGATGATTCCGATGTTGAATTCCGTTGGTGATTGATGATTCATGTGGTGTTTTCCCGTAGTAATTTCGGTGCTATCGCGTTCTAGATAGTGTTCGGGAATTTGAGGGCTACCCGGCCGTATCCGTTCATCTTTCCATTGCTCGTGATATCGAGGCAAGTACCTTGCCCATACTTTTCTTATTTTGTGGATATGATGATCGGTGATCATCTTGGTGTGTTTGTTTGGTTGTTTGAAACGAAGTTTCAAAAGATTTCGGTTTGGCCTCGTTAAAGGCTTTCTTTTAAAATGCGTGTGTGTTTTGTGAACGGTGTGTTTTGGGAATTGATTATGATTTGATTATTTTGAACGTTGAAGGATTTGATGATGATACTCCTATTGTTTAAAGTTATGGAATCGTGTATTCCGTATTTAATCTTGTTATGGTGTTTTTGAAGAGTTTGATAACAGCGTCGAGTAAATGGCCATCTCTACTGAGTATTCTTAATGAACTTACATTCTTAGGATGTTAGTTTTGCATGAGTAATGTGTGTGTGTGTATGCTCACTACGGGTTAGATCCGACGGGGTCTCGGTAGGGGTCCACAGAGACGTGGATCGACGAGCTTGCTTTTAACCACTACGGGTTAGATCCGACGGGGTCTCGGTAGGGGTCCACAGAGACGTGGATCGACGGTTAATTGTGGTGCATTTTACAAATATGACTTATTTATGGCATTTCCGAAAATGAGTGCTTTTGAACGGTTTTCATGATTGCATGCATTGACTAAGTGTGTAAGAGGTAAGTTGTTCGTTTGGCCTACTTGGATAGGATGGCTCTAGAGTATTTTGTTGTTTGTGTTAAATCCTTTATTTGTGGATTTTGATGTTGGGAGACGAACCTTGTGGTCGTTCTTGTGTACTGTGAGTTGATGAGATTTGGGGCTAAAATCTCAATGGTTTTGTAAAAGTTATTTTACGGATTTGGGGCTAAAATCCCAACTGTTTGGTAAAGGTTATTTTACGGAAAGTAAACCTTTGGGGCGGTGACCCCTTTTGTCTTTTGGGTTTTGAAAAGTAGGATATGATAATCCTAAATCGTTTTCTATTAAAACTCCCGATGGTATTTCAAATCATTTTATAAATTGTTTCCCTTGATATTTTGATCTTGAAATTTTGGGAAGTCTTTACTCAAACTCTCGCCTCAGGAAGTGTTCATCTTGTTGTATTTGAACCTTTGAGGATTCCGAATTGTTATCGTTCGTGGAATGTGAATTGTATGGCTCGTATTTTTGCACTTGTACTTGCACTAGCAAAACAGTGGAGTTTTGCTAACCCCCGAGTACTCGGGCGGTGGATGTCTATTTTTGCATTCAGGTTTTGGAGCATAGCACAGGGTCGGCACGAAGGATGATGAAAGATGAACGATACTAATCACACAAGGATCCCTTGATATCGGATTGGTCTAGTTGTATTTTCTTTTCCGCTGCAGTGTCTTTTCCCCGTTGTACGGGAGTTTATTGTATTTTGACCCCTGTGTTGGTATATGTTGGAATTGAGTTGAATGTTATTATTGAAAGACCAAATCGGTCTACTGAGTCGTTTTAGCCTTAAAGGCGATGTTTAGATGTTTGATTGTAGTTATCAGCCTGGTAGATCCTCGAGGAGAGGGTTTACGGCGTGTAATATCCCTGAGTGGATTGGGGGTGTTACATATACATTCATCAATGCATACATAAACACGTATCACGTATGTATGCAGACCCATAGGTACGATATTGGTATACATTGAATAAAGAAGTTGAAAAATATTATAGATACAGTATGGCTGCATGGGTATTTTGCTTTATAGGTGGCATTCTTCATTGGAAATTTACCTCATATTAATGATTTACATGATGATGCTACTAATAGTCTCCTACAATATAATGGAGACTCTTCATGTCCATTCCTTTTGTATTATTCACTTTTACTTTTTGCTTGGTGGGGATGGTAAGTTGGTAACCGTTGTGAATTAAAAGCGAAATCATATTGTAGTTTCAAGATTGCATAAAATTGTAGAATGTTAAAACAAAAGCTGTTAGTATTTAAAGATTACATGTGAAGAGACTCTTTTAAATGTAACATCTTAGAAAAAGTCTTTTTACATGTACTCTTTTAATGTGAATAAACTATTTTAAGTACTGGAAACCTAATTAGTACCGACCATTACACTATGAATATTTAGATGCAATGGGTGCAACGCACGGGTTGATAAAACATTACACTATGAACATTTAAAATAAATACAATACATTACATATAACTAATTATATAGACTAAAAGAATTCTACACGGAAAAAGCGTTACGGATGAGTCCTTATTCATATTAAAAGACTACATGTGAAAAGACTATTTTAATCGTAACTTTTAATGTAAATAAACTAATTTAAATACAAAAGTTATGATAACATTACAATTAAATCCTCTAAAATAAATACAATACAAATTCTCTAATAGGCATCTAAATACCGTCATATGCTCATTTAAGCGTCTGCAACTAATGCTCATTCAAGCGTCTGCAACCAAAGACCGTGCATCGCACGGGTTGGATCAAACCTCGTATATATTAATTTACATTGGCTTCACATTATTTAAGTAAGTCTATATCAATTAATTGCTAAAATTTCGGATCATATTAATTGTATGTTTAGCTTTTCAAATTTAATAAATTCCTTAATTCTTAATTAAATTATTTAGCTTTTCTCATATTTTAACTTTTCTTTTATTATTTTGCTAAAATAATATGTGAAATATTTTTTAGTCAAAATTTTTTGGCAATCTTTTGCTTTTAATTACTGATATATATTTATATTTGTATATATTATAAATACTCAAGTTTTTTGTGCAATCTCATGGCTTATGCCTAGGTGTAATTTTTTGAGTTTTCTGGCCAATTTTGAGATTTTAAAACATAAAAATAATTAAATATATAATTAAAACTAAAATATGTGATTTATATAGATGTTTAATTTTGATTTGTCCAATAATGACGGTTGTAACATTATACGAGTAACATTATATTTTAAATTCATTCATATATTAATTGTGATTGGCGATGAATATGGCTTTTTATTTTTTTGTTCGGTTTTGATTATATTCTGTGAGACTTGTCAACTTTATAATTTTTCATTCAGTATCCGTATATCTATTCTATATATATTATAAAAGCTGAGTTTTTTTCTTGCACCAAGATAATTCGTCCTACATGTCATTTGTAAATTTTTGGTAAATCTTTGAAATGCTAATAAAATATGAGAACAACCGTCATTATTGAACAATCAAAATTAAACATCCATATAAATGACATGTTAGGTTTAATTATAGGTTCAATTAGTTTTATTTTAAAAAATCTTTAAAGTGGCCAAAACTTAGAAAATTACACATATGAAAAAATTAACAAAATTTTCCATTAAATTCATTATATTTGCACTTGAGAGAAATCAAGAATAAATTTATAAACATTACTTATTATAATTATCGTTAAAAAGTGTCAAATTGTTAAAGGAATAATACCCGTTGTGTGCCTAAGTCTGTTAGTTTATGGGCTTTCCTAGATAGGATTTGGCTGAGGCCTGTTTGTATGTACTTCACCCTATTTAAAGGGATCTCATTGATGGAATAATACAACACTTTTGCCCTACTTTCTGTCTCAAGTTATTTTCCCTTCAACACGTTATCAGCACGTAGTTCCCGGCTGAGCACAAAATTTTCCTCCCGATTTTCTGAAAAAAAAAAAAAACGAAAAATCCCGCGGCCGAAACCCTAGCCGCCGCCGCCGCAGCCTGCAAACCCTAGATCTCCATCGCCGTCCGATCGATCACCTTCTTCCCGATCCGGAACTCCTGCGACCTGCATCCGTCGCCCATCCCTGCAAACCTACCCGCGACTGAACCCGCCCAGATTCGCAAAACATCACCTCCGCTCGCGACTTCCCCGACCGCACCTTCCCCAGCCGTCGCCCAGAATCGCGATCCCCTCCCTCCCGTCGACTGCACACCAGTTCCGTCTCTACCGCCGGCTTTCAATCGGATCCGACATGACCGCCCGTAACCGCCGTGACTCCGACCCTTCTCCAGCCTCCGTCGCTGCCAGCTCCGACAAGCCAAAGACGTGACGTTGTCCCTGCACCGGTTGTCCAAAGACTCGCCGCGATCAGCACTTGTCAAAGACTCGCCCGCGATCAGACGGTGTCCAAAGACTCGGCCCGCGATCCAGACCCGGATGTCCAGCACTCGGCCCGCGATCCAGATTCAGTCCAGATTTTCTGCTCCTATTCACAAAACAAAGTACACAAATACGAACCCTACTATTTGCAATGTGCAAATTTATATGTATTTTTTTAATTACTATTGATTGCATATTTATATTCTGCAATTTATTTATGCTTAATTAAACCAAAAGCATGATGCATCCATAATTTTAACTAAACTAAAATAAATTGCTTAAGCAACTCGAATTAAAATAAATTCACGTTGAATTAAAAATTATTGCGGCATAAGATACCCCTTTGACTGCATTTATACGTGTATGGATATATTCATAGGGCTATGTGATTATATCTATAATTATATATATATTTTGCATGCATTGTTAGTTATGGCATGTATATTAAGTTCATCATTAGTAGAACCTAGAGGACTTATTTCTACTATCTATATCAACTCGAACGGTGATAAAGTAATTTCATCGGTAAAAACCCCAATAGCATCGAAAGTAATTTTGACCATATCTTGGTTCTGAAAAATAATAACCCTCCACATTATTGAAAATTTTATCATGGAAAGTACTCATGATATACTGTGAAAATTTATTTTCCTTTTTTTCTTGTCTCAAGATGGCTGATCCAACTCGTCCTGAATTTGACATCTTGGACTCAGAAGGGCTTGAGTACCATAGATGGGTTTCTGACGTAGAGACCACTTTTATCACTAAGGACTATAGTGCTACTATCTTTGAAAAAGCAGGCGAAGTACCGTCTGACAAAACCAAAGCTAGTGCATTAGTGTTCCTTAGGCGACATATCGACCCGAGCCTAAGATGGGAATATCTGCAGTTGAAATCCCCGAAAGAACTGTGGGATGCCCTTAAGGGCCGTTTTGGGAACATCCACAATACTTTGCTCCCAGAGTTGACCATGCAGTGGAATGAAATCCGCTTGCTTGATTATAAACGGATCAACGATTTCAACAAAGATATACTCCGTCTGAAGGCACGCCTTAATTTTTGCGGAAAGGACCTCACAGAAGATGATATGATTCAGAAAACTCTTTCCACTTTCCCTACTTCCGCCCTTATACTAGCGAACCAGTATAGGCTGGAGTATGACAATAAATGCATCACTACCTTCAATAAGCTTATCAACCTACTGCAAGTGGCTGAGAGGCACAATGAAGTATTAGTGAGCAACAATGCCAGGCCGGCTGGGACAAAGAAAGTTCCCGAGGCCAACTATGGCAAAGTGAAAGGTGGAAAGAACCCCAATGCACAGGGGACTGGTCATGGCAACCCCAAACCACAACGTGGAAGAGGGCACAGTGGTCGAGGACGTGGGGGTTCTTCCAATGTAATGAGAAGACTTGGTGCTCCTGGCTCTTCTGGCCAAGGAAACAAAGCACCTACCCCCCATGTCGCCCCCAAAGTCAGAGTTGGCAATGAACCGTGCTATCGATGTGGAGATGCTGGACATTGGTACAAGAACTGCCATGCAAGTAAACAAGTCGCAGCACACTACAAGAAATATAGAGAGTCCAAAGAACGGGAGGCTCACTATATGGAGGAAGATGCTCTCGACCAGTCCCCAGACGTCAATTTCACAGTCACCGATAATCGCAATGAGCCATACGTGTCACAGTCATTAGAGGCACCCCTTTATGACTGAATGTTTTCATTATGTTTACTTTCTCGTTTACATTTGGCATTGTTAACTCGGAACGACTTTATCGATGTTTTATTATCAATAATGGTGTGATGAAACTTTGTTTTTTTTCTAGAACAAGATATTATTATTGCTTACGTTATATCCTTAGCTTTATTTCGAAGAAATGAATATTGCTTGCATGTTTATGGTTCGAATTTTTTCTCTCCTTTCCGTAGGAATGAATCGGGGAGAACTTGAATGTTTGGTTGACAGTGGGACCACCCACACCATTTTTAGGAATAGACTTCTATTCACGGAATTAATTGCATGTCAAACCTCGGTAACCACGATGACTGGGTCCTCCCGACTCATCCAAGGGCGAGGCAATGCCCGATTTTTATTGCCTAACGGCACTCTTATCCGAGTTACCGATGCTCTATACGCACCTAGGGCCCCTCAAACCTTACTAAGTTTTAAAGATATACGTAGCAATGGTTTCCACGTCGAAACCCACTGTGAGAATGGAATCGAGTTCCTTTATATTACATCTAATAAATGTGGACGTAAACGCATATTAGAAAAACTTATGAGTCAAATAGTGGACTGTACACCACAACCATTAGGGTATTCGAATCATATGCTGTCACCATAAATGAAATTTGGGACAAAGACTCATATAGGCTTTGGCATGATAGACTAGGTCATCCTGGTCGAGATATGATGATCCGTATCCTAAAGAACTCGCACGGACATCCTTTCTTTCGAGCGAAAAAGGGGCAAAAACTCAACACGAAGAACAGTATTGATGTTAATCATGCTATGTCATCTAAAGAAATAGAGACATATGCCCCTTCTAAGCAATTGACTATGTTAAAAGCACATCGCTCATTCTGCAAAGCCTGCTCTTTAGCTAAAGTAGGAGCGAGACCTTCCTACACTAAAGATACTAAAGTGAACATCCCATTCTTACAACGTATACAAGGAGATATTTGTGGACCCATCCACCCAGAATGCGGACCATTTAAGTACTTTATGGTATTGGTAGATGCTTCGACACGCTGGTCACATGTCGCACTCCTTTCCACTCGAAATGCTGCATTTGCAAAACTCCTAGCTCAGATCATTCGTCTAAGGACTCACCATCCTGATCACCCTATCAAGTCTATTCGACTCGATAATGCAGGAGAATTTACATCTAAAGTATTTGATGACTCCGCATGTCAATCGGAATCGATGCGAGCATCCGTTCCCCATGTGCATACACAAAATGGTCTCGCAGAGGCAACCATTAAAAGAATCCAAATGGTAGCACGAGCATTGGTTTTGCGCACCAATCTGCCCATCTCTGCTTGGGGATATGCAGTCCTACATGCAGCCGTACTTATTCGTTTCAGACCCACCGTTGGCCAACCATTTTCTGTGTACCAGTTGGTAACTGGATATGAACCAGATATTTCACACCTACGCATATTTGGTTGTGCAACATATGTGCCGATTGCGCCCCCACAACGCAATAAAATGGGTCCTCAGAGACGTTTAGGTATTTACGTTGGATACGAATCCCCAACAATTATCCGCTACTTAGAACCCTTGACAGGTGATCTTTTTACCGCGCGTTTTGCGGATTGTCACTTCAATGAGTCAGAATTCCCGTCGTTAGGGGGAGAGAAGAAAAAGAAGTTTCTCAAGGAACAATAGGAATTGTCCTGGTACGTCCCGAGTCTTGTAACACCCCCAAGACATTCAGGGCATATTACAGCGCCGTGGACCCCACACTGTGGAATCCACCCGGCTAACATACCAACAAGACCTTTGCCAACGACAACAATCAACAATAAAATGACGATTCAAAATAAAAGAGTACAATCCGACCAATAGAATCCAACAACAATCCATTTCCCAAAACGGGAACACAACATTAACAATTTTGCAAAAGAAGTACTCGAGTACTTAAACCAATTTTTATAATACATAAATCCCAGAATCAGACATCAATAATAATAACCGACAGACATGACACCGAAAATCATTTACTGGACAATATCATGCTTGCCCATCATCCTCATACGGCTCGAGTGCTCGCTTGTCCCCACGATCAATACCTGAAATACAAAAAGTATTTCCCCCATTTAAGGGGTTAGCGACAACTGCTAGTGCAAGTACAATCCATTTGAACTACATTCTAATCAGATGAATAATGCGCCAAAAATCATTTTAGAAGACATTTTATATTCCGGAATATTTACGATGCACAAGCACAAAACACATTTTCCTCCAACCAAAACAATTCAAAGTTAACCTTGGTACGTGACTCACGGCCACCGTACCCATGAGCCGTCGGACATCCCTGGGTGGTCAACCACAGTTCGTGATACGCACACACACGGCAATACGTATCCCTAGAGGCCCCGTCGGACCGTCCCTAGGCGAACATACACATATCCTCCCACAACAACCACGTATAGCCATAATTCAAATACTAGAACATGTAAACAAATGTAAAGTACTTGCCTTTGAGACATTCTTGAAGAAACAGAGATGAAACACGACTACGAACGGTCCGGGTGGAAAGCGACGGTTCCTAAACGAAGGATCAAGCACAACCACGAGGAACCGACGAGAATGAACCTAACGATTCGAATAGCACAATCACAACCACTTCTAAACGATTACGGAAATGGAATACACCCGGAAACCCGCCTACGATTCATGTATATTCATACAAAAATAACAACGAGGGCGGACCACAACCAAACCCTCTCGATTTCGCAAAACCATGAAAATATACCATGAATCCGTAGGGAAACTAAGAATACCAACAAGAATAATCATATTCATCATGAATCCATCAACGAAACGGAAGGAATCGGACAAAACCCCAAAATCCCCAATTATCCAAAAAAAGTAGGGTTTTAGAACATTACCTTTGGAGATTCAAGAACTAAGATCCGTAGAACTCGCGTTAGATTGATTATCCGAGCCTCACAACCGAAAAGAAATGATGAAAAATCGACCCCCGGATGAAGAACTCTCCCCCTCTATATCCCCTCTCGCGATGCGGAAGAAAAGAAGAAATGAGCTGTTCACGCTCAAAACGACACATTTAATGTAACTCAGTAGAACTATCGGCCGATAGTCTGGCCGATAGGCCCAACCGATACCCATACTGAAATGCCGCAGAGAGTCTATCGGCCCACCCTATCGGCCGAAAGGCTCCTGGAAGTGATCGGCCGATACCCATGCGAAATGCCGGCGGTAGAGTCTATCGGCCCCCCCTATCGGCCGTAAGGCTCGTGGACGGTGCCGGACTGGTGTGAGTCTTCCACTAAAACGACCATAACTCTCTCGTCCGGACTCCGATTGACTCACCGTTTGAACCATTGGAAAGCTAACTCGATTTTCTATAATATTGCAAAGATTTATAATTTTTGGAGTCACCAAAAATTAATGGTGATCTAACAAAGTCGAATTCAAATGAGGAAAGTTGAAACAATGAACAATAACGAGAATACAATTCAACAGTTTGACAGGAAGGACACGCTGAAAAGTACACGAGGGTCACTACAGTCGAGAAATACACCAAAAACGAAAATACAAGGGAAAGAAAAAAATACGGATATTACATTCTACCCCTCTAAAAATAAGTTTCGTCCCGAAACTTAAGAAACAAACAACTCCGGGTACTTAGCACGCATGCTATCCTCGGTTTCCCAAGTTGACTGCTCGACACCGAGTCTCGACCACAGAACTTTGACCAAAGGGATGGTCTTATGCCTCGTCGTTTCTCACGATGCTCCAAAATTTTCGAGGACGCTCTTCAAAAGTAATATCTTGACAATATCAATCTCGCCATAATCGATGACGTGACTAGGATCTGGAACATATTTCCTCAGCTGGGAAACATGAAAAACGCTATGAACATGACTCAAGGCCGGGGGTAACGCCAAACGGTATGCTAATCCACCGACTCGCTCGAGAATCTCGAAGGGTCCAATAAATCTCGGACTCAACTTCCCCTTCTTCCCGAAACGGAAAACTCCCTTCGTCGGTGACACCTTCAGCAAAACGTGGTCTCCCACCTCGAATTCCAAGGGTCGACGACGGATGTCGGCATACGACTTCTGTCGACTCTGGGCAGTCAACATCCGTTCTCGAATTAACTCTATCTTCCGCCTCGTCTCTAAAACGACACCCGGCTCGGTCCCGACTAAATCGGACGTCTCATTCCAACAAATCGGCGATCGACATCGTCGCCCATAAAGTGCCTCATACGGTGCCATCCGAATCGACGCGCCAACCGTTGTTGTACGTGAATTCAATCGGTAAATGTTCCTCCAGTCACTACTCGATCAAGAGCACAAGCACGTAACAAGTCCTCGAGCGTTTGGATAGTGCGTTACCGTCCCATCCGATCGGGATGAAAAGAGGTACTCAAACGCAACCGGGTACCCAACGCCTTATGCACCGCCCGCGAGTGCGATACAAAGCGGCCGTCACGATCCGAAACAATAGACTTGAGTACCGTGAAGCCTCACAATCTGGCGATGAATATACGAGCGACTTTTACGGACCCCAAGTATCCTTGATGCCCGGAAAATGTGCCGACTTAGTCGATCGGTCTACAATCACCCATACCATATTCATACCGGTCTTCGTCCTCGGTAAACTCGTAACAAAATCCATAGAGATGTCCTCCCACTTCCATTCCGGACGGAAGCGGTTTCAATAATCCGGCCGGCTGATGCTCAATCTTGACTTGTCGACAAGTCAAACACTTAGCTACAAACCGAACTACCTCCCTCTTCATATCGCTCCACGAGAAATTCTTCCTCGTGTCTTTATACATCTTACTCGAGCCGGATGGGTGAGTATGGTGACGCATGAGCCTCTCGCATAATGCTCTGTCTCGATTCAGTCGTTCGAACACACAACCGACCTCGGAATCTCAACACGCCGTCCTCATGTATAACGATTCCCGGGGCTTTCCTTTCCTACGCTCTCTCGAAGCCGAATAAACATCGGATCCTCTAACTGTCCCGACTTAATGTCTTGACGAGAGATGAAGAAATCTCAAGAGTACGCAATCGCCGGAACTCTCTGGCGGTACAATCTCAATGCTCAACCTCATAAACTCTCATTGAAGTCCCGTGGGCCGTAAGTAACTCAAGCGTCCGGCGATGCGATTTCCGGCTCAAGGCATACGCCACCACATTAGCCTTGCCGGATGATAAAGGATCTCAAGATCGTAATCCTTAATCAGTTCCAACCATCTCCTCTGTCTCATATTAAGCTCCTTCGCGTGAAGATGTACTTGAGCTCTTGTGGTCGGTGAAAATCGACACGGCGAGCCATACAAGTAATGACGCCTTGATTTTCAACGCAAACACAAGCTGCGGCCAACTCAAGATCGTGCGTAGAGTAATTCAATTCATACGGTTTCAAGCGACGGAAGCATAGGCAATCGTCCTCCCGTCTTTGCATAAGTACGCATCCGAGCCCTTGGCCCGAAGCATCACTATAAGCGGAGTAACCATCATTACCACTCGGTAAAGCCAACACGGAGCGGTCGTCAACCGCTTCTTCAACTCCTCAAAACTATTCGCCTCTCATCGGTCCACACAAACTTCTCCGACTTCGTAACAAGTGAGTCGGTCGAACGAGCTTAGAGAACCCTCGGCGAATCTACGGTAATACCGGCTAATCCCAAAAGCTGCGGACCTCTTTCACGTTCTTGGGCGGCGCCAATCTAACTTGCCTCTACCTTATGTGGGTCCACACGAACACCCTCGGCCGAGATCACATGACCGAGAAACATAACCTCCCGTAGCCAAAACTCACATTTCGAGAACTTAGCAAAAGATCTTTGAGTTCTCAAAATGTCTAACACAATATGTAAATGACGGGCATGCTCCTCCTCGCTCCTCGAGTAAATCGGGATGTCGTCGATAAAAGCGACTACACACTTATCGAGGTACTCGATAAAGACTTTGTTCATAAGTGCATGAACACGGTGGTGCATTAGTTAGCCCAAAAGGCATAACCACAAACTCGTAGTGACCGTATCTCGTCCGAAAGGCCGTCTTCGGAATATCGGTATCCTTCACTCGGAGTGATAATACCCCGATCTCAAATCAATCTTCAAAAACACGGTTGCCCCTGCCCGATCAAACAAGTCATCAATCCTCGGGAGCGGATACTTGTTTTTGATGGTTACTTTGTTCAACTCTCGGTAGTCGATACACAAACGAAGTGACCCATCCTTCTTCTTTACGAATAGGACCGGTGCGCCCCAAGGCGAAGCGCTCGGTCGAATATATCCCATGTCTAGCAACTCTCCCAACTGTTTCTTCAACTCAAGCATCTCGGCAGGCGCCATACGGTATGGCGTCTTAGAGATAGGTGCTGCACCCGGCTCTAAATCGACGGTAAACTCAACCTCTCGGCCCGGCGGCAAACCCGGCAACTCATCTGGAAAAACGTCAGGATACTCACATACTACCGGAATAGACGAGAGCTCGACTCCCCCTTCTTCCGATCTCAAAGCGTAACACCAATAACCCGTGCAACCTCCTCGAAGGAGTCTCACCGCCCTTAAGGCACTGATCAGTAATCTCTGGCTACTCCGCTTACGCCCCACAAAGGAATGCTGCACTGCCGAGGCTAACATCGAAACCGTCCTCGTTCTATAATTCATGATCGCCCCATGACGGTCCGGCCAATCCTCACCAGAATCAAATCTTCATCTCTAATATCTACCGCAATCGATTAGAAGGCCAAACCCTCCCGCGATACTCCTTTGGAAAATCTCTAACATCACGTTCCCCATCGATTCTATCCCAACTTGGAAGTTTTACAACACAAGGCTCACAAGCAACAAGGCAATCAACATGCGCGACGCACACAATCCATAGATATAAAAGAATGCGTAGCACGAATCGAACAATACGGAAGCAGGATGATCAAGGATGTGGACGGTACACTGTGGCCACCGTCGCGTCAGGATCTCTGCTCGTCTCATCTCGTACACACGGGGCGGAGCAGACCCCGCACTAGAAGCTCCCCTCTAGAAGGTGACCACGACCTCGACCTCTACCAAAACTCTGCTGCGGTGAGGAACTGTCGGTGCTGATTCACACTCGGCTCTCCTGCAGTGGAGCAGATATCTGAGTAACTGGAGCCAGTGCATCCGTACAAAACTTAGCACGGTGACCCATACGACCACAAGCAAGACACTGGATAGGAGGCCTATCACACTCACTCATCATGTGGCCCGGACGACTGCAGTTGAAGCACGTAGGACCACGAACGGAACCAGCAGGAGCAGATCTAGAACCGTTTCCTCGACCAACTGATGGCAACTGACTCCCGAAGACTCGCGAACCAGACTGAGTCCTCGGATATCCTCTGACTTGCCTCCCGTGGCCGGTGGTTTTCTGTTTCTTTCCTTCGGTTGCCGTCTCTGTCGCGGAAAACGACATCTCATAAGCCATCGCCTTATTCTGATATTCTTTCAAAGTCGTGCACCCCAGACCAGACATGTAGTGGCGCACTCTCGGTTTCATCCGCATGTCAAAGTGGCGGATCTTATCGAGCTCATCGCGGACTTGGTTTCTCACATAGTGTAACTGCTGATTGTAGTCCTTGATGGCTTGAGATATAGGTACATCTTGGGGCTTAGCCTCAAAGAAGGCTCGGATCCTCCCCTCTTTCATGGCCAGGCGGTATTCGTCTTCCATCAGATCCGAACTCTGCCCACGTAGCTGCCCGGTCACGCGGTTTCACCGCTTGCCACCACGTCGCTGCCTCCTTGGCGAGGAAATACTGAGCAATGGGTACTTTCCTCTCCTCGGGGCAATTAGCAGCCTCAAACACTTTCTCCATCTCAAACAACCAACTCTCCCAACCGGAAGGGTCGGAAGCACCATCAAACTGCGGAGGACGCATACGAATCACGTCTGAAGTAGCTTATCATTGCCGGACCCGAGGCGGAACCGGTTAGCATTAGCATGGCCGACGAGCGGCTGAGTCGATGGCGTCATGCAGTTCGCTACTTGCTGCAATATGTTAGCCACTCCAACATTCTCATGAGCATTACGGAGCTAGCGGTAGGGTCCTGTGACCTCCGAACTAGGGGAACACTGTTCGACAAAGAGGGCATCGCCGAATCGGTTCCCGAGTGATCGGACATGGCCGCCCCACCGGTGCGCCACGTCCCCTACCGCGTCCGCGACGGCGTCGCGTCCTCTACCGGCGGGAATGCGAAGGAGCAACGGGTAAGTACTATTCAAACTCAAAACGCAAAAGATACTAAGACGAAATAGAGCAGGCGGGAAGCGAGTCAAGTTAGAGAAACTTACGAGCACCGGCGTCGAGATGATGGCATAGCGGTGATCTTGTCCCAAAACGACACTTAACTAGACCCAAATAACCGACAACCTAGGTATCCATAAACCTAAGCTCCGATACCATATTCGTAACACCCCAAGACATTGGGGCATATTACAGCCGTGGACCCCACACCGTGGAATCCACCCGGCTAACATACCAACAAGACCTTTGCCAGCGACAACAATCAACAATAAAATGACGATTCAAAATAAAAGAGTACAATCCGACCAATAGAATCCAACAACAATCCATTTCCCAAAGCGGGAACACAACATTAACAATTTTGCAAAAGAAGTACTCGAGTACTTAAACCAATTTTATAATACATAAATCCGAATCGGACATCAATAATAATAACCGGACATGACACGAAAATCATTTCTTGGACAATATCATGCTTGCCCATCATCCTCATACGGCTCGAGTGCTCGCTTGTCCCCACGATTAATACGAAATACAAAAGTATTTCCCCATTTAAGGGGTTAGCGACAGCTGCTAGTGCAAGTACAATCCATTTGAACTACATTCTAATCGGATGAATAATGCGCCAAAATCATTTTAGAAGACATTTTATATTAGGAATATTTACGATGCACAAGCACAAAACACATTTTCCTCCAACCAAAACAATTCAAAGTTAACCTTGGTACGTGACTCACGGCCACCGTACCCGCATGAGCCCGTCGGACATCCTGGGTGGTCAACCACGATTCGTGATACGCACACACACGGCAATACGTATCCCTAGAGGCCCTCGGACCGTCCCTAGGCGAACATACACATATCCTCCCACAACAACCACGTATAGCCATAATTCAAATACTAGAACATGTAAACAAATGTAAAGTACTTGCCTTTGAGACATTCTTGAAGAAACAGAGATGAAACACGACTACGAGCGGTCGGGTGGAAAGCGGCGGTTCTAAGCGAAGGATCAAGCACAACCACGAGGAACCGCGAGAATGAACCTAACGATTGAATAGCAAAAACACAAACACTACTAAACGATTACGGAAATGGAAAACACCCGGAAACCCGACTACGATTCATGTATATTCATACAAAAATAACAACGAGGCCGCACCACAAACAAACCCTCTCGAAGTCGCAAAACCATGAAAATATACCATGAATCCGTAGGAAACTAAGAATACCAACAAGAATAATCATATTCATCATGAATCCATCAACGAAACGGAAGGAATCGGACAAAACCCCAAAATCCCCAATTATCCAAAAAAGTAGGGTTTTAGATCATTACCTTTGGAGATTCTAGAACTAAGATCCGTAGATCTCTCGTTTGATTGATTATCCGAGCCTCACAACCGAAAAGAAATGATGAAAAATCGACCCCGGATGAAGAACTCTCCCCTCTATATCCCTCTCGCGATGCGGTGGAAGAAAAAGAAGAAATGAGCCATTCACGCTCAAAGCGACACATTTAATGTAACTCGTGAGAACCTATCGGCCGATAGGCTGGCCGATAGGCCCAACCGATACCCATACAGAAATGCCGGCAGTAGAGTCTATCGGCCCACCCTATCGGCCGAAAGGCTCCTGGAAGTGATCGGCCGATACCCATGCAGAAATGCCGGCAGTAGAGTCTATCGGCCCACCCTATCGGCCGAAAGGCTCCTGGACGGTGCCCGACGGTGATCTTCCACTAAAGCGACCATAACTCTCTCGTCCGGACTCCGATTGACTCACCGTTTGAACCATTGGAAAGCTAACTCGATTTTCTATAATATTGCAAAGATTTATAATTTTTGGAGTCACCAAAAATTAATGGTGATCTAACAAAGTCGAATTCAAATGAGGAAAGTTGAAACAATGAACAATAACGAGAATACAATTCAACAGTTTGACAGGAAGGACACGCTGAAAAGTACACGAGGGTCACTACAATCGAGAAATACACCAAAAACGAAAATACAAGGGAAAGAAAAAAAATACGGATATTACAAGTCTGTCTCATTATGATCCCCGTACCTCACTATGTGATCGTGAAGTACAACGAATCCTCGATCTTCAGAACGTAGCAGATTCGATGCTTGATGCGTTTACTGATATCGCCAAAGTGACAAGATCACACATTCCAGCTGCAAATGTGCCTGCAAGGTTAGAAGTCCCGAATAAAGGGCACATCACCAACGTACCGAGTGATGCGATCGCACCCAGTGGAAGCGCGATCGAGGCCGTGGCTCCCAAAAGGAAAAGGGGGAGGCCACCTGGTTCGACAGACACCCGCCCAAGGAAGAAAAGGGCAGGTGAGGCACAAACCAACCCATTAATCATCAATACTGGGAATCCTTCCCACGAGATCACCTCTGACTATAGCTACGTCCACGAATCATTAATGGGGGACTCCCCGGAGATTGATTCAGCATTAGAAAATAAAGAGATCTCGATCAACAATGAAAGTGCGTCTGATTTGATGGAATGATCGACCACTCATATTGATGATGTGTTTGCATACACAGTTGCTCAAGAAATCATAGAGCACGATGATATCGAACCACGCTCTGTTGAAGAATGTCAACAAAGAGCCGATTGGCCTAAAAGGAAAGAAGCTATCCAGGAAGAGCTTGACTCTCTGACAAAACACAAGGTACTTGGCCCAGTTGTGCTAACTCCGCCAAGAGTAAAGCCTGTTGGACACAAATGGGTTCTTGTCAGAAAGCGTAATGAGAATCACGAAGTCCTGAGGTACAAGGCTCGCCTTGTTACACAAGGTTTCTCACAACGCCCTGGTATAGATTACGAGAAAACGTACTCCCCCGTAATGGACGTTATTACGTTCCGCTATCTAATCAGCCTAGTTATTTCCGAAGGATTGGAAATGCAGCTAATGGACGTGGTCACTGCGTATCTCTATGGGGATCTAGATACGGAGATTTACATGAAAGTGCCCGATGGCATTTCATTGCCCAAATCAAGTAACTCCAGACCACGGAGTGCGTATTCAGTTCGTTTGAAACGCTCACTTTACGATTTGAAACAATCTGGAAGGATGTGGTATAACCGTCTGAGTGAAATACTTGATTGGAAAGGGATACAAGAACGATGAACTGTGTCCTTGCGTCTTTATAAAGAAAACAAGTTCCGGATTTGCGATCATCGCAGTGTATGTCGACGATATGAATATAATCGGCACTCTTGGTGAAATAAGAGAAACCACCGGATACTTGAAAACTGAGTTTGAGATGAAAGATCTTGGGAAGACTCGTTTCTGTCTTGGTATTCAGATAGAACATAGAGTCTGTGGAATTCTCATCCACCAGTCTGCTTATGTCCAGAAGATGCTTAGGCGCTTTAACATGGACAAAGCACACCCGGTTAGCACTCCCATGATCGGTCGTAGCTTGGATGCGAAGAAAGATCCATTTCGTCCAAAGGAAGATGACGAAGAGCTTTTGGGAGCTGAAATTCCCTACTTAAGTGTAATAGGCGCTCTATTGTACTTAGCTCAATGTACGCGACCGGACATCGCCTTCTCAGTAAACTTACTAGCTCGATTTAGTTCAGCACCGACGCAACGTCATTGGAATGGTATCAAGAATATATTCCGATACCTAAAAGGAACCATTGACTTGGGACTATTCTTTCCCTACAAGGTGCAAAGGAAGCCGTCCGTAAAGGCAAATGCTAAAGTAAATGCTAATGCCATAGAACCTACCCGACGAACGTGTTGGTAGGCTTTCTTGACGCAGGTATCTCTCCGACCCACACAAAGGTCGTTCCCAAGCTGCTATGTATTTTCTATTGGGAACACCGCTATATCTTGGAGATCCACAAAGCAAACCCTTGTAGCTACCTCATCTAATCACGCCGAAATTATCGCTTTGCATGAGGCGGTACGTGAGTGTATTTGGTTAAGAGCTATCATTACACATATCCGAGGTAACAGTGGACTAAGTAATGTCACTGGAGCACCCACATGCATATATGAAGATAATGCAGCTTGCATCGAACAGATGAAGCTTGGGTATATCAAGGGGGATAACACAAAACACATATCTCCAAAATTCTTCTATAATCAGCAACAACAGGCTCTCCTCAATATTCAAGTAAAGCAAGTCAGATCAGAGGAGAATGTGTCCGATTTGTTCACCAAATCTCTGCCCAAGGCCGTGTTTGAAAAACATGTGAGAAGTATCGGAATGCGGAGAATTTCCGAACTCTCGAAATTGATGTAAAGGTAGAGGGAGAAGGGTGAGTCATAAAGAAACTTATTCACCGATGTTGTACTCTTTTCTTTGACCAATGTTTATTTTCTCCCATTGGGTTTTGTTACTTGGCAAAGTTTTTAATGAGGCAAACGACACATGCACAAGTTTTTCAAAGTATCCTTGATTGATGTACAAATCAGGGGGAGATGTAGACTTAAGGGGGAGTCTTACATCCACACCGTACGTTATACTCTTTTCCTTCCAAGGATCATTTTTCCCACAGGATTTTTATCACTTGGAAAGGTTTTTAACGAGGTAACAAGATGTACGATTTTAGGGATCGATGGAATGGTCACCTTAGTAGCGTTATGATCAAATGTAACGATCATATGAGAGGATAGATTCAAAGGACGAAGTCTAAACTTGATGTGTCTAGATGTTGTACTCTTTTCCCTACGATCAAGACATTTTTGCCACTGAGTTTTTGCTTGATGAGGTTTTAACGAGGCAACATGACATGCGCTTATAGACTAGGCACAAGGGGGAGTGTTAAAGGAATAATACCCGTTGTGTGTCTAAGTCTGTTAGTTTATGGGCTTTCCTAGATAGGATTTCGCTGAGGCCTATTTGTATATACTTCACCCTATTTAAAGGGATCTCATTGATGGAATAATACAACACTTTTGCCCTACTTTCTGTCTCAAGTTATTTTCCCTTCAACACAAATAAGTTTTTTGTTACTTATTGTTATTATGAATACAAACTTTTATTATAAGATAGACATGCCATAGCCGGTCAGATACAAATGAACTAATTGATAAGTCAATACTAGAAAGAATTCAATTTTTTTTAAAAGAACCACAAACTGACATATAAGGCAAATCAATGAGGAAGCGAAAATAATTCAATTTTTATATATTATACATACACACACACACACACAATACATATAGAGATTAATTACTAATAAATCAATAGTAGGAAATAAAACAAAAAACAAACATAAGTTAAACCAATGAGAAAGCTAAAAAAAACTCATTTTTAATGTAGTATAAGATAGATATATAGATAGTTTTATAAATTTATAGAGTATATAAAGATTCATTAATTAATAAGTCAAGTATAAATTTAAGGAATTTTTACTCGGAAACTAATTTAATTTTTATAATAAATTTAATGTCCAAATAATTGAATTAATTTTAAAAATAAAAAATATAAAAAATGAAAAATAGTACGTACAAATAGTTTTTATGTAACATAATTAATGAATGAAAACATAGCTCAGTGGCAACATGCTATTTCCTATATCACATAGACGCGGGTTCGAATTCCGCGTCGGCCACTGAGCTATGTTTTTTGATTTTTTTTGGCAGTTTAACACGCATTGGCGTCACATGAGTGACGCCTTTCTAAAAGCAGTGGTAGGTGTACATTTTAGCTTCACATATGTGAAGCTAATGATGTTGAGAATATTGGTGTCACATATGTGAAGCCAATGTATAAATTAAATAATATATAATAAATATATATAAGGCTTAAGAAGCCTTATAAATGTAAGTGGTCATGATTAATGCTTGATGAATTGATTGTATCATATTTGTTATTCCACATTGATTTCCAGGCATGTCAAGCAACTTTCGTTAAGTGTACAATGAATATTCACATAATGGTCATTTATATGTTAAGTATATGAAGCATTTGTCAGTTATAAATGTAAAGTGGTTATAATAAATGGCTCACGAATTGAAAGTGAAATGTGGAGATGAAGTGTTTGGTGCCATGAATGCATAAATTAAACACATCAATTAGTGTTAGTCTTTTTACCTTCCCGTCTATGGGTTACAAATATTTTATCAACTATATAATGTGTCAAAAATCACACACAACAAAACACAACTTCCTCCACACAGCGTGCACATTGGGCTACAACTTATTATGGTGGTAAAGTAAGCATCATATCGTCTAGCTTAATTAGCATATTGATTTATATTGTTTTATGTAAATTTCACGTGTGTTTTGTGTGTATAACAATGTAGGACATAAAGATGGTGCTTAGGAGGTTTGGTAGTGACGTCATCTTCTCTAATGGTTTAAGAGATCCTACACATCGTTGTCTTATCAATTATGTGGTACATGCACGAATATTTTTACTTTGATCGAAAATGCAATATATTGATTAACTGTATTTAAGTTACTAACGATCAAGTATATCTAATTATTTTTTGCAGCGCATCAAGAAGCATTAAAGAAAGATATCGAGAAGTCACAAAAATTGTATCAAGAACAAAACATGAAAAAGGCCAATGAACAACAACGACAAAGACAACAACAAAAACAAGAACAACAACAAAAACAAGAACGACGCCATGGCCATCGGTGGGATGAATACTTAGCATTCATATTAATATATGTTACAAATTAAACATGCAATATTTTGCTTCATGTAATACCGATAAATGGGCTAATACTATTGATTCGTTAGCAAGTAAGTTTATTGAAAATAATGTGACGAGTTCAATTTTTAGTCAATAATTATTACTACACTTTGTTGGTGCATTTTAATATTTTTGCTCTTAATTTAGTTTTTTGTCTTGCGGTGTGTTAATGTCACTTTCTTAATTAAACGTCTTGAAATATTGCGTGACTTTGATACTTGATATGATTGTGTAAGTTATGTCGATGTTACATATTGAAAATGGTAGTATATAATAAAAATATCTTCACACTATCATCTTTATCCATAAATGGTGCAAAGCAATAGACTATAGATAAAACAAATACGTATTAATGATTCGGGTAATCATATCCACAATTAGTATCGGCAATTAAGTGATTATGTTATTTTGAGAATTTATCATTTATATAATTTTACTGTAGTTTAAATCTTACATAATAAATAATATCATTTTGACGATTTATGTAGTTTAAACAATATAGATATACCATTTGAATAAGCTATTATAAATTAAATTTAAATCTTACTCAATAAGTAATATCACTATGAAGATTAATTGATTATCTTAATATAATTTTAGTTTCATTTGTAGAATGACAAACAAATTTGGCAAAATGAAATTGTTATATTAGTTATTAAGAGTAGAAAAATTATATGTTGAGATTGATGTCTTCAAATATATTTATATATGCAACCTGGTACAAATTAAATATACTAACAATATTGGACCGATTTTCACAACAATAAAAAATATTGAAACTTAAATGGTTTTTGTGCATAAAATAAAGTTCGATTAATTAAGCGTAGTAATGTGGAACTACCGTATTTGATATGATAAACCAAAAGGATAATTAATTGTCACAAGCTAGATCTCAAAATATAGCGAATATCTACTTTGTTACGATTTTATATAAGGGTTACATTTATTTTGAAGAACCGTATGCGTTTAACCTCCATTTGACATTTAGTATGTAACTTATACATATTAAAAAGTTACATGTGAAGAGACTCTTTTAAATGTAGCATCTTGAAAAAAGTCTCTTCAGATATACTCTTTTAATGTCAATAAACTATTTTAAATGTGTGTCATGCTTAGAAAAGGTGTGATACCATCACAACTTAGATATATAATGACGAAAATAAGTGCCAAAGATTACGCTATGAATACTTATATACAGCCCATGTAATGACGAAAATTAGTGTTGAACAATACACTATGAACATTTAGATTAAGCCCGTGTGCATCGCACGGGTCTGAATTGTAATATCCGGAATTTCTATTACTATTGTTTAATGTTATCCGAGTTATGTTGTACAGCATGGAATCTGTACAGTATGGGTAAAATAATTAAAGGACCGAGACATCTGTATTTGTATAATTGTCGTACTTGGTCGACAATTGGATGTAAGAAGTATATGTATTCAGTATGCCGTATGTTCGTATTCTGTATGTTGAGACGTTGGAAAAGAATAGCTGAAAATGGCTAAGTGTAACATTATTAGCGCACGCTAATAATCATGAGTAGCGCACGCTATCGTGCAGGATTAGCGCACGCTACGTTTATAGGTTAGCATGCGCTAGTGCAGACAGATCGGAAGGAATCTGCGTGTGGACCCGACTGCTTTCGGCGCACGTTCTGATAAGTCAACGGATGTTGTAATGTTGTGTTAGCGCACGCTAATGCATGTTGATTAGCGCACGCTAACTGTATATTGGGACAAAAAGGAATCTTATCCTAGTCAGAGCTGTCGGCGTGTGGACCCGTGTTCGGAGCATACAGACAAACGAGTCAACTAATGTTAGCGCACGCTAAACGCAAGGACTTGCGTACGCTAGAGAGTGTAAATTGCGTACGCTAATGCATGGGCATTACGTACGTAAGCTCATGTACGAAGCCAGACAGTAGTCTCTGGACTACGATAGCGCACGCTAACAAAGGTCAGTTAGCGCACGCTAAAGCCTTAGCGCACGCTAAACATGAGATGTTAGCGCACGCTAGTAATGCAGTCTATATAAGGGACAGACGGGTATTATGAAGCATTTCGTCCATTCTTTCACTTTCGGTCGATAGAGAGAGCTTTGGGAGGTTCTTGAGGTTCCCAAGCACGGTGAGGTGGTGATCTTTAACAAGATTAAAGATGGAAATCATGGATTAAAGCTTTGTTCTTGAAATCATTGGTGATTCTTGGAAATGGATTCAACCTTGAAATCAATCCATTCCTTCATAAAGGTAATCACTTTTCATCTTTGGATTTCGTTTTGGATTGAATGTTGATGATTATTACATAAACAAGTTTGACAAGCATGATTATGAGATGGTATACCGGAGTATGATGATATTAATATGATTCTTGTGATTTAGATTGTGTCGTTCGTTTTCTTGAGATAAGTGGATTAATCCTTCTCCTCAATTTCGGATGTTGATGTTATTGTAGATGATTACTCTTTGTAATGGAAGATTAAGGAAGTGTGGTTACGTTCTTGACGTTTCGTGTATTAATATTAAGAAAGATGATATATGGATATAGAACTTGGATTATAAGTTGGATGATTGTTTATATGTTAAAGGATATCGGATTTCGTTGTTTTGATAGCTTTGAACATGATTGAGAATCACTTGGTGCTCTTGAAATCGCCATAAGTTGATCGGTATCGAAAAACATGCATCATCGAGCATTAGCGCACGCTACGTTTGCCTAGCGCGCGCTAACGGGAGCAACTTAGCGCACGCTACGTTAGGTGATTAACGTGCGCTAAGAAGCCGTAAAGTGCGATATTTTCGTGTTGTGGTTGTAAATTCGTCTTTGGTTTGAGTAGGATTAATTCGACTAGTGTTTAATCGAGATATTGTCGAGCCGTTGGGTTTGTGAATTGGTTTTATCGATTGTTGATTGTTATCGAACTTGTTGTCTATCGATTCTTGTAATAGGTTGAGAATATTGATCGGTGATTACAACCGTGTGTTGCGGTCGAGCTCGAGTATGTTCGTGAATTGCTTTGGTCGGGACCGAGGGACTTGTAGATGACGGAAATGGAATTGGTAATGACTTCATCGGTATCGAGGTAAGTTATTACTTGCTCGATTCATAATATTTAATGAATGGTTTCCGTTTCATTCGTGTATAATCGTATAGCAATGTTTATAATCGTAATCACGGAGATTTGAGATTATAAATCGTATTCGAGTTTTGGGAATCGAATCATAATGTATATGATTTACTTTTGTTATTAGTATATCGAGGATATATTGTGATAAAGACGGAGATATGAATTATACGCAACTCGTGATACTTTGGACCGTCGAGTATTGAGGATAATGGTTCGTGATGGTTTAGACATTGAGATCATTCTCGAAGGACTCGGGCAAGTACTCTAATCTATTTTATCATTTGTGTCGATTATGTCATGATACATTCGTGTATCGTTGTTGTCATGCGTTTGTGCATTGTTGTTGTCGTGTATTGTGTACTGCTTTTGTGCGGTTGTGTATTGTTGTCATATGTCCACCTCGTGTTGGTCCGACGGATCATCGGGGATCTATGCTAGCGTCGCTTGGATCATCGGACGGGTTTTCCACCTCGGGTTGGTCTCGACGGGATCATCGGGGATCTAGGCGGTGAACGCTTGGATCATCGGATTGCCATGTATTGTTGTTGTGCATATGTATATTATGGATTTGCCATAAGTATACATTGTCATTATTGTTGTGATCATATTGACGTTGTCATATGAGTATGCATTTGTAGGTCTTGTGTTAGGACCATGTCCGTATGTTGTGTGGATCGATCTCGGATTAGGTGACGTGATGGAAATGGTATTTCGTATCTTGAGGTATGTTCCGTATTTCCTTGATACTTGTCTTTGATGGACAATCGATTTTCGTATTGAAATTGTCGACGTCATCCGATGGATTGAATTGGCGAGTTGGTATAATTTCCGTATCGCGAGTTATGATAATGTTTTGAGAACCTTGGGTATTGTTGAGATACCGCACGGATATTTTGGTATTATCTCATGGTGATGTTAAGGATACGAATTGTGGATTTTCGTAAAGTTAAGACAGGTAAGATTACATTGGTCGTATTCTTACTTAGTATTTCCATTGATATGTAATTATTGACGTGATGTGATGGTTATCATTGTTGGATATTATGGTGACCTGTCGTGGGCTTTCTTTTAGGTTCTTGGATTATCAAGCTTGTAGCGGTCGTGGAGAGATGAGCTTCCGAGGATCTTGGCTAGAACATGTATTTGTGTATTGAGCTTCATTCGGTTGTTGTATTCATTCGCTAGAGTATTTTAATCGTTTGTCTTTTCCATTGCGTGAGTATTTTTAAATGGTCTTTTGGTATTTGGTAACTTAGGTTACCTTGGCGATCGTTCTCTAAATCTATTCTCATGCACGTGTAAGCGATAGCTTAACGTATGTACTTAAACTGTTGAGTCTTGGCATTTCGGGCCTTGTGGTTTCAAATGAGTTTTTACGACGGTTTGATAAACGAGTTTTATAAATCTTCGAATGGTTTTAATAGATAATACCGTCGTTAGCCTCTTGGGCGTTTTGTAAATGTTTGCGAAAATTTCTTTCAGCCTTGTGGGTTCCATCTCGGGGCCCACGGCGCTGTAATATTCCCGGTCGGATCTGGGGGTGTTACATGAATGACTCGGTCTAAATATAAAAGTCACCAAACAACTAATTAAACTCATGTGATGCTTACAAAAGTTGTGATACCATCACAACTTACAAACCTAATGACGAAAATAAATACCACACATTACACTATGACCAATTAGATAGAGCCCGTGTCCAACGCACGGGTCTGAATGACTAGTATATAATAATTAACATTAGCATCATATATGTGACACTAATACCTTAATTAATTGTAATATGTATTATTAACGATGCAACCTCTTTAAATTAATACTCGACAAATTAGTAAACTCTATAAAATTAATAAATATTTTAATGCCTTAATTATATGTTAGGATTTTCATATATTTTTACCTTTCTCTTAATTATTTTGCTGAATTTATGGATCAAAATTTTGCGATTTAACTTTCCTTAAATTCTCACGGAATATGACTAAAAGGGAACAAAAAATTAAAAAGCCATATTCATCGTCAATCACAATTAATATATGAAAGCATTAAAATACAATATTAATATTACTTAAACTATTGACGGGAACATATGCGGGACATACAATCAAAATTTTTGGTAAATCTTTGAAATGCTAATAAAATATGGGAACAACCGTCATTATTGAACAATCAAAATTAAACATCCATATAAATCATATGTTAGATTTAATTATAGGTTCAATTACTTTTATTTTAAAAAATCTCAAAAGTGGCAAAAAAATTTCAGAAAATTAAATTTATTATATTTGCACTTGAGAGAAATCAAGAATAAATTTATAAACGTTACTTATTATAATTATAGTTAAAGAGTGTCAAATAAGTTTTTTGTTACTTATTTTTATTATGAATACAAACTTTTATTATAAGATAGACATGCCATACCCGGTCAGATACAGATGAACTAATTGATAAGTCAATGTTAGAAAGAATTCAAAAAAAGAAAAATTTTAAAAGAACCACAAACTGACATATAAGGCAAATTAATGGGGAAGCGAAAATAATTCAATTTTTATATATTATACACACATACACACACAATATATATAGAGAGATTAATTATTAATAAGTCAATAGTAGAAAAAAAACATAAGTTAAACTAATGAGAAAGCTAAAAAACTCAATTTTAATGTAGTATAAGATAGATATATAGATAGTTTTATAAATATATAGAGTATATAAAGATTCATTAATTAATAAGTTAACTATAAATTTAAGGAATTTTTACTCGTAAACCAATTTAATTTTTATAATAAATTTAATGTACAAATAATTGAATTAATTTTAAAAATAAAAAATATAAAAAATAAAAAATCGTACATACAAATATTTTTTTATGTAACATAATTAATGAATGAAAATATAGCTCAGTGGCAACATGCTACTTCCTATATCACATAAACGCGGGTTCGAATCCCGCGTCAGCCACTGAGCTATGTTTTTTTATTTTTCTTTGCAATTTTTTACGCATTGGCGTCACATGAGTGACGCCTTCTAAAAGCATTGATAGGTGTACATTTAAGCTTCACATATGTGAAGCTAATGATGTTGAAAACATTGGTGTCACATATGTTAAGCCAATGTAGAAATTAAATAATATATACTGATTAACATTAGCATCACATATGTGACGTCAATACCTTAATTAATTGTAATATGTATTCTAACCATGTAACCTCTTTAAATTAAACTTCGATAAATTAATAACCTTTATAAAATTAATATTTTTCCGGTCCCGACTTCGGCTCTAAACGTAAATTAAAATTTCGATAAATTGATTATATAATAATTTTTTTGAGACCCCTTTATAAATCAAGAATCCCATTTGTAACACCCCAATTCACAAATGGGACATTACACGTGTAACACCCCCAATCCGCTCAGGGATATTACACGCCGTAGAACCTTTCCTCAAGGATCTACCAGGCTGGTAACAACATATAACAACTCAACCATGCCTTTAAGGCTAAAATGACTCAGTAGACTGATTTGGTCTTTCAATAAATACTTACAACTCGAATACAACTCATGCCCACGCAGGGGTCAAAATACAACCGCACCCGTACAACGGGAAACATATCCTGCAGCGTAAAAGAAAATTCAACTCGACCAATACGACATCAACGGATCCTAGTGTGATTAGTATCGTTCATCTTTCATCATCCTTCGTGCCGACCTGTGCCATGCTCCAAAACACGAATGCAAAATAGACATCCACCCCGAATACTGGGGTTAGCAAACTCCTTTGTTTTGCTAGTGCAAGTACAAGTGCAAAAATACGAGCCATACAATTCACATTCCACGAATAACAATAACCAGGAATCATCAAAGATCCAAACATAATGAAAAGTACTTCCCGAGGCAAGAGTTTGGGTAAAACATTCCGAAACCGAAAGACCACAAGTTGAAGGGAAACAATTTATAAAACAGTTTGAAATGCCATCGAGAGTTTTAATAGAAAACAATTTAGGATTACCGAATCCTTATCTTTCCAAAAATCAACAGGGTCACAGCCCAAAGGTTTTGTTTTCGTCAATAGAAAACCGACAACAGTTCACAGGGTTAAAACCCATGTCACGTGTCCTCGGCGGACATAAAATCAATACAATATAATCGCCCAAGATATGTAAACCTTGGTCACCAAAAATACAACATCAACTCGTGAATCCAGGGCTATACCATTGGATTCCCTTCGTGGCCCCGTCGGACCCTCCCAAGGTGAGTAGAATGCGTTTTCGAAATCATATACACCAATTCGTGAAGTTTTACTCGTGAATCCAGGGCTATACCATTGGAATTCCCTCCGTGGCCCCGTCGAACCCTCCCGAGGTGAGCAAATACATTCACCAAACATACACACGCACTCGTGAAGTTTTACTCGTGAATCCAGGGCTATACCATTGGAATTCCCTCCGTGGCCCCGTCGAACCCTCCCGAGGTGAGCAAATACATTCACAAAACAAACAACCGCACTCGTGAATCCAGGGCTATACCATTGGATTCCCTCCGTGATCCCGTCGGACCCTCCCGAGGTGAGCGAAATACATTCACACAATTAACACTTCACAACAAGGATATTCATATAATCCACCAAAGGCAACGAACACAAGGTACGACATAATCGTCAAATCACAATGCACTGAAATGAGATAATATATTCATACACGCATTATGAAGCGCAACATCAACACCAAACATATCCAAAGAATTCACGTAGTCACTTACAACTCACACCATTTACAAAACACACACTGTTTTTGAAAGAGGGCCTTTAACGAGGCTAGCCGAATATTTTGAAAGTGAAATTCAAACGATCAAATAAACACAAGGATACGATCACTAATTATCATATCCATAAAACAAGAAAAGTATGGACAAGGTACTTGCCTCAAAATCGAACGCAAGTATCCCGCGAACACGGCTCAGCGGAAAGCTTCAAACGCCCAATGCTATCGAAGCGGAAGACGGCGGCGAGCGAAAGGGTTCAACGCGGTTTCTTCGCAAGAAACACGACCCTAACATCATACAATCAATAAATCATCGATCATACGAGGAAGAATAATCGTAGAACGCCCGAAAACCCCTCTACGACATTTTAGGACACCTTCAAGGCGTCGATCAAGAACTCGACCAAAACAACGAATCGATACGATCCAACCATGGAATATTAAGGAAAAGATGTAATACATCTTAATAATCATCAATCTATCATAATACCAAGTTAAATCGGATTAATCGCATTTAAAACAACCAAAATACCCAAAATCCCCAAAATTAGATTTCTAGGAAATCGGCACGGTCAGTAGATCGGAGGATGTTATAGGACGGATGATTGATGATATGAGCCTCAAAACTTCATGGATTGAAAGAACAACATCATGTCTCCATGATGTATACACCTGACAGCGAACGGAAGAAAAGGAATGAGAAATCAAGGCGAAAATACGCCGCTGTGCCTTAAATAGTCGACAGACTCGGCCGTGTCCGACATGACACGGTCGTGGCGCGATTGGCGGCGAGGGACTCGGCCGTGTCCCGCATGACACGGTCGTGTCGCGAAGGGCGCTCGGCATTGACTCGGCCGTGTCTGGAACACGGTCGGGCCTGCGGGCGACGCTACCGGCTTATCCAGACGAGTGCACGGCCGCAGGTGCGACACGGCCGAGTCCGGTCGGCGATGATCGCCAAATGAGCGGGTGAGCTAAAGCGACCATAACTCTCTCGTCGGACTCCGATTGACTCACCGTTTGAACCATTGGAAAGCTAATTCGATGCTCTATAATATTGTAAGGATTTAGAATTTTTGGAGTTACCAAAAATTAATGGTGATCTAACAAAGTCGAACTCATAAGAGGAAAGTTGAAACAATGAACAATAATGATACACAACTCGAAGTTTTTCCGAACGGTGAACACGGTGAATGAACATGATTGATGAATGATTATAATTGAGTGAAAATACACTGAGTGACAATTACAGACTGATAATTACTGAATGAAAACGAATGAATTACAACAGGGTATTACACGTATGACAAAAAGTCGAAATTAATCATTCTCGAAATGACGAAACGGTCATGAGCGAGTCGTCAAAACGGACTCCGGCTGAAAAAGAAATTTACCGAAAAATCGAAAATTGCGGATATTACATTCTACCCTCCTTAAAAGAAGTTTCGTCCCGAAACTTAAAACAAGTAGGGAGAAGCAATATCCCGCCAGGAAAACTCAACGAGCTACGCAAGGAAACGCGTAACTTACGCCCATCGCCGAAACGTTACAAGCAACGCAAAGGAATATACGGCGTGAAAACACGCTCCACGACGACCAACACGACGTCGCCGTTAGGGATATAACAAAACCAACAAGTGACAAGCGTCATCAAATGGATAATACAATTAAGTCAATTATCCGAACAATCACAAAACACAACGGACGAAAATCAATATGATTGACCAACCCAACGGTACATCAATCAAAACGCAAGCCAATCGCTGAACAAATACGGAATTCCACCGTCCAAGGGTTGGAAGATCGAAAACGAGACTAATTTCCCAAACTTAAGGGAATTAGGAAGGAGCCTGAATGCTCAACGATCACGAAACGAGGACAAAAACCGAACAAACAAACGACCGAACCACAACGGTCGAGACAACAAAAGCGAACAATCATGTTCGAATCACGAAGAACAATAAAATTCAAACAACAACTCCAAGGTTCACATCTCGACTCGAGACAATATATGATCCGGTGAAAACAACAACGTATGCATTCACATAAGATCCACATGACAGGGAATAGAAATTGAAAAGTCACAACGACAAACGAGTTATTCCGAAATGATGCCACACTCGTTCGATAAACAAAAACAAGGGGCAGGACAAGCTCAGAAATGTCAACGAACATAAATGAGTCGACAAAGTAGATATCTGAAGTTCAAAATCTGATCCACTTGAATAAAAGAACTAGTAGAACCAAAAGATGTTACATCCGAACAAGGTTCACAAGTATCGAACCGGACTCGGAAAAGTCACAATGATAAACAGAAAAACAAGATCACGGCTCGAACGATGAAACCGAAATACGTAACAAGTTCGTAAAGTGTCAACGAACACGAGCGAGTCGATAGACTGAGAAAGAGGAAATGCAGGAGTCGAAAATAATACGGGTATTATATTCGACCCTTCTAAAAGAAGTGTCGTTTCAAACTCACAACACGAAATCAAGGTGACAACACAACAAGCAATCGCGAAACATCTTTCAAAGGCCTCTCAAGGCCGATTAGATGGTCTTTGAAGCGCGAACTCCAAAAGTCTCGGTAGACAATTCGCAAAAGCGAATTCGGTGTCCTCGAGTCCACACTTGAAATGTATTCTGTGAGAAGGACAATTTACACGTGTATGCCGGAACATCACGGTTGAAATGCCTCGGCTCGGCATACCGAAAATACAAATGCTAGATATAATGGGGCATAACGTCGCAAAACAACATAGCGGAGATGCCAACTCAGCACAACAAGGAATCATAATACATATCATATACAACGATTATCATCGTAAAATAATACACACAAACACTACAAAGAACGACGGTATCGTTCGGCGACCTCAACGGCCCGAACAATAACGACATAATTACAAACATTATGAAACAATCACATATGTACACAAACGTACAAACCCAAGCTTTAACAGCTCACACAGGTGCGATAACACGCAAGCCACCACGAAATGACAACATTAAGGATCGTCATCACACCTCCCACAAGGGCTAACAAAATATATGCGTGGCGAATGACTCGACGCTCACGCCACCAATTCAATCACAATTCGGGGTTAACAAGTAACGAAAGTTCGAAAACCATACACGCATTTCCGGTCCGCAAGCAGAATGATAGGTTTTAAAACGAAAACACCTTTTGAAAACAGTTTGGAAACGACGGTTGATCTTGAGTAAAATTTTACAAAAAGTAGTACAAACACCATTATCGAGACTTTGAAAATCATCTTGCGTTTGAACAAAAATGAGGACACATTTCTTTTAGTGCAAAACTTTCAGAAATATTCGACCCTTGGGTCTAAGAAATCGCATTTGAAAATATCTCAAAATATTTTTGGTCCTCAATAGGAAAATTTTTGAAATGTATTGCGGCATTAGAAAACACCTTGAAAACACCGCAAGAAAATAATTCGTTTTAAAAGTACGTCTCGAATTTTAATTTTCTAAGATACTCAAGATTTTCAAAAATAATTCAATAGGTTAGAATGCCCAAAATTTTCAGGTAATTACAAGGAACAATATAGCGCCGTGGGTCCTGCGCAGGAACCCACCAGAGCTAAAAACCTTTATAAACTACCAAAAAGGCCGATGACGGTAATATTTCAAAAGCTCACAAAATCCATTTACAAAATACTAAATTCCGTCATAAGAATTTCGCCAAAATGATCAAGGCCATAATGCCAAAACTCGGTTAAGGGAATTGGTTTTGAAATAAAACTCGGTCGGTAAAATACCGAAAGCCATTACAAAAGAACTCACGCAATGGATAAAAGAAATAAAGTCAAACATATACAGATGGCAACACTACTCCTCATATGAGCGAAAAATGGGAGTCAAATAATCACATAACACGAAATCAAAATCCATAAGAGGATTCCGTCACTTAACAAATAATCATAAAAATAGCTCGTGTCACACGAGGCACAACACAAAGAAGGGAGACTTACATTCACAGGTCGCACGAAGATGATGATCGCCCACGATACTAATCACGACCAACAAACTCAGACGACGCGTCGCGACACGACTCAGTCAGATAAAATCCGACGAGACAAAAACTCAATAGACACCCCTAACCCGACAGCCTAGGTTTCCACAACCTAAGCTCCGATACCATTCTGTAACACCCCGAATCCGCTCGGGGATATTACACGCCGTAGAACCTTTCCTCAAGGATCTACCAGTGGTAACAACATATAACAACTCAACCATGCCTTTAAGGCTAAAATGACTCGATGGTGATTTGGTCTTTCAATAAATACTTACAACTCGAATACAACTCATGCCCACGCAGGTCAAAATACAACCGCACCGCACAACGGAAACAAATCTTGCGGAAAAGAAAATACAACTAGACCAATACGACATCAACGGATCCTCGTGTGATTAGTATCGTTCATCTTTCATCATCCTTCGTGCCGACCACGTGCCATGCTCCAAAACACGAATGCAAAATAGACATCCACCCCGAATACTGGGGTTAGCAAAACTCCTTTGTTTTGCTAGTGCAAGTACAAGTGCAAAAATACGAGCCATACAATTCACATTCCACGAATAACAATAACCAGGAATCATCAAAGATCCAAACATAATGAAAAGTACTTCCCGAGGCAAGAGTTTGGGTAAAACATTAGAAACCGAAAGACCACAAGTTGAAGGGAAACAATTTATAAAGCAGTTTGAAATGCCATCGAGAGTTTTAATAGAAAACAATTTAGGATTACGAATCCTTATCTTTCCAAAATCAACGGTCACACCAAAGGTTTTGTTTTCGTCAATAGAAAACCGACAACAGTTCACAGGGTTAAAACCCATGTCACGTGTCCTCGGCGGACATAAAATCAATACAATATAATCGCCCAAGATACGTAAACCTTGGTCACCAAAAATACAACATCAACTCGTGAATCTAGGGCTATACCATTGGATTCCCTTCGTGGCCCCGTCGGACCCTCCCAAGGTGAGTAGAATGCGTTTTCGAAATCATATACACCAATTCGTGAAGTTTTACTCGTGAATCCAGGGCTATACCATTGGAATTCCCTCCGTGGCCCCGTCGAACCCTCCCGAGGTGAGCAAATACATTCACCAAACATACACACGCACTCGTGAAGTTTTACTCGTGAATCCAGGGCTATACCATTGGAATTCCCTCCGTGGCCCCGTCGAACCCTCCCGAGGTGAGCAAATACATTCACAAAACAAACAACCGCACTCGTGAATACAGGGCTATACCATTGGATTCCCTCCGTGATCCCGTCGGACCCTCCCGAGGTGAGCGAAATACATTCACACAATTAACACTTCACAACAAGGATATTCATATAATCCACCAAAGGCAACGAACACAAGGTACGACATAATCGTCAAATCACAATGCCTTTGAAATGAGATAATATATTCATACACGCATTATGAAGCGCAACATCAACACCAAACATATCGAAAGAATTCACGTAGTCACTTACAACTCACACCATTTACAAAACACACACGCTTTTGAAAGAGGGCCTTTAACGAGGCTAGCCGAATATTTTGAAAGTGAAATTCAAGCGATCAAATAAACACAAGGATACGATCACTAATTATCATATCCATAAAACAAGAAAAGTATGGACAAGGTACTTGCCTCAAAATCGAACGCAAGTATCGGCGAACACGGCTCAGCGGAAAGCTTCAAACGCCCAATGCTATCGAAGCGGAAGGCGGCGGCGAGCGAAAGGGTTCAACGCGGTTTCTTCGCAAGAAACACGACCCTAACATCATACAATCAATAAATCATCGATCATACGAGGAAGAATAATCGTAGAACGCCCGAAAACCCTCTACGACATTTTAGGACACCTTCAAGGCGTCGATCAAGAACTCGACCAAAACAACGAATCGATACGATCCAACCATGGAATATTAAGGGAAAAGATGTAATACATCTTAATAATCATCAATCTATCATAATACCAAGTTAAATCGGATTAATCGACGAAAACAACCAAAATACCCAAAATCCCCAAAATTAGATTTCTAGGAAATCGGCACGGTCGGTAGATCGGAGGATGTTATAGGACGGATGATTGATGATATGAGCCTCAAAACTTCATGGATTGAAAGAACATCATGTCTCCATGATGTATACACCCACACCGCGAGCAGGAAGAAAAAGAATGAGAAATCGGGCGAAAATACGCCGCGGGCCTTAAATAAGCCGACAGACTCGGCCGTGTCCGACATGACACGGTCGTGGCGCTGATTGCCGGCAGGGACTCGGCCGTGTCCCGCATGACACGGTCGTGTCGCGAAGGCGCTCGGCATTGACTCGACCGTGTCACGAACACGGTCGGGCCTGCGGGCGACGCTACCGGCTTATCCAGACGAGTGCAAAGACGGGCGTGCGACACGGCCGAGTCCGGTCGGCGGTGATCGCCGAATGAGCGGGTGAGCTAAAGCGACCATAACTCTCTCGTCAGGACTCCGATTGACTCACCGTTTGAACCATTGGAAAGCTAATTCGATGCTCTATAATATTGTAAGGATTTAGAATTTTGGAGTTACCAAAATTAATGGTGATCTAACAAAGTCGAACTCATAAGAGGAAAGTTGAAACAATGAACAATAATGATACACAACTCGAAGTTTTTCCGAACGGTGAACACGGTGAATGAACATGATTGATGAATGATTATAATTGAGTGAAAATACATTGAGTGACAATTACAGGTGATAATTCTTGAATGAAAACGAATGAATTACAACCGGGTATTACACGGATGACAAAAAGTCCAGAATTAATCATTCTCGAAATGACGAAACGGTCATGAGCGAGTCGTCAAAACGGACTCCGGCTGAAAAAGAAATTTACCGAAAAATCGAAAATTGCGGATATTACAACACGCCGTAGAACCCTCGTGAGGTCTACCAGGCTAACACATGACACATAACCACAATGAAACCCCCAAAATATGCACTCAAAAGTAAATAAGGCCGTGGCCTCGGCCAAAACATTTCAACGGAGTACATGAAACATAATGTAAATATCAATTCATTGCCCACGCAGGGGACTTAAACCAAGTTTAGATGTAAACAGTCTAACTCCAGTACTCGACAAATGCAATGACAAAACATAAAAATACAGACTCAAGCCACATCATCAAGCCAGCCCATCTTTTGCATGCATGTCCCGTGCCTGCTCCTCAGCTCTCCCTGTACCTGAAATGCATAAGACGCATTTCCCCCATTTAAGGGGTTAGCATTCGAATAGCTAGTGCAAGTACACAATTACACAACATTATATACAAATACGGTTTTTACACAATGTTCTCAATCAGAAATCATTTGCCATAGATATTCCGGAATAGTACGTTGGCAATCAAACCAGTTTCCAATCATCACGATATCACAAAATCACAACTGGTATCCCGTGGCCGTACCCCTTAGTATCGACTCCCAGACATCCCATCGAACGCTTCGGGTGGGATACCACTTCCGCGGCCGTACCCCTTAGTATCGACCCCCAGACATCCCGTCGGACACTCCGGGTGGAAGTTCAACCACACACGAACCCAAGTCCACTTCTGCGGCCGTACCCCTTAGTATCGACCCCCAGACATCCCGTCGGACACTCCGGGTGGAAGGAACACAACTCACGCACCTGAAAACCACAATTCATCATTCACATTGAAAACGTAACATACATAACGGAATGTAATACATGTACTTGCCTTGGATAACACGATGTGAAGGAAAAACGGTGAACGGAAAGGTTTCGGTCCAAACAATCTTCACGAATCTGACCCTAACAACAATAGAGACTCAATCAACTACAATTCCACTGAGAAATCACGAATTAATCGACGTTCTATCCTAAGGGACAATCCGCCGAACACTATTGAGGCATAAAGTTCAAATTCGATCAACGAAGGGGAAAAACTTGGAATTTATCCGCTAAAGTTCTAAGAAAACATAACACCATGATTACCCAACTAATATTCATCATCAATCGAAGCAAAAACGAAAGGAAAAATGAATTATAGCCAAGAACCCTAAAATTAGGTATAATGACCAATTACCTCAATTCAACGATGGAATGGTGGAAGGAAGATGATTGATTCGTGTTAGAATGTCCAAATCCGAGTTATAAGATGCTAGAATGCAATATCTGGTTGAAATCGCCCAAAGTCGCGAGGAGGGAGTGGAGAAACGGGAGAGAAAGGAAGAAATGGGGTTAAAACACCCGTCTGTCCTTTATATACTGGACAGAACACGGCGCAACAAACGGTCCAAATAGCGCCGTGTTCAGCGCCGTATTGATGGTCAGCGGCCGACCCCTGTGCGACACGGCGCACAGACACGGCGCAAAATGCCGCGAGTCTTGCGCCGTTCGCAAGGCAGCGGGCACCACTGGGCAACACGGCGCACAGACACGGCGCAAAATGCCGCGGGTCTTGCGCCGTTTTGCACAGGTCCTGACAGACAACATTCTGGACAGAAAACAACGCTACCAAAAACGAAAAAGACAATCACCAAAACACGATATGCTGACCCAACCGACCGAGGAAAATACACACAACAAGAAACAATAACTAGTAACCCAAAACGGTCCGAGGTACACAATCAAAACCGAACAAGGAACAAATTCCCTAAACTTATAGGAAATTACAAAAACGGCCTAAACATCCGAAAATCACGATACGTCGGATTAACAATCCGAAACTCACAACATGCTCTACTCAACCATGCGAACTCATGGAAATAGGAAAATGATGAAATCGAACGAGTTTAACGAGAATCGAATATACATGCGACAAAATATAACTCAAGATGAAATTACGTAAAAACATCATCGAGACTCGTCCAAACGGAGAAACTCCAAGAACAAAATAGATTCATAATTCCAAAACAGTGCCAAGCGAGTTGTCCGAAACAAATATACACCCAAAAATAGAAATTACTAAAAATGGAAAACGCGGATATTACATTATCTCCCCCTAAAAATAAGTTTCGTCCCGAAACTTACAACGTGAATAACTCGGGGCATCTCGACCTCATACTCTCCTCCGTTTCCCACGTGGCTTTCTCGGATCCATGCCTCGACCACTGTACTTTAACCAAAGGAATGGTTTTGTGCCTGAGCTGCTTCACTCGACGCTCTAAGATCTGAATCGGCCTCTCCTCGAAGGTAATGTCGGGCCCCAACTCGACCTCTCCAAAATCAATAATATGGCTAGGGTCCGGTACGTACTTCCTAAGCTGGGAAACATGAAATACGTTATGCACGTGGCTCAGGGACGGCGGCAAGCCTAACCGATATGCAAGCTCTCCGACTCTCTCTAGGATCTCGAACGGCCCAATAAATCTCGGACTAAGTTTACCCTTTCGACCGAAGCGGTAAACTCCCCGTGTCGGCGACACCTTAAGCAACACATGGTCTCCCACCTCAAACTCTAACGGTCGGCGACGTGTATCGGCATGAGACTTCTGCCGGCTCTGGGCCGTCACCAACCTATCGCGAATGAGAGCAATATTCTCCCTCGTCTCAACTACCATATCGGGCTCGGTACCAATCAGCTCGGACGCATCGTCCCAACACAATGGCGATCTGCACCTCCTCCCATACAATGCCTCGAATGGCGCCATTTTGATCGAGGCGTGCCAACTATTGTTGTATGTGAACTCGATCAATGGCAAGTGCGACTCCCAATCATCCTTCCAGTCTAAGGCACAGGCTCTCAACATATCCTCCAGTGTCTGTATCGTCCGCTCAGACTGTCCGTCTGTCTGAGGATGGTAGGAGGTACTAAGTCTCAACTCGGTCCCCAAAGCTCTATGAACGGCCTGCCAAAAATGTGATATGAACCGGCCATCACGATCCGAAACAATACTCTTAGGGGTCCCATGTAACCTCACGATCTCCGCAATAAACACTCGTGCTAGTCTCTCTGGGCCCCAAGTGTCCTTAATATCCAGAAAATGAGCCGATTTGGTTAGTCGATCGACAATGACCCAAATCATGTTCATTCCAGTCCGAGTCTTAGGCATACCGGTAATGAAATCCATAGAAATATCCTCCCATTTCCACTCCGGGATAGGAAGTGGTCGCAAAAGCCCCGCGGGTCGCTGATGCTCGATCTTAACCTGCTGATAGGTTAAACACCTCGATACAAACTCGCTAACGTCTGACTTCAAATTACTCCACCAGTAGTTACTCATCACATCCTTGTACATTTTACTCGTACCAGGATGTATGGAGTAAGGTGTGGTATGAGCTTCACTCAAGATCTTCTGTCTCAGCTCAACAACACTCGGTACACATAGTCTGCCGCGAAATCTCAAAACTCCATCATCGTGAACCACAAATCCGGGGGCTTTCCCCTTCCTCACATCCTCCCTCAACTGGACCAAAAACGGATCGTCATACTGCTTCGCCTTGATATCATCAGTCAAGGACGAAGTGATCTCTAACGTGTAACACCCCAAACTAGGCGGATATTACAGTGCCGTGGACCCCCGACTGGGACCCACCAGGCGAATGAAAATGAATGAATTACACAGGTAAATGTAGTACCGAACCACATTACAACATCAATTACTCCGATGAGGAGTTTTATACAACACACCCAGGATGATACTGAATACAAGTATATTTTATATGGAGATAAAATATACAACAATGAGTGAAATGAATATTCAAACGGAATGTCTGCAGTGGAATAAATAAAAGAAACATAATGACTGAAAAGACTGGGGCCCCCTACTAGTATCACTGGGACTCCTCGCCGTCACCGTTCTCTCCCCGTGCCTTAGCCTTGGCATGACGAAAAGCAGCATCCCCAACGGGTCGGTTACTGAGAACAACAATCCTCAAGGGTTGAAAATACACAATCATGATATATACGAAATTATGAATTATCCAGCCGAAACATACGCAATCAAACATGCTATATGAATCGACTATCGATCTGCTCAAAGGAATGGCGCCACACTACGTCCGGGATGGAAATGTGTCCGTGCACAAGCCACCAACGAGTATCGATCGAATACACGTGTGGTCTTGTACCTAATCGATCTCACGAAGCCATCAACTCGTGTGCACACCCAATGTGAGGCCACCAACCAACACACGACTATAATGTGCCCGACATGATAATCCTACACATACCAACCGCACGCCAAGATGACCGGAATGCCACAATATGACAAAAGTGACAACGAAAATGAATAATGACTCACCAAGATTAAATGATGGTGGAATGAATGACAGCTTAATGAAATGATTGGAACCGTCGTTCCTTATGACTGAAGTGATTAATTGACAATGACAAGTTTTGATACGGTTAATACAATGATGAATGAGTTACGATTATGAATGAACAACGTCAAAAGGAATGAATATCCTTTTAACCGAGTAAGAATTAACTTACTCAATACCGATGAAGAATGTCCTTCCACGAACAACGTCCTAAATGAAATGTCGGTCGCTCGAACAACCTTGAACAACAATAATTACCAACAACCGATCAATACACGAATCAAATACGATCATAACCGACCCAAACGTCGATACAACAATATCCGAACTCGTAGATGTACTCTAACGAAAACGTTGAGATACCCGTTGGTTAAAACCAAACCCAAATTATCGAACCAACTCCAAAATGATTGATTCAAACCAGCACAACATTATCAATGACATCAATAATCTCATGGAAATCCACAATTCAAGTTTATAATAACGACAATCGGAAATCCCCAAAATAACCGAAGTCAACCCCAAGGGTTCTTGAAATAATTCGAAAATAACCATTAAATCCGTAAGAATATACTTATCCAAGGTAGATAATCCATATCTAACATATTCCAATGATAATCGAAGCTTACGAAGAAATCGAAGGAAAAAACCCAAAATCCGAAATTCTAGATCCAAGAGATTAATACCTTTGATTCGATGTGATGAATATGTTGAAATGATTATTATCCCGAAATTTGAGCTTGAAGATGATGATTGATGAATACACCTCGAAGAATCCTCTCGAATCGCTCAAATCCCCAAAATTACGAAGGAATGAAATGAGATGAATAAATGACGAACTCGACTAAAGCCCAATTTATAGTCACCCGAGTTAGCGTGCGCTAGCCCTTGTGCGTAGCATGCGCTAACGAGTAATTTGGGTAGTCTAGTACCCACTGTCCGAACACGGTAGCGCGCGCTACGTACCTTCTTGTAGCGTGCGCTACGGCCATATTACTAGCGTGCGCTAAGACCCAATATTAGCTTGCGCTAACGAAATATTGATGCCCAAAGATCGAGTCAGAAAAGCGTCTCGACCTCGATCGACCCGATAGCGTGCGCTACAACCATTGTTTAGCGTGCGCTAAAATATCGGTTGCGTACGCTAACAACAATACATAGCGTGCGCTATGAATTAATCCAGTGCAGTCCAGTAGCCACTGGACTCAACCTGATCCGTCCCTAGCGCGCGCTACTCCACACATATAGCGTGCGCTACTACAACCCGTTAGCGCGCGCTACTTATCACTCGTAGCGTGCGCTACAAATAATCTCACCTGCAGTCCAGTACCTTCTGGACTGCAGCCAGGGCAACCTTAGCGTGCGCTAAAGCTGAGTGGTAGCGTGCGCTACCTATACCCAATTAGCGTACGCTAAAAGGAGTATGTAGCGTGCGCTACTCCTCACGCACAGCTCGCAACGAAAATGAAAATTATGATAAACACGGCACGAAACTCCAATCAGATAAATGATGACTGACGATTGATACACGATACAATTACTCTGAATGATGAATACCATGACCGAATCTGAGTGACAATTGATCAATAATGAATGAAATTACTGAGTGATAATGACTGAAGGATAAATACTGAATGATAATTACTGAATTACAACCGGGTATTACATACACCCCCTCTTAAAAGAGTTTCGTCCTCGAAACTAAGGGTCAAACAATTCGGGATAACTCTCCCGCATACTATCCTCAGTTTCCCAAGTAGCCTCTTCGACTCCGTGTCTAGACCACTGAATTTTAACCAAAGGAATCGTCTTATTCCTCAACTGCTTGATTCGCCGCTCTAAAACTCGTATAGGACGTTCCTCATAGGAATGATCGTCGGCGATCTCGATTTCGTCGAACTGAAGTATGTGACTCGGGTCGGCAACATACTTCCGCAACTGAGAGACATGAAACACATTATGAATTCGGCTCAACGCCGGAGGTAAAGCCAATCGATAAGCTAACTCGCCCACTCGATCCAAAATCTCAAACGGTCCAATGAATATCGGACTCAACTTTCCCCTCTTCCCAAAACGGAAGATACCACGACTCGGGATACCTTGACCAACACATGGTCACCAGCCTCGAACTCTAATGGTCGACGACGGTTATCTGCATATGATTTCTGTCGACTCTGAGCGGTCAACAAACGACTTCTGATCAAAGCTACCTTCTCACGGGCGGCTATAAGCATATCGGGCTAAGTGCCAATTGATTCTGATAAGTCGTCCCAACACAACGGAGATCGACAACGACGACCATACAAGGCCTCGTAAGGTGCCATCTTGATCGAAGCATGCCAACTATTATTATACGTGAACTCGATCAATGGTAGTTGGACTTCCCAATCGTCTTTCCAATCGAGGACACATGCCCTCAACATGTCCTCTAATGTCTGAATGGTCCTCTCTGATTGTCCGTCGGACTGAGGGTGAAAAGCGGTACTGAGGTTAAGTTAAGTTCCCATAGCACGATGAACTGATTTCCAAAAATGCGACACAAACCGTCCGTCACGATCGGAAACGATACTTTTAGGAGTACCGTGCAGTCTGACTATCTCTTTGATGAACAGTTGAGAAAGTCTCTCGGGACCCCACATTTCCTTGATCTCAAGGAAATGAGCTGATTTAGTTAAGCGGTCCACGATCACCCAGATCGTATTCATGCCACGACGACTCATCGGCAAACTCGTGATGAAATCCATAGAAATGTCTTCCCACTTCCACTCGGGAATAGGAAAGGGTTTCAGCATACCCGCCGGTCGCTGATGTTCAATCTTAACTTGTTGACAGGTTAAGCATCTCGAAACAAATTCTGCGACTTCTCACTTCATATTACTCCACCAGTAATTTTGTTTCAAGTCCTTGTACATCTTGCTAGACCCCGGATGCACAGAATAAGGGGTAGCATGAGCTTCTGTCAAAATCGAGTTTTTCAACTCGTCATTTGCCGGTACGCACAACCGATTCTTAAACCTCAAAAGTCCATCCTCGTGGACCACAAATCCAGGGGCTTTCCCCTGAGCCACATCCTCTCGGATGCGCAACAATGATGGGTCCGAACCCTGATTCTCTCGGATTTCCTCCTCGAGTGACGATGAAATCTCTAACATACGAGCCGCCCGAACTCGCTGAAGCCGGACCTCGATCTCGGTTCTAAGGAATTCCGCCAAGCTCCTTCGAATCGTTAAACGGGCAAGCATATGCTCTGAACGGACTTACGACTCAAGGCGTCGGCGACAACGTTCGCCTTGCCGGTGGTAGAGGATCTCGATATCATAATCTTTGATTAATTCCAACCACCGTCTCGACGCATATTTAACTCATACGAGTAAATATATACTTTAAGCTCTTATGATCGGTGAATATCGGAAGGTAACGCCATAAAGATAATGACGCCAAATTTTCAAAGCGAACACCACGGCTGCTAGCTCCAGGTCGTGGGTCGGATAATTAACCTCGTAAGGTCTCAATTGCCGTGAAGCATAGGCAATAACCTTCCCGTTCTGCATGAGTACACATCCGAGACCCTGTCCGGATGCATCACTATAAACCACAAATCCTTCCGTCCCCTGCGGCAAGGAAAGTACAGGTGCTGACATTAACCGGCTCTTGAGTTCCTCAAAACTCCGTTGACACGCGTCGGACCACGTGTATTTCTTATCCTTCCGCAAAAGGTTCGTTAAGAGTTGAGCGATTCTAGAAAATCCCTCTACAAATCGCCGATAATAACCCGCTAATCCGAGGAAACTTCGGATTTCCTTAACGTTCTTCGGAGGTAGCCAATCCCGAATAGCCTCCGTCTTCTGAGGATCGACACGAACTCCGTCTGATGAAATTACATGTCCGAGAAAAGTCACTTCGGACATCCAGAACTCACATTTGGAAAACTTCCCAAAAAGTTGTTCTCGTCTCAACACGTCGAGCACTTGATGAAGGTGAAACTCGTGTTCCTCCCGGTCACGAGAATAAATCAAAATGTCATCGATGAAGACAACAACAAACCGATCTAAAAAGTCGATGAATACCCGATTCATTAACTCCATGAATACTGCAGGTGCATTAGTCAATCCGAACGGCATAACCACAAACTCATAATGACCATAGCGTGTTCGAAACGCCGTCCTCGCGATATCCGACTCTCGAATCCGCAACTGATGATATCCAGATCTTAAGTCGATCTTGGAAAATCTTGAAGCTCACGAAGTTGATCTAAGAGATCATCAATACGGGGTAAGGGATACTTATTCTTGATCGTCACCTGTTCAACTCTCGATAATCAATACATAAGCGGAATGAACCATCCTTCTTCTTGACAAACAACACCGGTGCTCCCCACGGGACGCACTCGGTCGGATATAACCTTTCTCGAACAACTCCTCAAGTTGGTTCTTTAATTCCCGCATTTCGGTCGGGCCATCGAGACGGTGCCTTTGATATCGGGACGTACCGTGCTCCAACTCAATCGTGAATTCCACATCCCTCTGTGGAGGCAAACCGAGTAACTCGTGCGGAAAAACATCGGCATATTCCTTCACTACCGGAATGTCCGTCAACATTCTCGATGATTTCGGTTTTGGTCATATAGCACCAATAACCGACACATCCCCGATTGAGTAATCTTCCGCTTTCATCAAATTAATGACTTTACGAGCAAAGGATTACCTCCCTGAAACACACATTCGACTCCATCGTCTGAAATGATAGTGACCAAACGCTTTCGGACACTAATGATGGCATCATGACGATCCATCCAATCAATACCCAAGATGACGTCGTCCCTCGGCAAATCTACTACGATTAGGTCCGATGGCCATACACGACCATGAAGATGAATCGGACAATTTTGAATCTCACGAATTCCGACAATTCGTCTACCATCAGGTAGGCCAATGACATAAGGCTCACAACTAGTAGCACTACCCAGACGTAGTCTACTCAAACATGACTCGGAAATGAATGAATGCGATGCACCAGTATCAAAAAGGGTACACACAGGTTGAGATAGAATATCGAGTGTACCTGAGATCATCCGGGCCTCCGGATCGTCGGTCTTCTTCATCTCATAAATTCGGGCTTGCTGCCCCGAACCGGCGCTCCTGCCTCGATAGCTCTGCTCGCCTTTAGATCTGTCGTCTTGAGCAGCCGACCGAGTGGCTTTGATTACGCACTGAATGACACAGGGCTTGAGATGACACCGGAGTGGGTTTAGAGTCCCTACGGCAAAAACGGGCCCTATGCCCAGCAATCCCACGATTGTGGCACGTGATGCATCGCCGGACATTTGGTCTTGAAATGACCTGTTCCTCACGTTGAAACAGTGATGGCCGAGGCCGCTCGCGGCCGAGATTCCGCGGGTTTAGATGCCGGGGGAGGTCGCTCAGAAAAAGTAGAGCCCGCACGTGGTTTCTTGAAAGTGGCCTGACTCCGTCAGACTGATTATGGTTCTTGGACTTCTTGCTAGCAGACGAAGGTTGCTGCTTAGCAATTTCCTTAGCCGTAAGCTCGTAATTGAGAGCTTTCTCAATGAACTCGGCCAGAGTGGTACAGTTATGATTAAGCAACTGAAGTCTCATACGGGGTTTCACCTCTTGTCAAATACTTGATCTTGTCCGCTTCGAGTGAATGATAGATGAGGCGAACGGAAGAAGTTCACGAAATTTTTCGGCGATGGCGAGAACATCATCATCCGCCGAAAGGTCGGGAGTGAGTAATTCCGACAACTTGGCCTCCTGAGTGGGGCCGGATAGTACCTCTCCATCATGAGAGTCTTGAATCGATCCCAAGTACATGATCCGTCTGTGGGCTTCAACGATAACCACCATGAATGAGCGCTCTTACCGAGATAGTATGCCGCAATGAAACTTTATGCCCTTCGGGGCAATCCACCATAGCAAATAACTTCTCAAAATGCTCAAGCCAATGAACAATATCCGCCGGCTCGATGAGCCCTCAAAAGTAGGTGGTCGGCGAGAGATATCGCTAATGATATTGCTTACACCCCTCTCTTGCCTCGAGGTGGCGGCGGAGGAGCTGCTGATTTTGATTGACGGAGTTATGCATAGTCTCCATCAATGAGCCATCTGGGTCATTTGGGCCATCATGCCACTGCATAAATGCGAGTGGGTCAACCGGACACCCTCGGCGAGCCGTGTCCGGTGCGACTCCCACAGTGAATGATCGCGTCCAGGTGAATGAGTGGCGGCATCGCCGCTTGATGAATTAGCATTATTCTGGCATTTGCACGTGTATTCGCACGAGTTCTCGGGATTCGGCCCGCTCCACGGCCTCGTCCTCCACGTCCTCGTGACCCTTTCCATATCAAGTGGAAAGTCATATGATGATTATATATCTCACATGAGTATCACATTATGATTATATTATGAAATGATGAAAATGAGCATACGCGCTCAAATACGGCCGATTACATGAATGATTATTTGACGTGACATGATTATCGATGAAGTTCTTGAAATGATTATCTTGAATGAGTTAACAAGATTAATGATTCGATCTTCACGATCAACAATTGAACAATGAAATGAATTGGTGATTAATGAGTTAACTCGACCGTCCGGTCAAAATGACAATGATGATTGAGGATTATTAATCGATGAATTATGAATGAATGATTAATGCCAGAAATTATACCATGGCATTAGAAATCTTACAGTTCTTGGTCTGATTGGCTCGGCATTTGCACAGGTCACACGTGACGCGAAAGTCCAATGATACTAGTCCGATGACGATGATTTCAAATGAGACATGACTTGGAGGGTAGTATTCAAAACCACGCTCGATACCAACTCTGTAACACCCCAAACTAGGCGGATATTACGGTGCGTGGACCCCAGTGGGACCCACGGGCGAATGAAAATGAATGAATTACACAGGTAAATGTAGTACCGAACCACATTACAACATCAATTACTCCGATGAGGAGTTTTATACAACACACCCAGGATGATACTGAATACAAGTATATTTTATATGGAGATAAAATATACAACAATGAGTTAAATGAATATTCAAACGGAATGTCTGCAGCGGAATAAAATAAAAGAATCATAATGACTGAAAAGTAGGGCCCCTACTAGTATCATGGGACTCCTCGCCGTCACCGTGCTCTCCCGTGCCTTAGCCTTGCCATGACACAGCAGCATCCCCAACGGGAAATCGGTTACAGAACAACAATCCTCAAGGGTTGAAAATACACAATCATAATATATCCGAAATTATGAATTATCTGTCGAAACATACGCAATCAAACATGCTATATGAATCGACTATCGATGCGGCTCAAAGGAATGGCGCCACACTACGTCCGGATGGAAATGTGTCCGTGCACAAGCCACCAACGAGTATCGATCGAATACACGTGTGGTCTTGTACCTGTCGATCTCACGAAGCCATCAACTCGTGTGCAGTCGATGTGAGGCCACCAACCAACACACGACTATAATGTGCCCGACATGAAAATCCTACACATACCAACGCACGCCAAGATGACCGGAATGCCACAATATGACAAAAGTGACAACGAAAATGAATAATGACTCACCAAGATTAAATGATGGTGGAATGAATGACAAACTTAATGAAATGATTGGAACCGCTGCGTTCCTTATGGTAAGTGATTAATTGACAATGACAAGTTTTGATACGGTTAATCTGATGATGAATGAGTTACGATTATGAATGAACAACGTCAAAAGGAATGAATATCCTTTTAACCGAGTAAGAATTAACTTACTCAATACCGATGAAGAATGTCCTTCCACGAACAACGTCCTAAATGAAATGTCGGTCGCTCGAACAACCTTGAACAACAATAATTACCAACAACCGATCAATACATGAATCAAATACGATCATAACCGACCCAAACGTCGATACAACAATATCCGAACTCGTAGATGTACTCTAACGAAAACGTTGAGATACCCGTTGGTTAAAACCAAACCCAAATTATCGAACCAACTCCAAAATGATTGATTCAAACCAGCACAACATTATCAATGACATCAATAATCTCATGGAAATCCACAATTCAAGTTTATAATAACGACAATCGGAAATCCCCAAAATAACCGAAGTCAACCCTAAGGGTTCTTGAAATAATTTCGAAAATAACCATTAAATCTGTAAGAATATACTTATCCAAGGTAGATAATCCATATCTAACATATTCCAATGATAATCCAAGCTTACACGAAGAAATCGGAAGGAAAAAACCCAAAAATCCGAAATTCTAGATCCAAGAGATTAATACCTTTGATTCGATGTGATGAAGATGACGAAATGATGATTAACCCGAAAGATGAGCTTGAAGATGATGATTGATGAATACACCTCGAAGAATCCTCTCCGAATCGCTCGAAATAGCCCAAAATTACCGAAGGAATGAAATGAGATGAATAAATGACGAACTCTGACTAAACTGTCCAATTTATAGTCAGTCCAGGTTAGCGTGCGCTAGCCCTTGTGCGTAGCGTGCGCTAACGAGTAATTTGGGTAGTCCAGTACCCACTGTCCGAACACGGTAGCGCGCGCTACGTACCTTCTTGTAGCGTGCGCTACGGCCATATTACTAGCGTGCGCTAAGACCCAATATTAGCATGCGCTAACAAAATATTGATGCCCAGCACTGGAGTCCAGAAAACTGTCTGACCTCTGATCTGACCCCGATAGCGTGCGCTACAACCATTGTTTAGCGTGCGCTAATATATCGGTTGCGTACGCTAACAACAATACATAGCGTGCGCTATGAATTAATCCAGTGCAGTCCAGTAGCCACTGGACTCAACCTGATCCGTCCCTAGCGCGCGCTACTCCACACATATAGCGTGCGCTACTACAACCCGTTAGCGCGCGCTACTTACCACTCGTAGCGTGCGCTACAAATAATCTCACTGCCGGTCGGTACCTTACGGGTGCGGCCTGGCAACCTTAGCGTGCGCTAAAGCTGAGTGGTAGCGTGCGCTACCTATACCCAATTAGCGTACGCTAAAAGGAGTATGTAGCGTGCGCTACTCCTTACGCACAGCTCGCAACGAAAATGACAATGATGATAAACACGGCACGAAACTCCAATCAGATAAATGATGACTGATGATTGATACACGATACAATTACTCTGAATGATGAATACCATGACCGAATCTGAGTGACAATTGATCAATAATGAATGAAATTACTGAGTGATAATGACTGAAGGATAAATACTGAATGATAATTACTGAATTACAACCGGGTATTACATAACGTACATAACTGGCCCTGAACTCTCTGGACCCAAACCTCGATATTCTGACAGATAAAATCTCGCTGGATCCTACTCTGTGGTGTAAGTACCTCTAACATCTGTAACGCCATCGGCTTCCGGCTCAACGCATCAGCCACTACGTTAGCCTTACCCGGATGGTAAAGTATCTCGAGGTCGTAATCTTTAATCAGCTCTAACCACCTACGCTGTCTCATATTCAACTCTTTCTGACTGAAGATATACTTCAAACTCTTGTGATTCGTAAAAATCTTACACGACGAGCCATAGAGATAATGCCTCCAGATCTTTAAGGCGAAAACGACCGCAGCTAACTCCAAATCGTGCATGGGGTAATTCACCTCATAAGGTTTTAACTGGCGGGACGCATAGGCAATAACCCTGTCTCTCTGCATCAAAACACATCCGAGCCCGAGGCCCGAAGCATCACTATATACCACAAAATCTTCGTTCCCCTGAGGCAACGCTAACACGGGTGCGGTAGTTAGTCGTCTCTTCAACTCGTCAAAACTACCCTGTCTGTCTGTGGTCCACTCGAATTTCTGAGTCTTCTGGAGCAACTGAGTGAGCGGTTTAGCAATCTTAGAAAATCCCTCAACAAATCGACGGTAATAGCCGGCAAGACCCAGAAAACTCCTCACCTCCTTCACATTCTTAGGCGGCTCCCAAGCCATCACTGCCTCTATCATCTGCGGATCTACCCGCTGAAATCACGTGCCCGAGGAACATCACTTCCTCGAGCCAAAACTCACACTTAGAGAACTTCGCATACAACTGCTCAGCTCTCAAAATGTCTAATACAATCCGGAGATGTAAGGCGTGCTCCTCCCGACTCCGTGAATAGATAAGGATGTTATCGATAAAGACGACTACGAATTTGTCCAGATACTCAATAAAAACTTTGTTCATCAACTGCATGAACACTGCTGGGGCATTGGTTAGCCCGAAAGGCATAACCACAAACTCGTAATGGCTATATCTCGTCGGAAAGGCAGCTTTCGGTATATCGGTGTCCCAAACGCTCAACTGGTAGTAGCCCGATCGCAAATCAATCTTCGAAAAGACCGTCGCCCCCTGAAGCTGATCAAACATGTCGTCAATCCGGGGCAAAGGGTATTTATTTTTGATGGTCAACTTGTTTAATTCTCGATAATCATTGCATAAACGAAGTGATCCATCCTTCTTTTTAACAAAAAGTACAGGCGCACCCCAAGGCGATGTGCTCGGTCGAATGTACCCTTTTTCCAACAACTCTCCCAACTGCTTCTTCAATTCTAACATCTCTGACGGTGCCATATGGTACGGTGCTCGAGAAATAGGGGCCGCATTTGGCTCAAGATCAATAGGAAACTCCACATCTCGCTGTGGTGGTAATCCCGGAAAGTCATCCGGGAATACGTCAGGATACTCACTAACAACTGGAATCGACGACATGTCAACCCCACCATCCTCCGCCTGCAGAGCGTAACACCAATAGCCGACACAACCCTGGTTCAGAAGTTTCATCGCCTTTAAGGTGCTAATCACACTCCCCGATCTCCCCAGCTTACAACCGACGAGAGTATGCTCGGTGCCGTCCTCGGCCACTATCGAGATGGTACGAGTCCGATAGTTCATGATAGCACCGTGACGATCCAACCAATCGTCCCCAAGGATCAAATCCTCACCCTTAAGGTCTATAACAATGAGATTCGAGGGCCAATCCCGGCTCCCGATCCTCACTGGGCAATCTCTAACCTCCCGGTCCCCAATCATACGATCCCCGCTAGGCGTACCCACTACAAACGGTTCACACTCAAACAAGCAGTTAAAGCCAATACGATTCACACAATCCGAAGCAATAAAGTAATGGGTAGCACCCGAATCAAAAAGCACTGAAACTGGATGAGTAAGGATCTGAGTGGTACCTGACGCCACCGGAACGTCTGCCTCCTCTGTGCGCCTCATCTGATACAATCGGGGGTGAACTGAACCCGAACTCGATGTTGTACGGCGATCCGGCTGTCCCCGACCCCTACCACGGCCCGAACCCTGCGGAACATGAGTAACTGGGATGCTGTACTCCCTCTGATCGGCGGTGGTAGTCGGGACTCTAGCGGCCCTGGTGGCCATCTCACAATGGGCTGCCCGATGCCCGGTCTGCCCACAAGTAAACCAAGTAACTGGAGGAGAAGGGCAATCCTTCATCAAATGCTCATATTGGTTGCAGTTAAAACAAACCCTGCCAGCAGAAGCAACGGACTGGACTGAACGATTACTCTAAGATCCCCCAGCCTGATGAAACGGTCTCTTCCCGGGTGTAGGAGCAGAACGAGACCTCGAAAACTGACCACCTTTACCGGCCGAGAACCCGTCAGTAGTCTTCTGCTTCTTAGCTTCCGAAACCAACTCTGATTCCGGGACAGCCATCTCGATCGCCAGAGCGCGATCCTGGTATTCCTTCAAAGTGGCACACATGAGCGGTGCCATACTCTGCCTGATATGCGGCTTCATGCGCATATTGAAGTAACGGATTTTATCAGCCTCCGTCCTCACCGATCTCTCACGAAACCCAACTGCCGATTGTAAGTAATGATGGCACGAGAAATAGGCACATCCTGAGGTGTAGCGGTGAAGAACTCCACAATTCTGCGTTCTTTGACTGGCGGCGGACAATATTCTGCTTCCATAGCAGCCCTGAACTCCTCCCAAGTGGCCCGACGGTCTCTGGGCGCAACGGCCTCCCACAATTCTGCAGCTTCCTTATCCAGGAGGTACTGGGCAATATGTACCCTCCTGTCTTCAGGACAAGCTACGGCATCGAAGGTCCTGGACAACTGAAAGAGCCAATTCTCCCAACCAAGGGAGTCAGAAGATCCGGAGAAACGAGGAGGGTGCATCTTAGTCACCGTCTGAAGCCACTTACTAGCTTCCTCTTCAGGTGTCGAGGGTGGATTCTGGCGTCCACCCTGAGCTATCTGAGCAAGCTGGGCTACTAACTGCTGAAGTACGGCAGTAGCCCCGGCGTCGGCATTATTACCCGACGGCACTGAGTGAGAGGCTGAGTCCGCAAAGGACTGAGAAAGTGAGCCATCTTCATTATCAGCACCCCGACCACGGCCTCGGCCGCGTCCCCTAGCTGTTCTACCACGACCTCTCAACATACTGAAGAAAATACGAAAAGAACAAGATCAGAAAGATTCACAATCTATAAGGTTGGTATCACAATTCACAATCCCAAACTACATAAGAAAACGAATACAGAAATATAAGAGTTCGAGGAGACTTACAGTCACGGGTCGCACGAAAAGACGGTAGCATGATGATATTAGGCTCAACCACTGACTCTAATGACGCAACTAACAGACCCAAAAATTAACCGACAGCCTAGGTATTCAAAACCTAAGCTCTGATACCATAAATGTAACACCCCAATTCACAAATGGGACATTACACGCCGTAGAACCCTCGTGAGGTCTACCAGGCTAACACATGACACATAAGCACAATGAAACCCCCAAAAGATGCACTCAAAAGTAAATAAGGCCGTGGCCTCGGCCAAAACATTTTAACGGAGTACATGAAACATAATGTAAATATCAATTCATTGCCCACGCATGGGACTTAAACCAAGTTTAGAAGTAAACAGTCTAACTCCAGTACTCGACAAATGCAATGACAAAACATAAAAATACAGACTCAAGCCACATCATCAAGCCAGCCCATCTTTTGCATGCATGTCCCGTGCCTACTCCTCAGCTCTCCTGGTACCTGAAATGCATAAGACGCATTTCCCCCATTTAAGGGGTTAGCATTCGAATAGCTAGTGCAAGTACACAATTACACAACATTATATACAAATACAGTTTTTACACAATGTTCTCAATCAGAAATCATTTGCCATAAATATTCCGGAATACTACGTTGGCAATCAAACCAGTTTCCAATCATCATGATATCACAAAATCACAACTGGTATCCCGTGGCCGTACCCCTTAGTATCGACCCCCAGACATCCCGTCGAACGCTCCGGGTGGGATACCACTTCCGCGGCCGTACCCCTTAGTATCGACCCCCAGACATCCCGTCGGACACTCCGGGTGGAAGTTCAACCACATACGCACCCAAGTCCACTTCCGTGGCCGTACCCCTTAGTATCGACCCCCAGACATCCCATGGGACACTCCGGGTGGAAGGAACACAACTCACGCACCCGAAAACCACAATTCATCATTCACTTTGAAAACGTAACATACATAACGGAATGTAATAAATGTACTTGCCTTGGATAACACGACGTGAAGGAAAAACGGTGAACGGAAAGGTTTCGGTCCAAACAATCTTCACGAATCTGACCCTAACAACAATAGAGACTCAATCAACTACAATTCCACTGAGAAATCACGAATTAATCGACGTTCTATCCTAAGGGACAATCCGCCGAACACTATTGAGGCATAAAGTTCAAATTCGATCAACGAAGGGGAAAAACTTGGAATTTATAGGAAAATATAACACCATGATTACCCAACTAATATTCATCATCAATCGAAGCAAAAACGAAAGGAAAAATGAATTATAGCCAAGAACCCTAAAATTAGGTATAATGACCAATTACCTCAATTCAACGATGGAATGGTGGAAGGAAGATGATTGATTCGTGTTAGAATGTCCAAATCCGAGTTATAAGATGCTAGAATGTAATATCTGGTTGAAATCGCCCAAAGTCGCGAGGAGGGAGTGGAGAAACGGGAGAGAAAGGAAGCAATGGGGTTAAAACACCCGTCTGTCCTTTATATACTGGACAGAACACGGCGCAACAAACGGTCCAAATAGCGCCGTGTTCAGCGCCGTATTGATGGTCAGCGGCCGACCCTTGTGCGACACGGCGCACAGACACGGCGCAAAATGCCGCGAGTCTTGTGCCGTTTCGCAAGGCAGCGGGCACCACTGGGCAACACGGCGCACAGACACGGCACAAAATGCCGCGGGTCTTGCGCCGTTTTGCACAGGTCCTGACAGACAGCATTCTGGACAGAAAACAACGCTACCAAAAACGAAAAAGACGATCACCAAAACACGATATGCCGACCCAACCGACCGAGGAAAATACACACAACAAGAAACAATAACCAGTAACCCAAAACGGTCTGAGGTACACAATCAAAACCGAACAAGGAACAAATTCCCTAAACTTATAGGAAATTACAAAAACGGCCCAAACATCCAAAAATCACGATACAACGTCGGATTAACAATCCGAAACTCACAACATGCTCTACTCAACCATGCGAACTCATGGAAATAGGAAAATGACGAAATCGAACGAGTTTAACGAGAATCGAATACACATGCGATAAAATATAACTCAAGATGAAATTACGTAAAAACATCATCGAGACTCGTCCAAACGGAGAAACTCCAAGAACAAAATAGATTCAGAATTCCAAAACAGTGCCAAGCGAGTTGTCCGAAATGAATATACACCCAAAAATAGAAATTACTAAAAATAGAAAACGCGGATATTACACCATCAACATGATAAATTAATAATTTGAGAAAATTACAAAGATAACTAATAAGACAACTTAGTCAAATATGACTAGTATTAATTTATAGAGGTTCTACTTTTAGATTTTTTATATTATATATTTTTAATAATAATATCTACTTATCTGTGATCAATTATAAATACTATCTCATTAATATAATGTTTAACTATTTTTTAAATAAAAATTACAAAAAATATTTATTTATAATCAGTTTATTAAATTATAATTTTAAATTATAATTCTGATTATGTACATATATAAATCATGTATCAAATTTAATGAATTAACAACATAGCTCAGCGGCAAAATGCCAATTTATTTTTTTAAAAAGCATTGGTGTCACATATGTGACACCAATACATAAATCAAATAATATATATATTAATTTACATTGGCTTCACATATTTGACACCTTTACTTTTTTTTTGCATTTAATACCATTAGTGTCACATATGTGACACATTTATTATTTTTTTTAATAAACAAGGGCGTCACATATGTGACACCTTTACTTTTTTTTATAAAAAACAAGGATGTGACGCTAAAAGAACAGACTTTTTGACTTTTAGCGTCGCATTAGTGACGCAAATGCAGGATTAAACTTAAAAAAAGAAATATTTTACAATAGCTTCACATATGTGAAGCCTTTATTAACCCTGTGTTGACCACTTTTCTCTAAAATTTAAGGCGTCACATATGTGACGCCTTTGTGTATTATTTTTGTCGCTTTTTCTTCTTTAGCTTCACTTCTTTTTGTGAAGCTAATAATGTGAAGTTGTTGTGGCTGTTTTTTAGTAGTGATATTTCGGAAATAACTCATACACCATATACAATGGAGCTGGAGACACCTTCGACAAATTTCCCTACTACCTAAGGTAAAACCTTCCTAATTTTAGTAAGATGGGTGATCAATAAATAATCGTCTTGTAACATTTATAGAAAAATATGTACTTAAAACTATTAGTAATGATGTTATTTTAGCACATTTTCAGGAAATGGAGAGTAAATGTAGGCGATTTTCTTTCTAAATGTACGGATCCTTTGTTTTTTTTTGTTTTTTTTCCACACACGCACACGAGGGGGATTGTCTCCTGTCCTGTACCCCCAAGAGGCTCGACCCCACCCCGATCTAGAGGTAAGTTTTCCAGCATGACATGTTCGCCTCATAGTCCCCCGTTTTGTTATTACTGACTTTCTTTATGTATTACTTGTTATCTTTAATATAATTTTAATATATATTTTATCGTTTGGCATTGTTTTTCGTGGGACGGTCGGTGCACCAGTGGTTTTTCGGTCCTGGATCCGCCTATGGTCCGGATGATTGAGCTTTTACGATGTTGATGTTTGTAATACCAATAATTCAGTTTCCCAAGGTATGATCTTTATGTCGTGAAGGAAAAAAGAAGTGCAAAATTATGAAATAACTTATGAGCTTCTAAAATCTAATATTGAGAGCAAATTATTCTTTTAAATGGTTGCCTGGATGCTGTTCCCTTTCTCCCCCTAAGAACTACCGCGAGCCTACTTCGAAGAGATGTGTTGAAGAGGTTATAAGTTTAGCCAACATCGTCTTACCATCTTTGCTGAGCAGTGCTGTAAAAGTTCTAACAATTCCGAGTCCAAAGCATATATATGCAGCGAGCAGACAAGGGTGTTGTTAACCAGTGCCGCTTTTGTTCATTTAAAAGAAGGTGATTTTAGTAAGCACACACGGAACCTTTCTCCAGCGAGTCGTACGATTTTGCTCTCTGGTCCTCCTGGTAAGTTGTTTAAGTTCGTTTCTTGTTTTTTCTTCATTTGTGCATTTCCATGCATCTTACTATAGTATTTAATTGTTTCACTTTTGTGCTAGCCAAGGCGTTAGCTCACTATTTTGAAGCAAAGTTGCTGTTGTTAGATGTTACTGATTTTTCTCTCAAGGTAATAACTGGAACTGTTTACTGACTCAAGCAAGGGTTTGTATGGCTGTTTTCTTCTAATATTTACGTGGTTTCGTTTGAACAGATGCTGAGTAAGTATGATGGTTCTAATGCGGCATCCGTAGGTTCTACTGCCCTGTGTGGCACAAATATATTCTTTCCTTGGCTCACAGACACCATTTTGGTGTTCTACATAACGTGACATAACTTATGAATTTTCTGTTTCTTTCATCTTTGCTGCAGTCTTTTAAAAGGTCTTTATCTGAAACAACTCTCAATCGAATGTCTGATATACTTGGATCACTATCGTTACTTCCACAAAAGGAGGAAAATAAAGGTAAGGCGGGCTAATGTTATTGTTTCTAATTAGGCTGAACGTTGCAAGTGAATACCAAAACTCTTAACTTCGTTTCTTTTTACTTTTTATTATTGCAATAACCCGCCTTTTTTTCACTCTTCTAAATGGAGCATTTCATGTAGTATATAGTGTCTCCCAAATTTGAGCTGGATGACAATTTTTTGAATAACACTGAATTCACTGTGAAGTTTGTGACATGGAGTTATCCAGAACTGTATCTTAATGTTTCAAATGCTACCCCACAGTGTGTGCATGCATGCATGTTTATTGTAGACCGTAAAGGAGGGATTCTGCGCATACCCCGCGAACTGAGTAGGGGTTGGTGCAAGGGCCCAGGCACGATGTCAGTTTTTCAGGGCCCAATATATAAATAAAAAGTTATATAAAAGTATTTCCAACAATACAATAAGTGTTGTTTTGGCTTAGCGGGAAGTAGGAGATGGTGAGGTGTGGCGGGTTAGTAACCCGAGTTTCATTCCCCGTGGCTGCTATCTTTTTCTTCCGTTTTTTTCAACTTAGCTTCTTTCCTTTTTTTTGATCTTGTTTTTTCTTTTTTCTTTTTTTTTGTGTTTTCCTTTTTTTGGTAATAGTTTTTTCTTTGTTTTTTACAATTATTTTTTTACTTCTTTTTATAATGTTACGGAAAACTGATTATATTAAATATATTATATTATATTGCTTTTAAAATGTATTCAACCAAAAAATATTATTTTTAGCAAAAAAATTGAATAAATATTTGGAAATTTCGGATTATAAGTTCAACATTTTAAAACCAAAATTAATTAAATTTACATTTATTTTTTAAGAATATTGTGATTTAATATGATACACCAAATTTCTATTAACGGATTAAAATAGTTTTTTTTAGAAATTTAATTTCTTGTAACTACAGTATTTTTTAAATTTATATTTATTCTTCTTATCTTTGATTATTGGGTATATTCATTAATAATTTTGACCCGCAAGATAAATTTTGTAAAATTGAGGCGATCAATTTGATAAAATTAGGGGTTCCATATATAAGATTTGAACAGGGCCTCTCAATTGGTTGGGACGGCCCTTCGTAGGGGATACGTAGGGGTGCGGGGTGCGTACGGGGTGCACTAGGTGGCGTATCCCCGTACTTTCAAGTAGGGGTGCGGGGGAGGGGGGGGTGCGGGAGGGGTATAATTTGTAATTTTCGGGTCAATTAATTGAAGACTTTAATAAAACGGGTTTACCTTAATTGAAACTTAATCAATTAATTGAATTGAAGTCTTCAGTCCGGAAGGCGGCGACCCCATCGACCCATCTGAGCCATCTCCATCGGTGGCGACCCATCGACCCATATCCATCGGCGGCGGCCATTAACGGTGTAACACCCCCAATCCGCTCAGGGATATTACACGCCGTAGAACCTTTCCTCAAGGATCTACCAGGCTGGTAACGACATATAACAACCCAACCATGCCTTTCAGGCTAAAATGACTCAGTAGACCGATTTGGTCTTTCAACAAATACCTACAACTCAAATACAACTCATGCCCACGCAGGGGTCAAAATACAACCACACCGCATAACGGAAAATATAGCAAATGAAAAATAGAGTGCAATCGAACCAATAAACAAAGTACGGTTCCTCATGTGATTTGTATCGTTCATCTTTCATCATCCTTCGTGCCGACAATGTTTTATGCTCCAAAACCCGAATGCAAAACAGACATCCACCCCGAATACTCGGGGTTAGCAAAACTCCACTGTTTTGCTAGTGCAAGAACAAAGTGCAAATACGAGCCATACAATTCACATTCCACGAATAACAATAACCAGGAATCCTCAAAGATCCAAACGAAACGAAAAGTACTTCCCGAGGCAAGAGTTTGAGAAAACATTTCAAAATCGAAATATCATAAATCAATGGAAGTAATTTATAAAACGGTTTAGAATGCCATCGAGAGTTTTAATAGAACACAATTTAGGATTATCAAATCCTACTTTTCAAAATCCAAAGACAAAAGGGGTCACCGCCCCAAAGGTTTACTTTCCGAAAAATGACATTAACCAAACCGTTGGGATTTTAGCCCCAAATCCGTAAAACGACTTTTACAAAACCATTGGGATTTTAGCCCCAAATCTCATCAACTCACAGTACACAAGAACGACCATAAGGTTCGTCTCCCAACATCAAAATCCACAAATAAAGGATTTAAAACATAAACAACAAAATACTCTAGAGCCGTCCTAGCCAAGTAGGCCAAACGAACAACTTACCTCTTACACACTTAGTCAATGCATGCAATCATGAAAACCGTTCAAAAGCACTCATTTCCGGAAATGCCATAATCAAATCATGTTTGCAAAATGCACCACAATTAACCGTCGATCCACTTCTCTGTGGACCCCTACCGAGACCCCGTCGGATCTAACCCGTAGTGGTTAAAAGCAAGCTCGTCGATCAACGTCTCTTGTGGACCCCTACCGAGACCCCGTCGGATCTAACCCGTAGTGAGCATACACACACACACGTTACTCATGCAATACTAATATGCTAAGAATGTAAGTTCATTAAGAATACTCACTAGAGATGGCCATTAACTCGACACCATTATCAAACTCTTCAAAACACCATAACAAGATTAAATACGGAATACACGATTCCATAACTTTAAACAATAGGAGTATCATCATCAAATTCTTCAACGTTCAAAATAACCAAATCATAATCAATCCCCAAAACACACCATTCACAAAACACACACGCCATTTGTAAGAAAGCCTTTAACGAGGCCAAACCGAAATCTTTTGAAACTTCATTTCAAACAACCAAACAAACACACCAAGACGATCACCGATCATCATATCCATAAAATAAGAAAAGTATGGGCAAGGTACTTGCCTCGAATAACCACAACGCGGAGAATCGGCCGAAGTAGGTTGGCACGAACCGACTACGAACTCGCCGACTCCACCGAACGACAATCCACAACAATGAACTATGAACGAAAACAATAACAACGAAAATGAATTCCAAAGTATGACCCAAAGCCGCTTAATTCAAAGAACAAATGACGAAGGTTCAAGGATTTCCCCCAAAACGGCCAAGAACACGATTCGTCCCGTCAAAACCCGAAAACGGAATTCCAAGTTGAAATATGGATATACAATCCGTAGAATATGTTTAACAACATCATTTAACCATAATCGATCCATCGAAAACGGATGAAAAACGAGATCTGGGACAAATCCCCCAAAAAGTCAATTCGAAGGAAATCAAGAAATATACTTCGATTCGACGAAGAACAATGGATTAAATGATGTTAAACACAAGAATACTACCAAGATTAATCATACCCATCATGAATTAATAAACAACACGGAACGAATCGGACGAAAATGCAAAAATCCCCAAATTCACGAAATTAGGGTTCTAAGGAAGATTACCTTGATTCGCTGGATCAAAGGATGATAACAGACGATTGATTGATGTTATGGACTCAAGAACTTCATGGATTTGTTGTTAAACAACATGGCTTCGTCACCCATGAATCGCCAGCCGCGGACGGAGAAGGAAGGAAGTGAAAAACGAAATGAAATGTGACTGCTCAGCCACATTTATCTGGGCCGGACTAGCGCGCGCTAGTCGCCGAGCTAGCGTGCGCTATCGGCCCAGGCCGCGACCCAGTAGCCTTCTGGAATAGACTGCTCGGCCAGGTAGCGTGTGCAGCCTTTCGGCCGTAGCGTGCGCTACTGCCGGCCGTAGCGTCTGCGGCGTCAAGATGGCGTGCGCTACCTGCCGAGCATGACCGATTCAGAACCCCAGGACTCCACTGTCCGGACCCGCTAGCGTGCGTTAGGCCATCCGGTAGCGTGCGCTACACTGCCGGTTAGCGCGCGCAGCCTTCCGGCCGTGGCGTGCGCTACGCCGGTTCTGCCGCACCCGTCCGGCCGGTGCCCGCAATCGTCCGGCGATCCATAGCCGTCGGCCGATCCATAGCCGCGAGGGCTCGACGACCCGATTTCCGAAAACGCACGGAACGAACACGACGAAAAGTTCGCGGACGACATCAACGACCCGAAATGAAAACATAATACCATAATTAATCATACGCGACCAAGAAACGGGTCGAGACAACAATTACAGATACGGCTACCCGTAACTTCCAATAAATTACAAAATGCCCCAAAACGCCCGGAAATCACGATACGTGATCGAATAACCAAACAGAAGTTCACAATACGTCTAACAAAGTTAAACGGACTTACGGGAAACTCGAAACAGCAGTTTCGAACGAGATTCGCAAGAATCGAACTCAAGCGCGGAAAAGTCGCTAAAAAGCACGGAACTCAACAAATCGACACTGAAACGAACTCGGATGTCAAAAAGTGTAGAATTAATCATTCTCAGAATGACGAAACGGTCATGAACGAGTCATCAAAACGGACTCCGTCCGAAAAAAGAAATTTACCGAAAATCGAAAATTGCGGATATTACATTCTACCCTCCTTAAAAGAAGTTTCGTCCCGAAACTTAAAACAAGTAGGGAGAATAAATATTCCGCCAGGAAAAACTCAACGAGATACACAAGAATGCGTAACTAACGCCCAACGGCGAAATGTTACAAACAACGCAAAGGAATATATGGCGTGTAAACACGCTCCACGGCGACCAACACAACGTCGCCGTTAGGGATATAATAAAACCAACAAGTGACAAGCGTCATCAAATGGATAATACAATCAAGTCAATTATCCGAACAATCGCAAAACACAACGAACGAAAATCAATATGATTGACCAACCCAACGGTACATCAATCAAAATGCGAGCCAACCGCTGAACAAATACGGAATCCCACCGCCCAAGGGTTGGAAGATCGAGAACGAGACTAATTTCCCGAGCTTAAGGGAATTACAATGGAGCATGAATGCTCAACAATCACGAAACGAGAACAAAAACCGAACAAACAAACGATCGAGACAACAAAAATCGAACAATCATGTCCGAAACACGAAGGATAATAAAATTCAAACAACAACTCCCAGGATGATCTGGTGAGAACTACAAGACATGCATTCCCATAAGATCCACAGGAAAGGGAATAGCGATTGAAAAGTCACAACGACAAACGAGTTATTCCGAAACAATACCACACTCGTTCGATAAACAAAAACAAGGGGCAGGACAAGCTCAGAAATGTCAATGAACATAAATGAGTCGACAAAGTAGAATATACAGAAGTTCAAAATCCGATCGACTTCGAATAAAAGAACTAGTAGAACCAAATGATGTCACTCCCAAACAAGGTTCACAAGAATCGAACCGAACTCGAAAAAGTCACAGCGATAACCAGATCGACCCACAACAAGATCACAGATCGTTCGGACGATGAAACCGAAATACAGAACAAGTTCATAAAGTACCAACGCACATGAGCGAATCGACGGACTGGAAAAAGAGAAAATACAGAAGTCAAAATATTACGGGTATTACCTCCGACCTCATCCACGAAATTCACAAAAACGGGAGCAAGGTAACAAGACATTAAACAATCGACACATAACGGAACCATCACCGATGCACACGGTCATACCAAACCAAGCTCTAACAGCTCGCACATGCGCGACAACGCAGAAATCGCCACGAGGCGACAACATTCAATACCAACATTCCGCCTCTCACAGGGGGCTAGCACAACCAATGTGTGGAAAGCGACTCAACGCTCACACCGCCAATTCGATCATACTCGGGAGAAAGTATCAAAATGACAACGCGAACATCACACATACATACCCAGCCCTCAAACGGGAATGGATAGGTTTTAAAAATGAAAACCTCATTTTGAAAATAATTTGAAGAATACCGGTTGATCTTGAGTATCACCTTTCAAAAAGTACAAACGTGAAACATCGCTATCGAGACATTGGAGAACCATTTCGCATTTGATAAGAATGAAGACACTTTCTCTTAGTGAAAACTTTCAGAATATTCGACCCTCGGGTCTAAATAAAAGTGTTTCTAAAACATTGAAAATATCTCAAAGCATTTTGGTCCTCGAGGTAGAAATTTTTTTTTTTTTTGAAATATATTGTGGCACCTTGGATGTACCACAAGAAAATAACTCATTTGAAAAGTATGTCTCGAAATTTATTTTTCTAAGATACTCAAGGTTTTCAAAAATCTAATAGTCCAGAATGCCCAAAACTCACACATATCGACGTTTACTAAAACAACTCCTAGTACACGCATCAAAACGTTTAAAATCAAGACAATATGTCTTTAAACGGAAATAAACGATAAAATACCACATTCAGAACAAAACCACTGACCCCATTCGAGGCCTCTAAAGACCCTCCCGCACTGGCTAGTGAACAAGTCGAACGTGTATAAGCACAAGGCTTCCACAAGAGAACTTGTAAAACGTGCAAATCGATTCGAAAATCATCAGCAACGGACAAAAACAACAATAAAAAGACATCACAAGCGACGACACTCCTCGTATAAATCAAATACGAGAGTCGACTAAATAAATATCGTGAAATCAAAATTCACATAAGGATTCCATTACTTAACAAATAATCGTAAAATAGCTCGTGTCACACGAGGCACAATACAAAGAAGGGAGACTTACTTCCACAGGTCGCACGAAGATGATGATCGCCCCACGATACTAATCACGATCAACAAACTCAAACGACGCATCGCGACACGACTCAGTCAGATAAAATCCGATGAAACAAGACTCAAACAACACGACTTGACCCGACAGCCTAGGTTTTCCTCAACCTAAGCTCTGATACCATTTATGTAACACCCCCAATCCGCTCAGGGATATTACACGCCGTACAACCTTTCCTCAAGGATCTACCAGGCTGGTAACGACATATAACAACCCAACCATGCCTTTCAGGCTAAAATGACTCAGTATACCGATTTGGTCTTTCAACAAATACCTACAACTCAAATACAACTCATGCCCACGCAGGGGTCAAAATACAACCACACCCGTACAACGGGAAAATATAGCAGCGGAAAAATAGAGTACAACTGAACCAATAAACAAAGTACGGTTCCTCATGTGATTAGTATCGATCATCTTTCATCATCCTTCGTGCGACCTCGTGTTATGCTCCAAACACGAATGCAAACAGACATCCACCCCGAATACTCGGGGGTTAGCAAACTCCTTGTTTTGCTAGTGCAAGAACAAAGTGCAAATACGAGCCATACAATTCACATTCCACGAATAACAATAACCAGGAATCCTCAAAGATCCAAACGAAACGAAAAGTACTTCCCGAGGCAAGAGTTTGAGAAAACATTTCAAAATCGAAATATCATAAATCAATGGAAGTAATTTATAAAACGGTTTATAATGCCATCGAGAGTTTTAATAGAACACAATTTAGGATTATCAAATACTACTTTTCAAAATCCAAAGACAAAAGGGGTCACCGCCCCAAAGGTTTACTTTCCGAAAAATGACATTAACCAAACCGTTGGGATTTTAGCCCCAAATCCGTAAAACGACTTTTACAAAACCATTGGGATTTTAGCCCCAAATCTCATCAACTCACAGTACACAAGAACGACCATGAGGTTCGTCTCCCAACATCAAAATCCACAAATAAAGGATTTAAAACATAAACAACAAAATACTCTAGAGCCATCCTAGCCAAGTAGGCCAAACGAACAACTTACCTCTTACACACTTAGTCAATGCATGCAATCATGAAAAACGTTCAAAAGCACTCATTTCCGGAAATGCCATAATCAAATCACGTTTGCAAAATGCACCACAATTAACCGTCGATCCACGTCTCTGTGGACCCCTACCGAGACCCCGTCGGATCTAACCCGTAGTGGTTAAAAGCAAGCTCGTCGATCCACGTCTCTTGTGGACCCCTACCGAGACCCCGTCGGATCTAACCCGTAGTGAGCATACACACACACACGTTACTCATGCAATACTAATATGCTAAGAATGTAAGTTCATTAAGAATACTCACTAGAGATGGCCATTAACTCGACACCATTATCAAACTCTTCAAAACACCATAACAAGATTAAATACGGAATACACGATTCCATAACTTTAAACAATAGGAGTATCATCATCAAATTCTTCAACGTTCAAAATAACCAAATCATAATCAATCCCCAAAACACACCATTCACAAAACACACACGCCATTTGTAAGAAAGCCTTTAACGAGGCCAAACCGAAATCTTTTGAAACTTCATTTCAAACAACCAAACAAACACACCAAGACGATCACCGATCATCATATCCAGAAAATAAGAAAAGTATGGGCAAGGTATTTGCCTCGAATAACCACAACGCGGAGAATCGGCCGAAGTAGGTTGGCACGAACCGACTACAAACTCGCCGACTCCACCGAACGACAATCCACAACAATGAACTATGAACGAAAACAATAACAACGAAAATGAATTCCAAAGTATGACCCAAAGCCGCTTAATTCAAAGAACAAATGATGAAGGTTCAAGGATTTCCCCCAAAACGGCCAAGAACACGATTCGTCCCGTCAAAACCCGAAAACGGAATTCCAAGTTGAAATATGGATATACAATCCGTAGAATATGTTTAACAACATCATTTAACCATAATCGATCCATCGAAAACGGATGAAAAACGAGATCGGGGACAAATCCCCCAAAAAGTCAATTCGAAGGAAATCAAGAAATATACTTCGATTCGACGAAGAACAATGGATTAAATGATGTTAAACACAAGAATACTACCAAGATTAATCATACCCATCATGAATTAATCAACAACACGAAACGAATCGGACGAAAATGCAAAAATCCCCAAATTCACGAAATTAGGGTTCTAAGGAAGATTACCTTGATTCGTTGGATCAAAGGATGATAACGTACGATTGATTGATGTTATGGACTCAAGAACTTCATGGATTTGTTGTTAAAAAACATGGCTTCGTCACCCATGAATCGCCAGCCGCGGACGGAGAAGGAAGGAAGTGAAAAATGAAACGAAATGTGACTGCACAGCCACATTTATACTGGGCCGGACTAGCGCGCGCTAAGCTGCCGAGCTAGCGTGCGCTATCGGCCCAGGCCGCGACCCAGTAGCCTTCTGGACTAGACTGCTCGGCCAGGTAGCGTGCGCAGCCTTCCGGCCGTAGCGTGCGCTACCTGCCGGCCAGAAGCGTCTGCTTGTCAAGATGGCGTGCGCTACTGCCGAGCATGACCGATTCAGAACCCCGAGACTCCACTGTCCGACTCGCTAGCGTGCGTTAGGCCATCCGGTAGCGTGCGCTACACTGCCCGGTTAGCGCGCCTTCCGGCCGTAGCGTGCGCTTACGCCGGTTCTCGCCACCCGTCGGGACGGTGCCTACAATCGTCCGGCGATCCATAGCCGTCCGGCCGATCCCCGCAACCGCGAGGGCTCGACGACCCGATTTCCGAAAATGCACGGAACGAACACGACGAAAAGTTCGCGGACGACATCAACGACCCGAAATGAAAACATAATACCATAATTAATCATACGCGACCAAGAAACGGGTCGAGACAACAATTACAGATACGGATACCCGTAACTTCCAAGAAATTACAAAATGCCCCAAAACGCCCGGAAATCACGATACGTGATCGAATAACCAAACAGAAGTTCACAACATGTCTAACAAAGTTAAACGGACTTACGGAAAACTCGAAACAGCAGTTTCGAACGAGATTCGCAAGAATCGAACTCAAGCGCGGAAAAGTCGCTAAAAAGCACGGAACTCAACAAATCGACACCGAAACGAACTCGGATGTCAAAAAGTGTAGAATTAATCATTCTCAGAATGACGAAACGGTCATGAGCGAGTCGTCAAAACGGACTCCGTCCGAAAAAAGAAATTTACCGAAAATCAAAAATTGCGGATATTACAAACGGCGGTTTTGTCTCTTCGATCCGGTCCGTGTATGGTTCTTTTCTTCTCCTGCGATGCGATCTGTCTTCGTTCCCTGTGTTGCTTGTCTTTCCTTACGCGGCTTTCCAGACTTCCAGTATATATATATATATATATATATATATATATATATATATATATATATATATATATATATATATATATATATATATATATATATATATATATATATATATATATATATATCGTTTGTATATTAATAGTGTTATGTTATTTATCACTTCTGTGCTTCTGTGTATACACCAGTGTTATATGTTATGTTATCACTTTGATTGGTAAAAAATAAAAATATTAAAATATTAATTTATTCTATTCGATGGGTAAAAAATAAAAATATAAAATTATTAATTTATAATTTTATTCGGTTCGATCTGTAAAAAATAAAAATATAAAATTATTAATTGGAGTGCATATTCATTCATTCACTCGGTTCGTAGGAATAAGATACTTCCAACTAGGGCGGAAGACTTGGTGTATGTGCACACCAATCTTAAACTTTTATCTATAAAGAGTGAACAATACTCAAAAGGATAGACAAGGTTGTGGGATGTTGGTGGCGATCAATTTGATCCACTTGATGGTGTCGAGGAGCTTGAGATAGCTAGTCTTTCACTTGATGAACCGGAGATGGAAGCCATGATTATTCAAGATGATTAATGTTATAATGTTTTAAGATGCACCATTTCATTGTTTTAAACTATTAAGGATTGTTTAAATTATGCTTTGCACTATTTGTTATTTAATGAAACTCTTCACTCTTGCTTTCTAATGTTTTTTTGTTACATCTAAAATCATAAATATACATAAAACCAAACCAAACCAAACATACCCAGTATATCCCACTCAGAGCAGGGTCTAGGGAGGGTAAGATGTACGAAGACCATGCCCCTACCTATTACGGTAGGGAAGCTGTTTCCGTGAAGACCCTCAGCTTAGTGCACAACAACATATTGAGTGAAAAATACAAAGGGAAACATATGATACGAAAAAACTCAATACCATACCTGAGTCCATGGCTTAATCCACATGGGACTTACCTAAGAGGAATTTAGTTACTACACTCCCGATGAACGCTGCTCAAACAGAAGAGAGGTTGACTCCGCGCACAGCTCCTTGTCAAAAATACACAAGGCAATAGGATAAAATAAAGAATAAATGTAAAAATACAATGTTGTAGGTCAAAGCTAACCGAGACAACCCAACCCTGAGGCTCTCAACTACAGCACCACTCCCAACTAAAGAATTCACAACTCTGATCTGGCACCTCCAAGCGCACCTATCAACAGTCATGGTCTCGGAAGGTTTAAGGCCTTCAAATCTAATCTCAGCTGCTCCTCCCACGTCCTCCTCGGTCTGCCTCTCCTCTTCTCCCCGAAAACTACTAAACTCTCGAACCTTCTCACCGGAGCAGAAGCCTGCCTCCTGCGGACGTGGCCAAACCATCTCAATATCCCTTCCCTAACTTTTGCTGAAATGGGCGCCACTTCTAGCGCGTTCCTGAAGACCCCGTTCGAGATTCTATCTAACATTGTGCGACCACACGACTAGCATAACATTCTCATTTCAGCCGCTTCCAACTTGCTCTCAAGCGACTTCTTCATCGCCCAACATTCAGAGCCATACAACATTGCAGGTCGGATTGCCGCTCTATAGAATTTACCCTTCAACTTTAGAGGGACTTTCTTGTTGCACAGGACCCCTGTCGCTGCTCTCCACCTTAGCCACCCCGTCTTGATGCGATGAGTGACATCATCTTCGCACTCACCTTCCTTCTGAATGATCGAACCCAAATACTTGAACTTATCCGTACGGGGAACGATCTGATCCGCAATCATTACCTCTACATCTTCCACGTTGGTCTCACCACTAAAGTTACACCAGAGATACTCTGTCTTAGACCGGCTCACACGCAAGCCCTGGGCTTCTAACTTAGACCTCCATAGCTCCAACTTCGAGTTCACCTTCCTCCTCGACTCCGCCACTAACACAATCTCGTCAGCAAAAAGCATGCACCACGGGACGCTATTTTGTATCCCCCGCGAAATGACGTCAAGGATCAGAGCGAAGAGAAGAGGGCTTAGTGCCGACCCCTGGTGTAGCCCTATCTCAACCGAAAAATACTGGGTGTCACCAGCTGGGGTCCTAACGCATGTCCTAGCTTGGGAATACATGTCTTGGATCGCCCTAACGAACGACAACGACATCCTCCTCTCTACTAGGCTCCTCCAAATAACATCGCGCGGAATGCTATCATAAGCTTTCTCTAGATCTATGAACACCATATGGAGGTCCTTACGCCACTCTCTAAACTTCTCCATAAGACGTCTGACGAGATGAATGGCCTCAGTCGTGGACCTCCCCGGTATGAAGCCAAATTAGTTCTCTGAGATCACAACTTCTTTTCTAACCCTGCATTCCACCACTCTTTCCCAAAGTTTCATAGTATGATTGAGGAGTTTAATACCCATATAGTTACTACAACTCTGAGCATCGCCTTTGTTCTTGAAAAACGGCACGACAATACTATGCCTCCACTCCGTCGGCATCTTAGATTATGTAATATGTGGATAGCTTCCTGAAAAACTATATTATGCCCATAAAGATGTTAATTATTTTAATTTTGTCTATAGTATTTACCTCTTCTAGATTGAATCATAAATTCTACATTTCTACTGAACTGCAGGTGGACTACGAAGGCAGAGCAGTGGAGTCGATCTGAATTCAAAGTTAGTGCTAGAGATTTCTCTACTTATATTTTCATTAATGGTTTCTATTTTTCGTGCAATTGTAACTATGCTCAAGTCATGCTTTATTACATGCAGTACACTAGAAAACCACAATGCTGCAAAACTGCGTAGAAATGCTTCTGCTGCAGCAAACATCGATTGCCTTGGTTCAACTAGTACACCTGCGAAATCAGGTTCGAATTCGATAGACCTGGGAGAACAGAGAACTCTGGCTATATAGGACCCGAAATAGAAATTTCATTTTACTGTGTTACTATTTGGATTTGGACAATGCATGTGTAATAATTTTGGTTCCCTGAATTAGAAATGAGGTGCATGTTATCCAAATTGATAAAATGGTTCGATTAGTGAAGTTTATTTGCTAATTTTATTTAGGCGTCACATACATATCGAGAGAAGATAAATACATTTTGGATGGATAGGTGGTCTCAGTTTCTGGCTTGGATGATGATATAAGGATAGTTCCAAAAATCAGGCTCTATTAGTAAAGGGTGGGAAAATATGTGCTTTTAATGTCTTCATTTGGAGTATTCTGAAGATATAGTCCCAAATGAATCCGAGTTGGACGATTTTTTGTATTACCCAGATAGCTACAAGATATATCTCTTTCCTTAACTTCATTATGATATCCATTTTCAGCTCCACTCAGACACACCAGCAGCTGGAGTTTTGATGAAAAACTTTTTATACAGTCACTGTATAGGGCATGAGTAATATTTTTACAGATAAATATCAGTAAATGGCTCATGTTTGCGCGACTATTTCCCTGCTCCTAACAACATATTCTTTTTCATTAACTGCCAATCATGTGTTGGAAATATTTATGCTAAATGGAGTTTGGCATGTTTCTTTTGTCCCACATTGGAAGAAGTAAGATACAAAAGGGAGTTTATAAGGTCTTTCTCTAGTTAGGCTCTCAAAGGCCTTAGTAGACTAGAGATGGGCCAAGCCCACACGCGCGCCGAGCCGGGCCGTGGACGCGAGACGCGATGTTCGTGAAATTGGCGCGTTGTAGGCGCACTTTGCACTTCGCGCGGAGCTGAGGAGCCTTTAATTTTTTAACGGAGCTCGGGTTCAGTCGGGTCGGACTGACCCGAATCGGATTCGGATCTGGAAGGTTCCAGAACTGGGTTTGCTTGGTGGACAAGTTGGGCCTGAAAACCCTAGCCGCCAACGAAGAAAGAAACCCTAGCCGTTTTTTTGATGCATTCCTAGGGTTCTGCATCTATAAATACAGCTCCATAGGAGCTGTATTCATCCATCCGAAAATCAGTCTCTGAACTCTCCTCTCTCTCGTGTTCTTTATTCTTTCTTTGAGTTTCCAAGTAGTCGCCTTTGCATTTATCGTTTTCTCCGTTGCTGTTGGAACGACGATAAATCTGCATCAAATCCTGGGGTTCTACGCTGAAGCTTACAGCCGTTGAAGCGCGTAAAAACCTTTAAGGACAGGAGTTTTTCTCCGTGCGGTTTTTTCTTCAACTAAGAGATCCAAGAAACAGGTTGGTCTTTTACAATTTTTTGTTGTGCATTCAATTCGTCCCTCAACCGGACAGTCTGCTTCTCTCCCCCTTTCTTACTATCGGATCTGATCGTGAAGGATCATCTCGATTTTGGTTGATAAACTCAGTAATATAATAATAACAAAAATTATTTGAAAAAGGACTATTCTATTTTTTCTATCTTCCTTATTGTTTGTTTTGATAAATATATAATTTGGTATTAGTTTTCAATACTAATTACCGGATTGTGTGTCCATTTAGTAAAATTTTCAACATTCTTAAAGGTTTTTAATTTGTTAAATCGTGTTTAACAGTAACAGTCAAATGGACACTGAAATTTCATCTGCGAATTTCCGTCTGATGAACCAAGAGTTTGCCCGGCTTGACCGATTTGATGGACAGAACTATACCCGCTGGGCTGATAAGGTCAAGTTCATGCTTGCTGTGCTGAAACTTGGCTATGTCTTGGACCCAGAACTTGCACCAATTCCCGCTAATCCAATTCCCGAAGCGGGAAAGGCTGTGGATCCAAAAGAGATTTCAGATCTGGAAAAGCTAAGGGCTCTGCGTAGAGAGTCTGAGGAACTGTGTGTTGGCCACATCAAGAATTCCTTGTCTGATCGCCTCTATGATCATGCGCGTCGGTCACGAGATCCACGAGAGCTTTGGAAAGCCTTGGAACTCAAGTACAAAGCACATGAGGAAGGTACTAACAAGTATCTTGTGTCCAAGTATGTAGAGTTTCAAATGGTTGATGACAAACCTATAATGGAGCAAGTGCATGAACTCCAGGTTATGGTCAACAAACTGAATTCGCTTTCCATCCCTCTGCCGGAACTCTTCCAGGTTGGTGTGATTATCACAAAACTGCCACCCTCCTGGAAAGACTTCTCTAAGAGGATGATGCACAAATCCGAGGACTACTCCTTGGACGATCTGTTGAAGCACCTCCGCATTGAGGAGGAGACTCGCAACAGGGACAAGCGTGGTAAAGTTGGATCGAGTGTGCATCACGTGACAGCTGGGGGTCCTGGAAATAAGGGAAAATCTGGGGGACAAAACCGAAAGAATTTTGGGCCCAAGAAACCTAACTTCAAAAGGCTTGGTAATCAACAACAAAAGAACTCTATCTCAAAGCCTAAGAGGTTCGGAGCATGCCACGTCTGCGGAAAGACTGGCCATTATGCACGCGAGTGTAAAGATCGCAAATCTGGTCCGGTGGTACATGATGTCGAGGATGTTACTAATATGGTAGCAAGTGTGAACCTTGGAGAGGTGTTCATGATCTCTTCTCTGACACGTGCAATAGCGAGTCGAGGGTGGTTCGTTGATACGGGAGCCACCGTGCATGTCTGTGGACAACGAACTCGCTTTCGCACTTACTATCCAGCAGCTCCAGGGACGGTTGTGGTTTGTGCGGATGGCCACAAAGCTGATGTTTTAGGAAGAGGAGATGTTTTCTTAAAGTTCATAAGCGGTTGTTGGGTTACCCTTCGTGATGTTTTACATGTTCCAGCCATCTCGAAGGGATTGGTTTCTGCAGACAAGTTTGACAAAGCCGGGTTCAAGATGGAGCTCGAGAATGGCAAGATTGAGATCACTAAGAATGGACAGTATGTGGGAAAGGCGGACAACTGTAAGGGTATGTACCGTCTCTACCTTAGTGATGAGGGCAGTAAGAGTAGTTCAGATGGTAATGGTCCTAGTGTTTGTATTGTGTCTGATGTTGCCAACTTTGATGTGTTTGATGGAAATGTTGCTAATGAAATAAGTTTTTCTGGTTACTTTGTTTGTTCAATTTCTTTATGGCATAAACGATTAGCACACACAAATGTTAAAAATATTGAAAAGATGCAATCTAAAGGAATGGTAAAATATGACGCAAAAGATTTTGAAAAATGTGAAACGTGTGTAAAATCAAAGTTTACTAAGAAACCATTTCCATCATTAAAGAGAAACACAACATTAATTGAGATGATTCATAGTGATTTATGTGAATTTAATGGAATACTTACTCGAGGAGGAAAAAGGTATTTCATCACATTTTGTGATGACTTTAGTCGATATCTATATGTTTATCTGCTGGGATCAAAAGATGAAGCTTTTGATGCATTTAAACGATATAAAGCTGAAGTCGAAAATCAACTCGAAAGACACATTAAAATTCTTCGCTCAGACAGAGGCGGAGAATATTTCAACACGGAATTTGACACATTCTGCGAAGAGAATGGTATCAAACATGAACGAACCGCACCATATAGCCCTCAACAGAATGGTTTGGCTGAGAGAAAGAACCAAACTTTAACTGAGATGGTAAATTGCATGTTGAACCAATCGGGTCTACCAAACAATATGTGGGGGGAAGCACTATTGACTGCTTGCTACATTCACAATAGGATCACTAGTCGTGTGATCCCTACAAGTCCATATGAATTGTGGAAAGGAAGAAAACCAAACCTAGACTATTTGAGAGTGTGGGGTGTGTTGCTTATTATCGGATTCCCGATCCTAAGCGATCCAAATTGGGAGCACGAGCTATGAAGAGTGTGTTCATTGGATATGCTCATAATAGCAAGGCTTACCGATTATTGGATATTGAATCAGGTGTTGTTGTAGAATCCAGAGATGTGGAATTCTTCGAGGATAAGTTTTCTAGAGATGATGAAAACTCTAATCCCACAACACCTCCAAGTACTTCTCGAGAAATACACCCACCTCCGGTTGTAGAGGAACCAAGGAGAAGTACTAGAATCAGAAAAGAGAAAACCTTTGGAGAAGATTTTTCGCTTATTTGGTTGAAGGAAATCAAAAGAAAGTGACGAGAGAGGTCATTTCGACATTAACTTGGATGATAATCCTAAGACCTTCAATGAAGCCATGACATCAAGAGATGCTCCTCTGTGGAAGGAAGTCACAATGATGAAATGGATTCAATTATGGGAAATGGAACTTGGGAATTAGTTGATCTACCCAAGGGAAAGAGACCCATAGGATCCAAATGGATTTTCAAGAGAAAGTTTCATCGAGATGGACCCATATCACCTATAAAGCAAGATTAGTCGCCAAGGTACAGACAATGAGAGGGTATCGATTATTTCGATACATATGCTCTGTTGCTAGAATTAGTTCTATTAGAACCCTTATAGCGATCTCGGCATTGAAAGGTCTATACATTCATCAAATGGATGTGAAGACACCTTTACGAATGGATATCTCAACGAGGAGATATATTTGGAGCAACTCGAAGGTTTCGTGATACAGACAGGAAAACAAAGTGTGTAGACTTATTAAATCTCTGACGGTTTGAAACAAGCTCCTAAACAAGTGGCATGAGAGATTTGACACCACTATAATTGCATTCGGATTTCAACACAATAGTCTTTGTGGTGTATTTATTCTAAATACACAACCGAATACACTTGTCATTATCTGTCTATATGTCGATGATATGTTGATCATTGTAACTCACCTAGAAGGTATTCTTGAGACGAAGAAATACCTATCCTCGAACTTTAAAATGAAAGATTTAGGAGAAGTCGATACCATTCTTGGTATCAAAGTGAAAAGGACAAGTAGTCAGATTTCTCTATGCCAATCTCATTACATAGAGAAAATCGACAAAGTTTCAACACTTGAATATTAAGGAATTCAACACTCCTTTTGATTCTAGTGTAAAACTTAATGTGAACTCAGTGGGCGGTAGCTCAACTAGAATATGCAAGTGCAATCGGTAGCATGATGTATGCCACACCTTTGTACTCGACTGACATCGCTTTTTGTAAGCAAATTAAGTCGATAATCGTCAATCTGATGCAGAACCGGAAGGCGGTGGGCGAGTACTGGGTACGAAAGGGCGAGTACTCTTGAGTTGACTTACACGTCATCTTACGGAATACTAGAAGGTTATTCCGATGCAGTGGATAGATCACAAGAGTGATTCTAAATCCACAAGTGGATGGATTTATACTCTTCTTTGGAGGAGCTATTTCTTGGGCGAGCAAGAAACAGACATGTATAGCTCACTCAACGATGGAGGCTGAGCTTATTGCCTTAGCCGCAGCAGGCAAAGAGGCAGAGTGGATCAGAGATCTACTATTGGATATCCGTCTGTGGGATACTCCTATGACGAGTATTCCCATGTATTGTGACAGTGAGGCCACACTGTCAGCAATATACAATACTATGTATAATGGGAAGTCTAGACATATTGGTCTACGACACAATTTTGTGAGACATCTTATTGATAATGGTACCATCAAAGTTGTCTATGTCAAGACGAGTAGGAACTTGGCAGATCCGTTTACCAAACCTCTGACGAGAGATTTGGTTACATCTACCGCAAGAGTCATGGGTCTAAAACCACAATAGAATCATTAGTGATGGAAACCCAACTTGACATTAGTGCTCCTAATTCTCAAGTTTAAAGGGTAATAACGAAGTCACTAATAATAGAAGGTACTATCATATGATGATAGATCCATGTGAGGTAGGATAGTACGTTGTTGCCGAGAACAAGGTTGAGTTGAGGCTCTTAACAAATTATAGAGACATCTATGCAACAAAGATGTTGTAAAAATTTGCCTATATGATCTAGAGGTGGTGCCGCCTCAAACGAAGACTAGTGGTTTGTCTTCTAGAGGGTCATGAAAAGGATTTTAGCGCATGGCCAAAATTAGCGCTCAGAGAGAATGCAAAGCTGACATGTGATGTGTGGGGGTAAACGGAGAGGTCAAAAGATTATTGGTTTAAGCCTATAAGGATACCATTGAATCGGTCTCTTCTTGTTTATTCTCATAATGCTCTGGGGTTTAATCTTCGTGACACCAAAGTGACATCATTTGTCTGAGTGAAAGGAAACTTGCCAACCTTGTGGGGGATTGTTGGAAATATTTATGCTAAATGGAGTTTGGCATGTTTCTTTTGTCCCACATTGGAAGAAGTAAGATACAAAAGGGAGTTTATAAGGTCTTTCTCTAGTTAGGCTCTCAAAGGCCTTAGTAGACTAGAGATGGGCCAAGCCCACACGCGCGCCGAGCCGGGCCGTGGACGCGAGACGCGATGTTCGCGAAATTGGCGCGTTGTAGGCGCACTTTGCACTTCGCACGCCGCATCGATCGCGAGGAGCCTTTAATTTTTTAACGGAGCTCGGGTTCAGTCGGGTCGGACTGACCCGAATCGGATTCGGATCTGGAAGGTTCCAGAACTGGGTTTGCTTGGTGGACAAGTTGGGCCTGAAAACCCTAGCCGCCAACGAAGAAAGAAACCCTAGCCGTTTTTTTGATGCATTCCTAGGGTTCTGCATCTATAAATACAGCTCCATAGGAGCTGTATTCATCCATCCGAAAATCAGTCTCTGAACTCTCCTCTCTCTCGTGTTCTTTATTCTTTCTTTGAGTTTCCAAGTAGTCGCCTTTGCATTTATCGTTTTCTCCGTTGCTGTTGGAACGACGATAAATCTGCATCAAATCACAGGGTTACTGAAGCTACGGTAGTTGAAGCGCGTAAAAACCTTTAAGGACAGGAGTTTTTCTCCGTGCGGTTTTTTCTTCAACTAAGAGATCCAAGAAACAGGTTGGTCTTTTACAATTTTTTGTTGTGCATTCAATTCGTCCCTCAACCGGACAGTCTGCTTCTCTCCCCCTTTCTTACTATCGGATCTGATCGTGAAGGATCATCTCGATTTTGGTTGATAAACTCAGTAATATAATAATAACAAAAATTATTTGAAAAAGGACTATTCTATTTTTTCTATCTTCCTTATTGTTTGTTTTGATAAATATATAATTTGGTATTAGTTTTCAATACTAATTACCGGATTGTGTGTCCATTTAGTAAAATTTTCAACATCATGCAGGTTCTTGTCAAAACATCAAAAGTGTCCTGTTGTCCTTTATCTTAGGGATGTCGAGAGATTCCTCTGCAGATCACAGAGATCGTATGTCTTGTTTCAGAAAATATTGAAACAGCTGTCTGGACCCATACTAATCCTTGGATCAAGAGTTGTGGACCCTGATAGCGATTATCGAGCCACTGATGAGAAAATTACTTCTGTATTTCCTTACAATATCGAAATAAAACCACCAGAAGATAAGACTCATCTAGTAAGCTGGCAATCACAGCTGGAGGAAGATATGAGGATGATCCAATTCAAGGATAACAAAAACCATATAATAGAGGTACTTGCTGCCAATGATATTGATTGTGATGATTTGGATACAATCTGTATGGCAGACACAATGGTTCTTGACAGCTATATAGAAGAGACTGTGGTGTCAGCTATCTCATACCATCTGATGAATACTAGTGAACCTGATTACAGAAACGGGCAAACTTGTCATATCATCGAAGAGGTGAATGTTTAGCCATATTCTAATGATATATAGCCATATTTATCTTGGTTGAATTTGCTACTGCCAGTCTCAAATCAATGGTGGCAAACTGTTGGGAAAAAACACACAATAACGTCACAATGAAAATGTGGAATATCCTCATTTGACAATTTTCTCAATCTCAATTATAACTTTGAGGTTATCGACAAGTAGAGTAAATCAAATACAACTCGATAAACAATACAAATGATATAAAAAACAATAAACAACGCGACAAAATATTTAGTGTGGAAAACCTCTCAAATCAAGAGTAAAAACCACGGGAGCTCCGGCCGCTTAAACTTCCACTATCACCAATTCACAATACACGATTCTTCCCTAGTACAACTATAGGTATACAACAATCTTCAAATACTTGGTAATAAACAATTTTCAAGTATTTAGAATACACAAAAATAACAAGATCGAGAAAGAAAAATACTAAAAATAGCTTACACAAGAAGCTTACAAAATACCCGAACTTTCGGACACTAAAGCTTGATCTACTCTGGTGAAAAGATTTGCCCAATTGCTACCAAGCTATTACCAAAATATCACGACGATCCGATCGATACAACTCCAGGAAATCGAAGAAGTGTAATCTCTCTTTTCTCTTCTCTCTCTTGCTCTCTCTCGTATCGGTGTGAAGTGGGTGAAGGAATGCAGCACAAAATGCTGCTAAAAAGGAGTCCCAAAGATGAGTTGCCTCGTGTGCCCCGGCACGGACAATGTGTGCCGCGACACACTCAGAAAATGGGTGAGAAAGAATTTCTAGGGTGCCGCGGCACAGAGGACGTGTGCCGCGGCGCAAAGTCCAGTTACTTTGAGCGTTCTGTTGCAAAAGTAGTGTGCCGCGGCACACTCCCTCCTGTGCCGCGGCGCACCCTGTTCCGGGCCTATATTCCAAAAATAACTCCTACAAATCTTCCCCTTTTTGGAATATAGGAAGAGTTCGCCATCCCGGCGATCGAGCAACATACCTTAACCTTCTCTCTACTCAATGCCATAGTTAACATATCGGAACCATTATCATCGGTGTGAACTTTATCAAGTTCAAACAGACCGTCCTCCAGTGCATCTCGAATCCAATGATACCTAACATCAATATGTTTTGTTTGTTTGTGAAAGGTAGCATTTTTCGCCAAATGAATCGCACTCTGACTATCACAAAGAACCACGTAACGCCGTTGTCGGAAGCCCAGCTCTTGTAAAAATATTTTCAACTATAAGAGCTCTTTACACGCTTCCACCACCATAATATACTCGGCCTCCGTTGTTGACAAGGCAACACACCTTTGCAATCTTGATTGCCATGACACGGCTCCCCCTACGAAGTTCATCAAATATCCAGAGGTGGATTTTCTATTATCCTCGTTTCCTGCCATATCAGAATCGGTATACCCAACAAGCATAGCTTTCCCATTTCCAAATGTGATCCCCAATTTAGAAGTACCACGGAAATATCTAAATATTCACTTTACGGCTTCCCAATGCTTCTTTCCCGGATTCGATAGAAAACAGCTCACCGCTCCCGCGGCATGAGCAATGTCTGTCCTCGTACATACCATGACATACATCAAACTCCCGACCGCAGAGGCATAAGGAACTCTATCCATTTCCTCGATCTCTTCCTTCGTCGTAGGGCAATCCTTACTCGTCAATTTAAAATTGTTAGTAAGAGGCGAACTAATTACAACCTTAGCTTTATCCATGTTAAACCGGCTAAGCACCTTCTCAATGTATTGCTCTTGTGACATGTGCAATTTTCGGGCCGCTCTATCCCAAGTCATTCTTATCCCTAGAATATTCTTAGCGGGCCCCAAGTCTTTCATGGTATTCAACTCTCTCTTCAAATTGGCAATCCTTTCGGCATTCTTGCCAATAATCATCCACATAAAGTAATGGGATGATGAAATCATCACCTCCAAATTTCTTGAAAAACACGCAATGGTCCAGGGTCGTCTTCCGGTAGCCTTGCTCCCCCATAACCGACTCGAACTTTTTATACCATTGCCGTGGTGCTTGCTTCAAACCGTATAGACTCTTTCGGAATCTACAAACATAATCCGCTTTTCCCTTAACCTGAAACCCTTCAGGTTGCTTCATATATATCTCTTTATCGAGGTCTCCATGAATAAATGCCGTCTTGAGATTCACTTGCTCAATCTCAAGGTCAAGACTGGCCGCTATACCAAGGACCAATCGAATTGATCCTATCTTCACAACTGGAGAAAAAATCTCGTCAAAATCAATGCCTTTATTTTGACTAAAGCCCTTGACTACAAGTCTAGATTTGTATCGAGGCAGTGAATTATGCTCCTTTGACTTCACCTTATACACCCATTTATTTCTCAAAGCTCTCTTGCCCTTCGGCAACTTCACCAACTCGTATTTATTGTTCTCATGCAATGAACTCATCTCGTCTTGCATGGCATCCATCCACTCCTTCTTGTTCTCATCCTCCATGGCCTCCTCAAAATATTCAGGCTCTCCCTCGTCAGTGAGTAAAACGTACTCATCGGCCGAATAACGAGTGGAATGATGACGGTCTCTCGTCTACCATCTAAGTGGAACAAATGAATGCATGTTCGTTACGGGTAGATCAGGATGAACTCCATCACTATCATCTTGTCTCAACTCATCACCATAACCGGTATCATGTTGTTCATCATTTTGGACGTCATCTTCACTAGGTGTATCAACATGTTGTGGAGGAACCGGGTCCAAATCAATAAGATCATCATCATGTTGTGGAGCTGACTCTCCATTTTCAACATCCTCCATAACTTGATCTTCTACAAAAACATCTCTTGAACGAACAAGTTTCTTAGTCACCGGGTCATACAAACTATACCTCATCAAGCCCATAACTAATAAAAATGCATGGCTTCGTCTTAGAATCAAGCTTCTACCTCTCATCTTTCGGGATGTGCACAAATGTTTTACATCCGATAACCCGTAAGTGGCGATATGAAATGTCTTTACCGCTCCACACTTTGTCCGGGACATCAAACTTCAAAGAAACACACAGCGTCAAATTAATCACGTGAACCGCCGTGTTCAAAGCTTCTCCCAAAAATAACTTTGGTAATCCGGCATGTGAGAGCAAATATCGAGCTCTTTAAACTAAAGTCCGATTCATCCTCTCCGCCAATCCATTAAGTTGTGGAGTCTTCGGTGGCGTCTTTTGATGTCGGATCCCTTGCTCTCGACAATATTCATCAAAATGTCCATTGTATTCTCCACCATTATCCGTCCGAATACACTTCAACTTCTTCCCGGTCTCCGAGGCATGAAACTATTTAAAAACATCTAAAACTTGATCTTTGGTTTTTAAGGTATATGTACACACCTTGCTCGAATGATCGTCGATGAATGTGACAAAATTTTGGCAACCACCAAGCGTCCTAGTCTTCATAGGACCACAAACATCGGAATGTATAAGATCAAAAATATTTTCCTTCCGTGAAGGGGTATGGCTCTTAAAAGTGACTCTCCTTTGCTTCCCAGCTAGACAGTGAGAGAACCTTTCAAGATGTACACCGTGAACCCCAGATAACACCTCCTTCTTTGACAATAGCGCCATCCCTTTCTCGCTCATGTGACTGAGCCTCTTATGCCATAGCTTGGTTATGCCATTATTGTCCACTGTGTTCACGGCATTAATCGTGACCTTTGGATATGTCATGTAAAGTTTCGCTGCCTTCTTTCCTCTTCCGACAATCAAGGAACCTCGAGTGAGTTTCCACACTCCCTTGTCAAAACCACTACAATAGCCATCATCATCGAGTAGGCGTACTGAAATCACATTCAGCCTCATATCCGGAACATGTTTCACATTACATAAAACTAGCTCCACACCAGTTTCGAACCTCAAATATATGTCTCATACTCCAACAACCTTGGATAACCAATCATTACCCATCTTGACTATCCCATAGTCACTCGGAGTATAAGAGGAATATAAATCCTACGTGACGTAACATGACACGTATCTCCACTGTCGACCACCCAGCTCGACTCATCTCTGGCAAGGTTCACCATGTCATAATCGCAACATACAAAGGACTCATCGGTAGTAGTATTTACTTCGGCTTTTTCACTACTCTCGCTCTCCTTATTCCGAGTGTTCTCTCCACCTTGGCGATTTTTCTTCTTTAGTTGTTGGTAAAAGTTCTTCGTATGCCCTTTCTTACCACAATGAGAGCGTTCAATGTTGGCATACTTCCATCTAGAATTACTTCTTTGTGGCCCTCTATTACTCAGACCTCTGCTTTGACCTCTTCCCCGCCCTTCGGTAATAAGAATATCCGATTGTGACGAAGATCCCTGTGACTTTCTTCGGACCTCCTCGTTCAACATGTTCCCCTTTGAAAGTTCCATCGAAATGACACCCTCAGGGGCATAGTTAGACAACGACATACGAAACGTCTCCCAAGTATCCGGTAAAGTGCCCAACAACCACAAAGCTTGAACCTCTTCTTCGAATTTAATGCCATTCCTGCAAGTTGATTAATGATGCTCTGGAATGCATTCAAATGATTGTTACATGTTATTTTTGTGCGCTTTATTGTCATTATTTTATCCTTATTTTGGTCTAATTCTGCGTAAATGAGCTCCTAATGCATGATGTTTACATGTTTTGAAGGAAATTAGAGTCCTGAAGCATGAACAAAGAAAAACAGGCCAAAAACGACATTTTTTGTAGAGGGCCGCGTCACACGAAGCTGGGCCGCATCACAGGCACAACACCTAGCAACGCGGCACATTCTGTACTGGGGGCCGTGATACACCCACTACGGGACGCGGCCCGTACTGCATTTTTGCCCAGACCTGGGCAGTAGTGTTACTAGGGCCGTGGCACACTTACTCCCGACCGTGGCCCGCAGCGGTGGGAAACATGTTTTTACCTCGTAATTTTGGCCGTTTTGGAAGCGGACAAGACCTAATTCTCCGGACACGATTTGGGGGCATGAGGAGGTTATAAAAGTCAGGAGAAGGATAGAAAAGAAGGCATCGAAAGAGAGTGGAATACCTAGCAGCAGAGAATAGAGCAAAGGAAGAGAACGAAGGCAAGAGCACGGAAGGGGACGAGTTCTTCAATCGTGTTTGAATGTCTCGAACCTTATGTTTAATTCTTGTATTGTTGTGTTGTTTCCTAGCATGTCGAGCTAGACTCCTTTATTCTAGGATTGAGATGAAACCGAGATTATGACGAATTAATTCTTGATTTTACGTTATTGATAGTTTCCATTTTTCATTGAGTTTTCCCCGATTATTCTAAATGCTTTCAATTGTGTGGCCGATGATTGAATTATTCTAGCTACTTAACTTGAATCGGAAGAGAAAAGGGAGTAGTGATAATTGGGAGAAAACCAATTTATTTTATGAGATAGGAATATACTCATGAGTATTATGAAGCTCGATATTTTGAAGATTATAGATCTATTTGGCTAATGTCGAATTAACTCACCTAGGAATAGAGTGAATTGTTCGCTTTGGAAAATTCTATTGACCTCCAAAGGAGAGTTAGATTAAATTAGATAATCTTCGCTTTCAATTAGTTGGGAAATTGCATAACTTATATAAATCAAGATTAATTTGGATTAATCAAGGTGAATTCTTGATCCTAGATACTTCTCTCATTTGAAACTCCTTTTATTCTTATAATTGATTCTCTTATTTATTTTAGTTTATCGCAATATTTATAATTGTTCAACCCCAATTTTTCCGGTCGTTCATATAAACTTAGAAATACCAATAAATTGGTAATTAGCACATCAGTCCTCGAGGGAACGATACTCTACTCATCACTTTTTTACTTGTATACGACAACGTGCACTTGCGTTCACGGAAAATACGTAACAAGTTTTCGGCGCCGTTGTCGGGGACTGATTGTTTTTGCTAATATCAATTTCAGTGTTTATAGTCTTAATTTGAATATTATTTTATTTTTGTGTAAATTTTGTTTCATTTGTTTTCCTTTCAGGAATTCGTTTAGTGCATGAGAAAATTTGGTAACGAAGGTTTATTTCCTTTGGATACCGAACTCGACGCACTCTGCGAAAAAACAGGAAGGAAAGACGTCAGTTATTGATTCTGGATATCATGGGAGACAATACTGGAAATAAAGGGATTGATAACCCAATTCAACAGGTTCAACCAGCATTGGCTCTTTGTGATTATGCACTTCCGCATGTCAATGCTAATTTTTCGGGGATTCGGCGCCCGTCTATTCAAGCAAACAATTTTGAAATCAAGCCAGCTATCATTCAAATGGTGCAAGCGAGCCAATTCAACAGGTTCAACCAGCATTGGCTCTTTGTGATTATGCACTTCCGCATGTCAATGCTAATTTTTCGGGGATTCGGCGCCCGTCTATTCAAGCAAACAATTTTGAAATCAAGCCAGCTATCATTCAAATGGTGCAAGCGAGCCAATTCTGTGGATTGGCTAATGATGACCCTAATGCTCATATTGCGTCATTTCTCGATATTTGTGACACATTTAAGAATAATGGTGTTACTGACGATGTCATTCATCTATGGCTTTTCCCATTATCTCTAAGGGACAAGGCCAAGTTCTGGTTAAGTTCAGTCCCACCAGGCTCTATCACAACTTGGGCAGAGTTAGCACAAGCTTTTCTGGCTAAGTTCTTTCCACCGGAAAAGACAGCAAGACTGAGAAATGAGATAACTACTTTCGGACAGTATGATATAGAGTCGCTACATGACGCATGAGAGCGATATAAAGATTTTCTAAGGAGATGCCCCCATCATGGTCTACCGGATTGGCTGCAAATTCAAACATTCTATAACGGATTGAGTGCCTCTACATGCACTCTAGTGGATGCAGCAGTTGGGGGTGCTTTGATGGGCAAAACTATGGCTGAAGCTTATTCATTACTAGAAGCTATGGATGCGAATGCTTATCAGTGGCCTTCTGAGCGTGTGAATTCAAAAAGAGTTATGGAAATTTCCGATAATGATCCAATATCTACGCTATCGGCCCAAGTTGCAACTTTAACTCAACAGCTCCAAGTTTTATCACACGCTCCTTCTACCAGTACCACAGAAACATGTAATTGGTGCAGTGGCTCTCATCCTAGTACTGAATGTCAAGTCGAGAATCCATTTGAGCAATCTTAGATGGAAAAAGCTCAATTTGCAGGGAATGGAAATCGTCAAAATAACCCATATTCTAACACTTACAACCAAAAGTGTCAAAATCATCCAAATCTTTCATGGAGGAATGGGCAAGCATTGAACAAACCTCCACAAGCTCAATTCACTCAATCACAACAGCAGCCCCCTCAACCACCGAAGGTCTCTTTAGAAGATGCACTTGCTCAAATGGCGGCTAACACGAGTCAATTTATGACTCGCACGAAAACTACTCTACAGAATCATTCCGCTTCTATTCGGAACTTGGAGGTTCAAATGGGGCAGATTGCAAATCTATTAACATCTAGACCCCAAGGTGTCTTACCAAGTGCTACCGAGATGAATCCTAAAGAAAATATGCAAGCTATTGAATTACGAAGTGGAAGGAAACTACACGAGCAATCTAAGAGTAACAAAGAAAAGAGCAACCCCGTTGAGAAAGTGAATGATGAGAAGTCCACTCAACCAGAGACCACTATGTCCTTAAATCCCAAGTCAAAAGTAGTCTCAACCACTCATCCTACTTATGTACGACCAGTTTCGTTTTCACAACGTCTGCAAAAGTAAAAGTTAGACAAGCAGTTTTCCAAGTTTCTTGATGTCTTCAAGAAATTTCATATTAATATCCCATTTGCCGACGCTTTGGAACAAATGCCGAGCTATGTGAAATTTATGAAGGATATTTTATCTAACAAAAAGAAGCTCGAAGAATATGAAACGGTGGCACTGACTGAAGAGTGCAGCGCTATTTTGCAGAAAAAGCTCCCACCTAAATTGAAGGATCCAGGAAGCTTCACTATACCATGCACTATTGGAAACTCGTCCTTTGATAGAGCTTTATGTGATCTCGTCGCCAGTATTAATATTATGCCTCTTTACATTTTCAAGAAACTAGGCATTGGGGAGGCCAAGCCGACTACGGTCTCTTTACAACTAGCAGATAGATCCATCAAGTATCCGAGAGAGGTATTAGAAGACATCCTGGTCAAGGTCGATAAATTCATTTTTCCCGCTGACTATATTGTGATCGATATGGAAGAAGATCATGACATCCCAATTATATTGGTAAGACCATTTTTAGCGACTGGCAGAACTCTAGTTGATGTGGAAAAAGGGGAGCTGACCTTACGAGTTCAAGAGGAGCAGGTCACGTTTAATATATTTCGAGCTATGCAACACCCTAGTGATGTCGAAAATTGCTTCCAAATAAATGTCATTGACTCCTGTGTAAGAAGCGCTTTTTGGGAGAGCTATCCATCAGATCCACTGGAGTCCGTTTTAGTCGGATCCTCTACCGAGTTGAGTCCAGAGCACGTGGCTTATTTACGACACATGGATGCTTCGCCACCATTTTTCACTCGTAGACCATGTGAGGAGCTCGGGAGTTCACCAACACGAACCATCCCATCGATTGAGAAGCCCCCGAAGCTAGAACTTAAGCAGCTGTCTAATCATTTGAAGAGGATAAGTTATTAAGATGATAAGTTATTAAGAGTATTGAAGGAATACAAATATGCCTTGGGATGGTCTATTGCGGATATCAAGGGAATTAGTCCTTCTATTTGTATGCACATGATTCTGATGGAGGAGGACTACAAGACTTCTGTGGAGCATCAACGTCGGTTAAATCAGAATATGAAGGAGGTGGTAAAAGTTGAGGTTTTAAACTCCTCGACGCATGTATGATCTTTCCTATTTCTGCCAGTAAGTGGGAAAGTCCTGTTCAAGTTGTGTCAAAGAAAGGTGGGATAACGGTTATTCAAAATGATAATAATGAATTAATTCCCACTAGAATTGTTACAGGGTGGCGTATGTGCATAGATTATAGAAAATTAAATAAAGCCACTAGAAATGACTATTTTCCTTTACCGTTTATTGATCAAATATTGGACAGATTGGCCAGACACGATTTTTACTGTTTCTTTATGGTTATTCTGGGAATAATCAGATTTATATAGCCCGAGAAGACCAAGAAAAGACGACGTTTACATGTCCTTACGGCATTTTTGCTTATAGGCCTTTTGGTTTATGTAATGCGCCGGCCACTTTTCAAAGGTGTATGACGGCTATTTTTTCTGACATGGTAGAGCATTGTATTGAAATCTTTATGGATGACTTTTCTGTTTTCGGTGATTCATTTGATTTATGTTTACAGAATTTACAGAAGGTCCTGAAAAGATGCGAAGAGACAAATCTGGTGTTAAATTGGGAGAAGTGCCACTTTATGGTCCAGGAAGGCATTGTGCTCGGCCATCGCATATCTGCTCATGAGATTGAAGTCGATCGTGCAAAAATTGAAACGATTGAGAAAATGTCTCCGCCTACTTCAGTAAAGGGAGTGAGGAGTTTTTTGGGACACGCCGGTTTCTACCGCCGTTTTATTAAAGATTTTTCAAAGATCACAAAACCTTTGTGTAATTTGCTCGTGAAATATGTCCCGTTTGATTTTAATGAGTTGTATAAAGAAAGTTTCGATCTCTTGAAGAAGGCTCTAAGCATCGCTCCTGTTATAGTCGCCCCAGACTGGAGCCTGCCGTTTGAATTGATGTGCGACACTAGCGATTTTGCCATTGGGGCAGTTTTGGGACAGCGACGGGGAAAAGTATTTCATGTCATGTATTATGCAAGCCGAACCCTCGACGACGCCCAAAGAAATTATGCAACGACAGAGAAAGAACTATTAGCCGTGATTTTTTACTTTTGATAAATTCCGTGCTTATTTGTTGGGGACAAAAGTGGTCGTGTGGACTGACCATTCGGATATCAAGTACCTTCTAGAAAACAAAGATGCTAAACTGAGGTTGATTAGATGGGTGCTTCTCCTGCAAGAGTTCAATTTGCATATACGAGATAAGAAAGAAACTGAAAATGTCATTGCAGATCATTTCTCACATTTAGGAAATCCCTTGGAGAAAGCAGAGAATCGTCCTCCAATTGTGGAAAACTTCTCGGATGAGCAGCTCTACAAGCTGGGGTCACAACAAGCACCTTGGTACGCTGATCTAGTGAACTATCTCACAAGCAACATAATTCCTAATGACTTCTCTCTTCATCAAAAGAAGAAGCTGATTTCAGACACAAAATACTACTTATGGGACAACCCTTTTATTTTTAAAAGATGTCCCGACAATCTCATTCGTAGATGTATTCCGGATGAGAAAATTCACAGTGTGTTGAGTCATTGCCATGCATCACCATATGGCGGGCATTTAAGTGGCATTAGGACAGCGGCAAAAGTCTTGCAGTCGGGTTTCTACTGGCCATCGTTTTTCAAGGATGCTCATTCCTTTGTGTCCACATGTGACTGGTGTCAACGGATGGGAAACATCTCTAGACAACATGAAATGCCGTTGAACATTATTCTTGAGGTTGAGTTGTTCGGCCTGTGGGGCATCGACTTTATGGGCCCATTCCCTCCATCAAATAAGAACCTATATATTTTAGTAGCAGTGGGTTATGTCTCGAAGTGGGTCGAAGCGGTAGCACTGCCAACTAATGGGTCTAACATCGTGATCAAGTTCATAAAAAAATACATTTTCATGCGCTTTGGGACTCCACGTGCAATTATCACTGATGGTGGTTCACATTTTGACAACAAGTTCCTAGATGCGGTCTTAAAGAAATACGGAGTCACTCATCGTGTTGCTACAGCCTACCATCCCCAAACGAGTGGTCAAGTCAAAATATCCAATCGAGAGCTCAAGTGGATCTTAGAGAAAACAGTCAACTCGTCTCGAAAATACTGGTCCCTTAAACTCGATGATGCACTTTGGGCATACCGTACAGCGTATAAGACACCTATTGGCATGTCACCATATAGGTTGGGTTATGGGACAGGTTGTCATTTGCCGGTAGAGATGGAGCATCGTGCATATTGGGCGATCAAGAAACTCAACTTTGATCTTAAATCGGCCAGTGAAAAGCGCTGCTTGCAGTTGAATGAGTTGGAGGAGATACATCATGATGTCTACGAGAATGCTAAACTCTATAAGGAGCGAACCAAGGAGTGGCATGATAAGCATATTATACATCGAGAGTTCGTTTCGGGTCAAAAGGTTTATTATTCAATCTCGCTTGCGGTTGTTTCCTGGGAAATTACGTTCACGATGGTCGGGGCCTTTCACTGTGGTTCAAGTGTTCCCTCACGGCGCAGTGGAAGTACAATGTGAGAATCAAAAATTTAAAGTCAATGGCCAGCGGTTGAAAATGTACACTGGTGATCCAATGGACGTGCAGAATTCAACAGTCGTCCTATCCGCCGCGAAGTGAATTCTAGCAGGGTCCGGCTGAACACTATAAACTTAGCGCTTCTCGAAAGGAAACCCGAGTATTAGTAGTATATTTTAGTTTTTTTTGTTGTTTTTCCATTTTTTGAGTCTTTTTTCCGGCATTTTCGCTTTACCGTGCTTTTCTCACGTGTTTTATTTGATTACAGTTGAAGACCCTTCACAGGAATCACTCCAGGGCCATTTTCCACTTAGGGTCGTGGCACATTAAGAAAGGACCGCGACACACACCAACTCAAATCTAGGCTGAAGTCGTTGTACCGCGGGCCGCGGCAAGTAAGTGCTGACCCGCGACACACTTGCCCAGGGGCCGCGGCTCACTAAAAACAGGCTGCGGCACGCATAAGACCCCAATACACGCCCAACTTTCTGTACTATGGGCCGCGACACGCATCCTTAGGGTCGCGGCTCACTTGCTCGAGGGCCACGGCACACTTAGTGAAGGTCGCGACACATGCCTAAACCGAAATGAAGCATATTCTTCCTGTACCGAGGGCCGCGGCAAACTCACTACGCGCAGCGGCCGATGCTGAAAGTTTTTAAACAAACACAAAGGTACAGGAGGTCATTCGGCCGAAACACAGGTATCCCTCTCTAATCCCTTCTTCGGCGGCGCATGTGATTTTCTTCAAATCAACTCTTCTTCTTATCATCATCTTTGATCCAACACCAGGTAATCCATATTCTTTAAGTTTAATTGCTGAAATAATTTCGAGGGTTGAGAAGTGGTTCGGTTTTATTCCGTTGTTTGATGAACTCGCGTATTTGCTGATTTCTAGCAAGATTTTAGTCGAAATATATTAAGAATATCGATTGATGTTGATTATGTTTCGTGTATTGTCATGAATTAGTGCGAAATTATTTGTTGGTGGTAATTGAATTCACAAATGATTATTTTTCTCTTGACTTGAGTGCGTGCACGCCAAGTGTTTGAAGTAATGCCCAAGTGAAACTTGTTTGATCTAAACATCACCGATAGTTTGCAACGAATATAATTATCTGAATAGTATATTCCCCCAACCCTAATGCTTATTTTGAGTTAAATTTTCACATCATGTCTCTCGTATGAAGTTGAGGAGTTTTTAACGCTACATCCGTATATATGTTTCTCACACTTTATAAGTTGTGGTTTGGTGTCTTGTTATACCATTTTGTCGTCTGATATCCTGCTTTTATTTTCCAGGAACTCGTAATGGCTCAAAAGAGGAAGCTAAGCTCCAACCGGGCTACGACTCAATCATCTCCTCTGAGAGGGGAACCCTCTGAAAACCCGACAGATGGGCAATCCCAGCATCTCTCCGACCCTGAGGTTCATCGAATCTTCAATGAAAGGATTCGCCCGCGGCCCATCATTCCCGAGCGAGGATTCACTCCTGCCCCTCAAGACGGCGAACTATTATCGAAGATCACCGAGATGGGCTGGACTCGATTCGTCGCACAGCCCGAACCATCCGTCATTTCTATAGTGCACGAATTCTACACTCGTGCTTTGCTTCATCATGTTAGTGGAGGGCCTATGTTGGGGAGACCGGACATCCGTACAAAGGTCACTATCCGCGGTCATAAGGTTGACTTTTCTGCAGTGGCGATCCGACGTTTATATGAGTTACCCGAGGTTAATGAATCGGCATTCACGGCAAGGATGGGTAGCCTCACGAAGGAAGCGTTATTAGAAGCGCTAACTCAGTCGGAGTCTGTCTGGGAGACGCATGTTCCGATGTCCGAAGCCTTCTTCTTTAAGAGCTCATGCCTCAGTCGGCTAGGACGAGCCTGGTTATACTTCATATGCTCACGGGTAGACCCTACTTCACAGATCCGCTCAGTCCTACTGCCTCGCGCTCGACTGCTCTATGCCATCACTTCCGGTCTTAGATTCTATGTGGCCGCACGTCTGGCTCGGTCCATTCTACAATGCATCAAGGGAGGCGACAACATGGGACTAAAGCATCCCTCACTGATTTGCGCTTTATGCCGCCAGTCAGGTGTGATTTGGTTGGATGAAGAGCCTACCATCGCACCCCAGGGTCCGATTGACCATCGCATAATCTCTCATTTCGACCAGTGGGGTGGCGCGCGAGCACACCCGCGAGGATGCGGATTTATTTTGGATGAGCCACATGAGCACTCCTCAGAGACTCTTCTTCTTACTCATGACCCGACGATGGATATAGAGGATCTGGCTGAGTCTGCTCCACCCCCAGCGAGAGATCACATTTTACAGGCGATGTTTGATGGTCTGAGGGAGGATATTCGAGTAGAGCGGGATAGTGTGATCGCAGCTGTGCGATATGAGATGTACCAGCAGGTCCGCCGGGACAATTACCATGCTGAGAGGCATTTAGCTACGAGGGATGCTTACCATCAGGAGTATTTAGCAGTGTGGACGGACCATATTCTCCACCCAGACGGACCATTCATACCTCCGACCATGCCACCCACACAACCTACTTCACCTGACGAGGCTGATGCTACTGCCTGAGCTTTCTTGTATTCAGGGGAGTACTTGACCTATCTGTTTACTGCTCATTCTTATTCTTATTTGTCGTACATTGTTGTCAATGTACTTCTCAAGTTTGGGGGGAGGAGTTGTCTTTTAGTTTTAACTTATTTAGTTTGTCTTTATTACTTGTTTGTCCTCTTTGGTATTTTGGATATTGTTTACATTCGTGAGTATGTCGTGCAGCCATTTGTAAGACTGAATATATGATACTGAATTCTATTTGAATAACCGGATGAGTCTAGTCGAATTCACATTATGCTATTTTATACCCGAGTACTCATTTCGGTCTGGTTTTTACGTCATTGTGGTAGCCTTGGCATTCAGGAAATGAGACATACGTGTTTGTAATGTAAACATCATGCATTAGGAGCTCATTTACGCAGAATTAAACCAAAATAAGGATAAATAATGACAATAAAGCGCACAAAAATAACATGTAACAAATACCCCCAAACTTAAGCCTTTACTTATCCTCAAGCAAAAATCAATTTCAACCAAACTACAAGTATCGTGGACAATCGTACAAATCCATAGCGCTCAACTAATTAATACTACCCTGAAAATCTCAAAGAATAATACGAATATCGTACTAGTAAGTCACATTACGTACAATGATTCCTCAAGGTAACCATTTTTAGTGCTAATCTTAGCCATGAAGAAAGTCAAGGCTCAAAGATCAACAAACGTGAAATGAGCCGACCGATAATATGAATGTTGAGGTTGTAACAAGCTAACTCGCCTAGTCCCACAGCCTCGTGACATAAACATAATAAATGCAGCACAAATGACATTCCCCGGACAGCAATCCCTTCTTATTTAATAATTATTATGATTCGAGTTAACCACTAGGTTTCGACTCCCAGAATGTTTCATCGGAAGAATCCTAGGGTGGATTTCCATTATCATGTATTAGGGAACCGTTTGACGTAAAAGACACTCATGGGGATCACGAATGCTCCTATTACTAAGTCTTCTTCTACAGCGGAGAAAAAAAACTCGAGTATCTTTTTTTTTGGCACGTCCAATTCAAGGTTGCTGTTTTACGCGAATGTAAACAATGGGTCACCTGAATACATCCGGTTACTTGGCTTCCTCTCATAGGAGATGCGATTTTTCCGAACAATTATTCTACATCTTACACACTTGTCTATTCAAGGTTGTCGTTTTACGAGAATGTAAACTACGGGTCACGTGAATACACCCAGTTACTAGACTTCCCATCCTAGAACATGCAAGGCTGCTCATATTTTTAGCGGTCCAGATGACCGTTGTCCCTCATCGGCTTTGGCTTGCTTAGCCACTCGCGCCCCTTGATGGCGTTGAAGATATGGTCTGGAGATAGATTGAGGTTGCGGAGGACGTGAACCTCCACGTCCTCGAAGGCCTTGAACTCATCGGGTGGCTTCGCGACTGCCTTTCTGGGCTTGGCGATCGCCTTCTTTAGGATGGGAGATGGCGCCTTTCTCTCCCCGGTTGCCTCCTCACCTAGGTGAAGGGTGAGCAACCTCTGCCTGGCCAAAAAGTCGGATGCCATGGCGCGGAAGATCGCATAGGTCGGGGGGATGTCCTTTATGAGGTGCCTGGACATGGGAGAAAGACAATCGAAACCCCCAGAACCGAGTAGAGGGCGAGCTCGTCGCTTATGGGCTCGTAGGTAAGGACTATTTCATCTACCCGGTCGATGTAATCTTCATTGGACTCATCTTTCCCTGCCTGATCTTCATCATGCGGTGGGGACCTTCTGGCCGAGCGACCTTGGCGGCGAAGTACAACGTGAAGTCGCTCGCCAGCTTTTCAAAACAGTTGATTGAGCGCGGTGACAATGAGATGTACCACCGATGGGCAAGATTGCCTAATATTAACGGGAACATACGACATTTCGTCGCGTCTGATGCCCCATATCCGGTCATGTAGATCCAGAACTTGCTTAAGTGAGTCTCGGGGTCCGATCTCCCCTCATACAGAGGTGTTTGAGAAGGAGCGATTTTGGTTGCACGGGGGCAAGATCGATCTGGACCGCGAGCGGCTCACTTGGTCTGGCGACCTTTCTCTTGGGGCCTACCCCAGTTTCTATGAGCGCTTTCATATCGTCGAACTGGCGCTTCATTGCGGCCATCGCCGTAGCCTGGCTGCTCGCGGTCTGGCTCTCGGAGTGGGAGCCGAGGCGATCATGTACTGATCTCCTGGCTCCGTTGTAGTTGACGAGGTCTTTGTTGCCGAGCTCGATTTTTCGGCGAGGGGGAGCCAGATGGCTGACCTGTTTCTTGAGAGTCGGGTATGCCGAACTCCTAGTGATGGATTCGAACTCCGACGTCTCATGGTTGGGGCCAGAGTGCACAGGTTGCCATGAAGGATCACTCCCTAGGTGTCTGAAGACGGAACTGTCCCGCCTCGCGAGTGCCTTTTCTTGCGACTCGGGGCTTTCTGACGATTGCTCGACATATAACCCCTTGAGTTTTCGTTTTCCCGCGCAGAGGATGGCTGAGGGGGTAATAGTGGGCACGTCGCATACTCCCCGTCGCTCCCTTAGGATGGCCATGGCCTCCTCGACCTGTTCCGCGGTTTGGAATTGATCGAGTGAGAGGTTGGGGCCGTCCCTCGGGGGCGAGAGTGAGAGTCTAGCGTCACCGCGGCTGCCTTCCACCGTAGGTTGGGACTCAGTTTAGGCCGGAAAAAGGCGTCCGGCGGACCGTAAGGTGGCTCTCTTCGAGGTGGTGACAGACGTCATTATCTCGAGGGTTTTTCTTTGAAGAACAGTGAGTGTTTCTTCAAGTATATGTTCCGGAGAACAGTGAGTGTTCTTCGAAACGGTCGGAGAGAAAATAAGGGTTCAACCCCCTTCTTCTAGCGCCAATTATTGTTACCCAAAATATTATTCGGAATGATTTACTGGATATGGTTATGGGTGAGTAACAAACAAAATGCAAGAGCACGAGCGATGGAATGAAAATAACACAAGATTTGCCGGGGTTGTTAATCCCGGGCTTGAATGCTCCTGCTAGATATTATTAATAATAATACTACTTTGGAGTACAACTATTAATGTTAGAGTACGATTACAATGAGTGTAATGACCCTAATTATCTAGCTCTTGAGTGCTGATGATTGCCGGAAGAACCAGAGTTAATGCTCTGTGAGTTCTTGTTACAAAGATTAAATATAGTGAGACTTCGTTATTGCCGAACGTCTTCTTATCTCTGGGATTTCTCGGGTGGAATTTTTACTGTCCTTCCCAAATGCTGGAAGTCTCCTATTTATAGAAGAGGAGGTAGTTGGGATGTCTTGATCCCAAATGGGCGATCGTCTTTCCTGTATTAAATGCTTATTAAATGGGCAATCGTCTCAGCACGGGGGTTGGCTTTCTTAAATTCCACGGCTGCTATAGGCAGCCAGACGTGCGAACCAATGGAAAAACAACACGTGCCCCGCAACTCAGTCTTGGAAGGTCCCACCTAGGGCGCCTTTTGCGGGCTTGTCGGTAAGTGAGAGGCTGTCCTTATCACTGACTGCTGGTGATGGGCTGGAGTCAAAAGAGCCTTTTCCTGCGGCGCCGTTTGCGGGTCTGCACGTGGGCCTTCTTCCCGAGATTCAGTCTTCGTAGACTTGACGGATGTCGGCTTTACACGTGGCATAAGACGGTCGTATTTGTACGGGTATTGAAGACGATCGCCTTATAAGGCGATCGCTAAGCACTTGAACTTGATCCCTTATCTTCGTTTGGTAAGTCTGCCTTGGTTCATATGACGATGACTTTAGTCGCTCGGTCCTTGTGCCGATCGCCGTTGAGGCGTATTAAATGCCACAACAAAAGTGAATAGAGATGGAGGAGTGAAATATGGAATATTGGTACCAATTACTTGAGATCGTAATTCTAGTGAGAGAAAGTGGATAAGTAAAAAGTTGAATATTAGTACTGATTATTTGAGGTGATAATTTTAGAGAGAGAAAGTAGATAGAAAGAGAGGAAAGTAAAAATTTGAATATTGGTACCAATTACTTGAGATGGTAATTTTGGAGAGAGAAAATGGATAGAGAGATATGTGGGTAAAAAAAGGTGAATGTTGGTGCCGATTAATTGGGGTGAGTGAGTAAAAAGTTGAATGTTTGTACCGATTACTTGAGGTGATAATTTCAGAGAGAAAGTGTGTAGAGGTTTGGGGGCGTAAAAATTGAATGTTGGTACCGATTACTTATGGTAGCAATTTTAGAGAGAGAAAGTGTGTAAAAATTGAATGTTGGTATCAATTACTTATGTTGGCTTTCTTAACTTCCACGGCTGCTATAGGCAGCCAGACGTGCGAACCAATGGAAAAACAACACGTGCCTCGCAACTCAGTCTTGGAAGGTCCCACCTAGGGCGCCTTTTGCGAGCTTGTCGGTAAGTGAGATGTTGTCCTTATCACTGACTGCTGGTGATGGGCTGGAGTCAAAAGAGACTTTTCCTGCGGCGCTGTTTGCGGGTCTGCACGTGGGTCTTCTTCCCGAGATTCAGTCTTCGTAGACTTGACGGATGTCGGCTTTACACGTGGCATAAGACGGTCATCTTTGGACGGGCATTGAAGACGATCGCCTTATAAGACGATCACTAAGCACTCAAATAATCGATTATTTGAGGTGAAAATTCATGAGAGGAAACGTGAATAGAGAGATATGTGGATTACAAAGTTAAATACTGGCACTGATTACTTGAGGTGGTAATTTTAGAGTGAGAAAGTGGTGGAGATATGAGGAGTAAAATAATGAATATTGGCTGATTACTTAGGTTGATAGTTTTAGCGATAGAAAGTGGTTAAAGAGAGGGGAAAGTAAAAAGTTAAATGTTGGTACCGATTACTTGGTGTGTAATTTTAGAGAGAGAAAATGGATAGAGAGATAAAAAGTCGAATGTTGGTACCAATTACTTGAGATGGTGATTTTGGAGAGAGAAAGTGGATAGAGTGATGGGGGAGTAAAAAGTAGAATGTTGGTACCGATTAATTGGGATGGTAATTCTAGAGTGAGAAAGTTAGTTGAGAGATGAGGGAGTAAAAAGTTGAATCTTGATACCGATTGCATGGGGTGATAATTCAAGAGAGGGAAAGTGGATAGAGAGATGAGAAGTAAGAAGTTGAATTTTGATACCGGTTACTTGAGGTGGTAATTAATGAGTGAGAAAGTGGCTAGAGATACATGGAGTAAAAAGTTGAATTTTGGTACCAATTACTTGGGGTGGTAATTCATGAGAAAAAGTGGGTAGGAAGATAGAGGAGTAAAAAGTTAAGGGGGCGTTCTGTTTGTATTCTGTTTTGTACTTTCATTTTGCAAAATGTTTTATGTTTTCTGTTTTTATTTTTGTTTTCAAAATTGTTGAAAATGCGTTCTGTTAAATTTATTTTGCAAAATATTTTTTTTGTAATATTAATATTAAATTCATAATTCTTTATTTTAGACTTAGTTTCAAATTAAAATAATCAAAAAAAAAACTCAAAATGCATTTTGAAGATTTTTTGTTAAAATACACACAAAACGCTCAAAACGAGGTTTTGGGCATTTTGCGTTTTGTGTACAAATATTTTTTTTGTTTTCCAAAATGCATTTTCGAAAATGATAAAAAGAACACGTTTTTAGTGTTTTCGAAAATAAAAACAGAAAATGACCTCAAAACAGTAAAGAGAACAGGGCCTAAATGTTAGTACCGAGTACTTGAGATGGTAATTCTTGAGTGAGAAAGTGGATAGAGAGACGGGGGTGTAAAAAGTTGAATGTTGGTAAAAATTACTTGCGGTGATAATTCATGAGTGAGAAAGTGGATAGAGTGAGAAAGTGGGTAGAGAGATAGGGGTGTAATAATTGAATGTTGGTAACAATTACTTGGGGGTGATAATTCATGAGAGAGAAAGTGGGTAGAGAGATGATGGAGATAAATTGAATATTGGTACCGAGTACTTGATGTAGTAATTCATGAGAGAGAAAGTTGGTATAGAGATAGTGGAGTAAAAAGCTGAATGTTGGTACAAATTACTTGGGGTGGTAATTTTAGAGTGAGAAAGTGAGTAGAGAGATGATGGTGTAAAAAATTAAATGCTAATAGATTACTTGGGGTGATAATTTCGGAGACAGAAAGTGGGTAGGGACAGTGTAAAAGATGAATTTTACGTGGGATGATAATTGTTAAAGGGCAATTCCGTGTTATTAGGTAAGATATGAGTCTTTGGTAAAAATAAAAGATTGTTGGAGTTAGTTGTCAATTTTTAATATAGAGTGTAGTGTTGTGTCGAGAATTATACTCTCCGACCGGCGATCGCCTCGGAGATCGGGCGACCTAGCCATTGCCGAGCAGCAAGGCGGAACTGCCGACCAGCGACCAGGCGACCTAGCCTTGGCCCCGCAGGCAAGGCAGATCGTCCAGCCGAAGGTCCCAGGACAATTCCCAGTGCCGAGCGATCGACATCTAAAGACGATCGTCTCTCGGTACTTGGCGATCGACTCCTGGCGGCCGACTAGCAGACGATCATCTCTCGGCACTTGCTGACCGACCCTTGGTGACCGACCGATGCCGACCCCTGGTGACCGACCAATGCCGAACGCCTCATGCCGATCAGAGCCGATGGTCATCCAGTTGGCAAAGACCGAAGCCCAGGACAGAACCCACGTGCAGCGTCGAGACAAGATCCGCATTTCATGGATCATTGACCACAGCCTGTCAGCATCCGTCCACCAGCCGACAGGCCCGCCGAAAGGTGTCAGTAGGACCGCATGTGACAGTGACTCCGGACGCGTGCTGGCTCCTCATTGGACCGCACAGCTGGCTGCCAGCAGCAGCCTTGGACTTTAGGCCGACAGCCCTGTGACTTAAAGGAGATCGCCCCATTATTATACTGACCGAAAGGCGATCGCCCGCCAGGAATCAAGGCTCCTCAGCCCCTATAAATAGAAGGCAGCCTGCACTTGTCCAAGGACCGAATTTCTGCTCCAGAACTCCAACTCCCTGGCATTATCGCGATTTCAGCACACAATACAGAAGCAATACACAACACTTGGCTTTCTCCTACTCTTGGCAACAACTATCTCTCGGTTCTTTCTTCTCTCGGCCTCTCTCATACAGAAGACGATCGGCAGGGACGAAGAACACCAAGCTTCGCTCAAGAGATGGATTAACAGAGTCTTTTTACACTCATTGTACTTAGATTCTCACATTAATACTTGTATCCATGAATATTTGTATTAATAACATCTCGCGAGAGCATTCAAGCCCGAGCCTAACAAACCCGGCTAATCTTGTGTTTATTCATATTCTCTCGGAAGTGCTCCCGCAACCTTATTTGTTTGTAGTCCGTCCATTCCAGCAGTATTTAATCTTCGGATAAATATTTTGGGCAACAACAATTGGCGCTAGAAGAAGGGCGGCATCTAACCCTCAATTTTTTATTCCTACCATCTCGAAGAACACTCACTGTTCTCGGGGCATATACTTGAAGTGACACTCACTGCGCTTCAAAGAAATCTTTCAGAAATCATGTCTTCCGCCTCCGCGTCGAAGAAAGCCGCTGGCCAGCCCGACGCCTGCTCCGTCTCGGGCCCGAGCCACGGCCGATGGCGGAAGGTAGCCGCCGCAGCCCGAGACGCGATCTCGCCTGGCGGCGGCCTGTTTATCGCTCGATCGCCCGAACCGCGAATGCATCGACGAGGCCATGGCCGTCCTACAGGAGCGACGGAGTGCTCTCGGCGCGCCTCCCGCTATCACCCCCTCGGCCATCCGCCGGAAGACCAAGCGGAAGTTCAAGGCGTTACTGGCCGAGCGATCGCCAGGAGGCTCTCGTCCGCAAGGAGAGGCGCTCGCCAGCCGGGGCACCTTGGTTTTCGATCGCCTCGGCAGCGACCCATCTTGGCGACCGGGGCAGTCCGGCCCCAGCCACGAGACGACGAAGTTTGAGTCCGTCACCAGGAGCTCGGCTTATCCGACTCCCAGAAGGCAGCCCAGCCGTCTGGCTCCCTCTCGCCAAATAGCCGAGGTCGGCAACAGCGGAGTCAGGAGATCGGTACACGATCGCCTCGGCTCCCGCTCCCAAAGCCGATCCGCAAGCGACTGAGCCACGGCGATGGCTGCGATGCAACGCCAGCTCGACGACATAAAGGCGCTCCTGGAATCCGGGGCAAACGCCAAGAACAAGATCGCCGAGTCGAGCGAGCCGCTCGCGGTCCCCATCGAGCTCACCCCCAGGCAGCACAAGATCGCTCCCCCACAAACACCTTTGTACGAGGGGAGATCAGACCCCGAAACACACCTGAGCAAGTTCAACATCTATATGACCGGGTGTGGGGCATCTAACGCGACCAGGTGCCGAATGTTCCCTATGACACTGGACGACCTCGCCTACAGGTGGTACGCCTCATTGCCACCTCGGTCCATCAGCTCCTTTAACCAACTGGCGAACGTCTTCACAGCGTACTTCACCACCAGGGTCGCCCGGCCAGAAGGTCCCCTTCGCATGATGCAAGTCAGGCAGGGAGAAGAAGAGTTTGACTCGGACTACATCGACCGGGTAGACGAGATCATCCTCAATGGCAAACCCATAAGCGATGAGATCGCCCTCTACACGGTCCTAGGAGGATTCCATGGCCTTTCGCCTATGTTCAGGCACCTTACAAAAGACCAACCCTCGACCTACGCGACCTTCCGAGCCAAAGCCGCAGACTTTATGGCCAGGCAAAGGTTTCTCCTCAGCCTATGAGCAGCGCGATCGGCGCCCGAACGACGATCACCGATCTCCCGCCCGATCGCCGATACCAACCTACGAATAACGCGATCGGCAGCCGAGCGACGATCGCCAGTCTTCCAGCCCGATCGCCATCATCACGCTACATCACCAAAAACCCGGAGGACTCGTTCGCCATCTACAGTTCACCATCTAACATGATGGACTAAGGCACGAGATCGCCTCCACCGCACATCATAAAGCCATGGTCCTGGTAGTCGATGGAACCGGATGCTTCGGCCATACAAGGTCCCTTCGGGCCAAGATCCCCCGCCCTTCGTTTAAATACGAGGCCAGCGTAGTCTGAGGGCCCTCCAAAATTAATCAGTGGACACGATCGCCCGCCCTCAAAGGATCATCATCTAACATGGTGAACCCGGATAATGCGACGCGTCACTACCCCCGTCTCAACGTACACCATCGAGGTTCGCCATCTTCATGGCGGGCCGAGGTGGAAGCAGAGCTTACAATCCGCGGGCGTGGAGTTGAATCATCCGACGCTGCCCCGCGCAAGGACTCCTCTAGACCAAGACCGCACGCCCGTCGTTTAAATATAAGGCGAGGCGCAGCCTAACAGAGGACCCTCACAATAAAATGAGTCACGAGACACTCAATGTCTTCGCGCACGAGACACGGTCATGGAGTCGGTCCATCGAACTCCGCGACTGTGCACGGTTCCTCAGCGACGAAATAGTTAAGTTTCTACGAGGGATTGGCCAATGTTGTTTTTTGTAGGTACAAGACCGAAAGATAGCTAGCCAATCGACCATGATCGCCCAAGTCCGAATCCAAATTCAGCTCAACAAGATCGCCCGTCCTCATCCTACACGATCGCCAGCAAGAACCACATCGCCCCATCTCTTCAACATCGGAGCAAGCTGGGGGGGCAATTGTTGTGTCGAGAATTATACTCTCCGACCGGCGATCGCCTCGGAGATCGGACGACCTAGCCATTGCCGAGCAGCAAGGCAGAACTGCCGACCAGCGACCAGGTGACCTAGCCTTGGCCCCGTAGGCAAGGCAGATCGTCCAGCCGAAGGTCCCAGGACAAGTCCCAGTGCCGAGCGATCGACATCTAAAGACGATCGTCTCTCGGTACTTGGCGATCGACTCCTGGCGGCCGACTAGCAGACGATCATCTCTTGGCACTTGCCGACCGACCCTTGGTGACCGACCGATGCCGACCCCTGGTGACCGACCAATGCCGAACGCCTCATGCCGATCAGAGTCGATGGTCATCCAGTCGGCAAAGACCGAAGCCCAGGACAGAACCCACGTGCAGCGCCGAGACAAGATCCGCATTTCACGGATCATTGACCACAACCTGTCAGCATCCGTCCACCAGCCGACAGGCCCGCCGAAAGGTGTCTGTAGGACCGCATGTGACAGTGACTCCGGACGCGTGCTGGCTCCTCATTGATAAGACAAATTGGCCGCCAAAGCAGCCTTTGGACTTTGTGCCGACACTCGTGACTTAAAGGCGATCACCCCATTATTATACTGGCCGAAAGGCGATCGCCCGCCAGGAATCAAGGATCCTCAGCCCCTATAAATAGAAGGCAGCCTGCACTTGTCCAAGGACCGAATTTCTGCTCCAGAACTCCAACTCCCTGGCATTATCGCAATTTCAGCACACAATACAGAAGCAATACACAGCACTTGGCTTTCTCCTACTCTTGGCAACAACTATCTCTCGGTTCTTTCTTCTCTCGGCCTCTCTCATACAGAAGACGATCGGCAGGGACGAAGAACACCAAGCTTCGCTCAAGAGCTGGATTAACAGAGTCTTTTTACACTCATTGTACTTAGATTCTCACATTAATACTTGTATCCACGAATATTTGTATTAATAACATCTCGCGAGAGCATTCAAGCCCGGGCCTAACAAACCCGGCAAATCTTGTGTTTATTCATATTCTCTCGGAAGTGCTCCCGCAACCTTATTTGTTTGTAGTCCGTCCATTCCAGCAGTATTTAATCTTCGGATAAATATTTTGGGCAACAACATGTAGTAATTGGGCATTTTTCCCTTAAATTAAACAACATAATAATACGCACCAATATTGATAACAAAAAAAATATTATTTTACCCTTTATACATATATTATAATGTATATGAAATTAAACAACATAATAAGCACCAATGTATATAACTAAAAATTTTGATACCATAAAATTTTATTATTTTACCCTTCTTAAGTGTAGTGTAGTGTACAGAAAGTTTGAACTTTTAGGTCAATATTCATAATTCAATTAACCTCACAAAAAGAACACTCTATTAATGGATAAACTCTATTTAGGAATAAAAATTTATGGTCCCAACTTAGGACTAGTTATAATTTGGAATAAACTCCATATTGTCATAATTCATATATTTTCAAATCCCAACATAAGGAAATACACCTCCATTTAGGAATAAATCATAATAAAATACACACACACACACACACACATATATATAATTTTTACAATAGATTTAAGTTGATCTAAAATACTTGTTCAAGGTTGATTGTGACAAAGATTTAATCTTTTGTGTTGTAACCATATCCTTCAACTTGCGTGTGCCCATTAGCTCGTTCAAATGACCACCTTCTTGTTGAACCCAAAACATTTCCAACTTGTCGAGTAAGCTTAAAGCTTATTCACATGAAATTTTTTGTACTTCTATGCTATCATCCTCCGGATTATTTTCCTCATTTTCTTGCCTAATTTCTTCAATGATTTCTTAATCGGTTAAAGCATAAACAATTTTCTTGCCTAATTCCTAAGTTACAACATATTACATACATGTATCTACTAATTATAATATTTATATATATTATATATGCACTTTAAAATTTAAAAAAAAAATCTTCTTAAAACTCTATTTAGTAATAACCTCTATTTAGGAATATTTTTTTATGTTCCCAAAGATATGACTTTAGAGAGATTTTATTGTATATTGAGTTAAATAAAGCTTTAATGTCAATCACCTTTTTTATTAGTAACTTCCCGTCTCCCATAAAACTGTTCATAACTCTATTTAATTATATACTAGATGTCTTTTCGTGCGATGCACGACGTAAAATATTAAATATTTTATGATATTAGTAATATGTGATTGAATTTCAATAATATTGTAAAATTAACATAAAATATACATGAGTTAATATACACACATACACATAAACTATTACTTGATTTATTTTAATTTATAACTTATTATCATGTGATCTAATGACACATGATAAGAAAACCATAATTTAATTAAGCATAGGCATTTATTTTTTCATATAGGACAATATGAGTCTTATATCTAATTTTATAAATAATAAATTAAATTCTATTTATTATTATCAACTTTCATTAAAAGTATCCCATCCATATTCTTACTAATATAAATTTTTTATATGATTTGGCATTAATGTAATTATTTTATTATTTTACAGTTAGAACAAAATAATTCTGAAAAATTAAATAACTGTTAAAGTACAAAACTAATAAAATAAACTAAAAATATATATTTTCTCCAATATTCTTATATTTTTATATGGAAATATTTTAATCATCTAATATATCATTATTATATTTAAATTACTTTATATATATATATATATATATATATACTATATGGATGTCAAATTAAAGAGCACGAAGTAAGAATTAATTTGATATATTTTGTTATCAAAAATAAAATTGATACGAAAAATTATAATTGTTTATGTTAAAGGAATAATACCTGTTGTGTGCCTAAGTCTGTTAGTTTATGGGCTTTCCTAGATAGGATTTGGCTGAGGCCTGTTTGTATGTACTTCACCCTATTTAAGGGATCCCAATGATGGAATAATACAACACTTTGCCCTACTTTCTTGTCTTATGTTATTTTCCATTCAACACGTTATCAGCACGTGTTCAACCACTGAGAAAAATCCCGGCCGAAATTTCTGAAAAAAAAAAACGAAAAAAAATCCGCGGCCAAAAACCCTAGAAACACCGCCGCGCCGTCACCTTCCTTCCCGAACCACCGCGACCGTCGCCTGTCTCGTCCTCCGCGCGAACCGCGACCGTCGCCTGTCTCGTCCTCCGCGCGACCCCTCTTCCCCCGCACAGCTGACGTTGCACCATCTTCGTCTAGATCCAAACCTCCGTCGCGACCTGTTGCAGCCCTGCTCCAACCAAAGCCCAGCCGTCGCCCATCCGATTCGGACCACCGCACGTCGGACCAGAGACACCACATTGTTTAGTCGCTCAACCCCCGCTCAGATTCGCCCAGCTCGCTGCAAACCCTAGCCCGGCCGCTCGTCCCCGGTCCACCCATCTACTGCTCGTTTTTTTTTTTTTTTCCCGGCACCGCGACCGTCGCCTGCTCGTTTTCCTCCCCGACGTCCGACCTCCGTCGCCTGCTTCTCTCCCGCGCGCGAAGATCCGTCCGACGCAACCTGCTCCGGCTTCTCCAATCCAGATCGCGACCCGCCCCTTCTGCTCCGATTTCAATCGCCCGTCCACTGCAACTCGCCCGCTCGTCCAGCTCGACCCGTTGCTGCAGTCCAGAACTCGCCCGCGACCCAGACCCAGAAGGAGACAACTGATCTGGTTGCTGACCCGACCCGCACGCAGTCTTGTTTTCAGCTCGATTCTGCTCCTATTCACAAAACAAAGTACACAAATACGAACCCTACTATCTGCAATGTGCGAATTTACATTTTTTTTAATTACTATTAATTGCATATTATACTCCGAATTTATTTATGCTTAATTAAACCAAAAGCATGATGCATTCATAATTTTAATTAAATTAAAATAAATTGCTTAAGCAACTTGAATTAAAATAAATTCACGTTGAATTAAAAATTATTGCGGCATAAGATACCTCCTTGACTGCATTTATACGTGTATAGATATATTCATAGGGCTATGTGATTATATCTATAATTATATATATATTTTGCATGCATTATTAGTTATGGCATGTATATTAAGTTCATCATTAGTAGAACTTAGAGGACTTATTTCTACTATTTATATCAACTCGAACCGTGATAAAGTAATTTCATCGGTATAAACCCCAATAGCATCGAAAGTAATTTTGACCATATCTTGGTTCTGAAAAGTAATAACCCTCCACATTATTGAAAATTTTATCATGGAAAGTACTCATGATATACTGTGAAAATTCATTTTCCTTTTTTTTCTTGTCTCAAGATGGCTGATCCAACTCGTCCCGAATTTGACATCTTGGACTCAGAAGGGCTTGAGTACCATAGATGGGTTTCTGACGTAGAGACCACTTTTATCTCTAAGGACTATAGTGCTACTATCTTTGAAAAAGCAGGCGAAGTACCGTCTGACAAAACCAAAGCTAGTGCATTAATATTCCTTAGGCGACATATCGACCCGAGCCTAAGGTGGGAATATCTGCAGTTGAAATCCCCAAAAGAACTATGGGATGCCCTTAAGGGCCGTTTTGGGAACATCCACAATACTTTGCTCCCAGAGTTGACCGTGCAGTGGAATGAAATCCGCTTGCTTGATTATAAACGGATCAACGATTTCAACAAAGATATGCTCCGTCTGAAGGCACGCCTTAATTTCTGTGGAAAGGACCTCACAGAAGATGATATGATTCAGAAAACTCTTTCCACTTTCCCTACTTCCGCCCTTATACTAGCGAACCAGTATAGGCTGGAGTATGACAATAAGCGCATCACTACCTTCAATAAGCTTATCAACCTACTGCAAGTGGCTGAGAGGCACAATGATGTATTAGTGAGCAACAATGACAGGCCGTCTGGGACAAAGAAAGTTCCCGAGGCCAACTATGGCAAAGTGAAAGGTGGAAAGAAACCCAATGCACAGGGGACTGGTCATGGCAACCCCAAACCACAACGTGGAAGAGGGCACAGTGGTCGAGGACGTGGTCGAGGACGTGGGGGTTCTTCCAATGTAATGAGTAGACTTGGTGCTCCCGGCTCTTCTGGACAAGGAAACAAAGCACCTACCCCCCATGTCGCTCCCAAAGTCAGAGTTGGCAATGAACCGTGCTATCGATGTGGAGATCTTTGGACATTGGTACAAGAACCGCCATGCAAGTAAACAAGTCGCAAAGACACTACAAGAAATATAGAGAGTCCAAAGAACGGAGGCTCACTATATGGAGGAAGATGCTCTCGACGAGTCCCCGACGTCAATTTCACGATCCACCGATAATCGCAATGAGCCATAAGTGTCACGGTCATTAGAGGCACCCCTTTATGATGAATGTTTTCATTATGTTTACTTTCGTTTACATTTGGCATTGTTAACTCGGAACGATTTTATCGATGTTTTATTTTCAATAATGGTGTGATGAAACTTTGTTTTTCTAGAACAAGATATTATTATTGCTTACGTTATATCCATAGCTTTATTTCGAAGAAATAAATATTGCTTGCATGTTTATGGTTCGATTTTTTTTCTCTCCTTTTCGTAGGAATGAATCGGGGAGAACTTGAATGTTTGGTTGACAGTGGGACCACCCACACCATTCTTAGGAATAGGCTTCTATTCACGGAATTAATTGCATGTCAAACCTCGGTAACCACGATGACTGGGTCCTCCCAACTCATCCAAGGGCGAGGCAATGCCCGATTGTTATTGCCTAACGGCACTCTTATCCGAGTTACCGATGCTCTATATGTACCTAGGGCCCCTCGAACCTTACTAAGTTTTAAAGATATACGTAGCAATGGTTTCCACGTCGAAACCCACTGTGAGAATGGAATCGAGTTCCTTTATATTACATCTAATGAATGTGGACGTAAACGCATATTAGAAAAACTTAAGAGTCAAAATAGTGGACTGTACACCACAACCATTAGGGTATTCGAATCCTATGCTGTCACCATAAATGAAATTTGGGACAAAGACTCATATAGGCTTTGGCATGATAGACTAGGTCATCCTGGTCGAGATATGATGATCCGTATCCTAAAGAACTCGCACGGACATCCTTTCTTTCGAGCGAAAAAGGGGCAACAACTCAACACGAAGAACAGTATTGATGTTAATCATGCTATGTCATCTAAAGAAATAGAGACATATACCCCTTCTAAGCAATTGACTATGTCAAAAGCACAGCGCTCATTCTGCAAAGCCTGCTCTTTAGCTAAAGTAGGAGCGAGACCTTCCTACACTAAAGATACTAAAGCGAACATCCCATTCTTACAACGTATACAAGGAGATATTTGTGGACCCATCCACCCAGAATGCGGACCATTTAAGTACTTTATGGTATTGGTTGATGCTTCGACACGCTGGTCACATGTCGCACTCCTTTCCACTCGAAATGCTGCATTTGCAAAACTCCTAGCTCAGATCATTCGTCTAAGGACTCACCATCCTGATCACCCTATCAAGTCTATTCGACTCGATAATGCAGGAGAATTTACATCTAAAGTATTTGATGACTACTGCATGTCAATCGGAATCGATGTAGAGCATCCCGTTCCCCATGTGCATACACAAAATGGTCTCGCAGAGGCAACCATTAAAAGAATCCAAATGGTAGCACGAGCATTGGTTTTTCGCACCAATCTGCCCATCTCTGCTTGGGGATATGCACCCTACATGCACCGTGCATTTTTCGTTTGCACTCCACCGTTGGCCAACCATTTTCTGCGTACCGGTTGGTAGCTGGATATGAACCGGATATTTCACACCTACGCATATTTGGTTGTGCAACATATGTGCCGATTGCGCCCCACAACACAATAAAATGGGTCCTCGAGACGCGTTTAGGTATTTACGTTGATACGAATCCCCAACAATTATCCGCTACTTAGAACCCTTGACAGTGATCTCTTTACCGCACGTTTTGCGGATTGTCACTTCAATGAGTCGAATTCCCGTCGTTAGGGGAGAGGAGAAAAGAAGTTTCTCAAGGAACGACAGAATTGTCTGCACGTCCCGAGTCTGTCTCATTATGATCCGCGTACCTCACAATGTGATCGTGAAGTACAACGAATCCTCGATCTTGAGCGTAGCATTCGATGCCCGATCGTTCTTGATATCGCCAAAGTGACAAGATCACACATTCCACCGCAAATGTGCTGCAAGGTTAGAAGTCCCAAATAAAGGGCACATCACCAACGTACGAGTGATGCGATCGCACCCGGTGGAAATGCGATCGAGGCCGTGGCTCCCAAAAGGAAAATGGGAGGCTACCGGTTCGACAGACACCCGCCCAAGGAAGAAAAGGGCGGGTGAGGCACAAACCAACCCATTAATCATCAATACGGAATCCTTCCCACGAGATCATCTCGACTATAGCTATGTCCACGAATCATTAATGGGGACGCCCGAGATCGATTGACATTAGAAAACAAAGAGATCTCGATCAATTATGAAAGTGCGTCGATTTGATGGAACGATCGACCACTCATATTGATGATGTGTTTGCATACAGCTTGCTCAAGAAATCATAGAGCACGATGATGTCGAACCACGCTCTGTTGAAGAATGTCAACAAAGAGCCGATTGGCCTAAATGAAAGAAGCTATCCAGGAAGAGCTTGACTCTCTGACAAAACGCAAGGTACTTGGCCCAGTAGTGCTAACTCCGCCAAGTGTAAAGCCTGTTGGACACAAATGGGTTCTTGTCAGAAAGCGTAATGAGAATCACGAAGTCCTGAGGTACAAGGCTCGCCTTGTTGCACAAGGTTTCTCACAACGCCCGGTATAGATTACGAGGAAACGTACTCCCCGTAATGGACGTTATTACGTTCCGCTATCTAATCAGCCTAGTTATTTCCGAAGGATTGGAAATGCAGCTAATGGACGTGGTCACTGCGTATCTCTATGGGGATCTAGATACGGAGATTTACATGAAAGTGCCCGAAGGCATTTCATTGCCCAAATCAAGTAACTCCAGACCACGGACTGCGTATTCAGTTCGTTTGAAACGCTCACTTTACGGTTTGAAACAATCCGGAAGGATGTGGTATAACCGTCTGAGTGAATACTTGATTGGAAAGGGATACACGAACGATGAACTGTGTCCTTGCGTCTTTATAAAGAAAACAAGTTCCGGATTTGCAATCATCGCAGTGTATGTCGACGATATGAATATAATCGGCACTCTTGATGAAATAAGAGAAACCACCGGATACTTGAAAACTGAGTTTGAGATGAAAGATCTTGGGAAGACTCGTTTCTGTCTTGGTATTCAGATAGAACATAGAGTCTGTGGAATTCTCATCCACCAGTCTGCTTATGTCCAGAAGATGCTTAGACGCTTTCACATGGACAAAGCACACCCGGTTAGCACTCCCATGATCGGTCGTAGCTTGGATGCGAAGAAAGATCCATTTCGTCCAAAGGAAGATGACGAAGAGCTTTTGGGAGCTGAAATTCCCTACTTAAGTGCAATAGGCGCTCTATTGTACTTAGCTCAATGTACGCGACCGGACATCGCCTTCTCAGTAAACTTACTAGCTCGATTTAGTTCAGCACCGACGCAACGTCATTGAAATGGTATCAAGAATATATTCCGATACCTAAAAGGAACCATTGACTTGGGACTATTCTTTCCCTACAAGCAGGCAAAGGAAGATGCTTCCGTAAAGGCAAATGCTAAAGTAAATGCTAATGCCATAGAACCTACTCCGACGAACGTATTGGTAGGATTTGCTGATGCAGGGTATCTCTCCGACCCACACAAAGGTCGTTCCCAAACTGGCTATGTATTTGCTATTGGGAACACTGCTATATCTTGGAGATCCACAAAGCAAACCCTTGTAGCTACCTCATCTAATCACGCTGAAATTATCGCTTTGCATGAGGCGGTACGTGAGTGTATTTGGTTAAGAGCTATCATTACACATATCCGAGGTAGCAGTGGACTAAGTAATGTCACTGGAGCACCCACATGCATATATGAAGATAATGCAGCTTGCATCGAACAGATGAAGCTTGGGTATATCAAGGGGGATAACACAAAACACATATCTCCAAAATTCTTCTATAATCGGCAACAACAGGCTCTCCTCAATATTCAAGTAAAGCAAGTCGATTCGAGGAGAATGTGGCCGATTTGTTCACCAAATCTCGCCAAGGCCGTGTTTGAAAAACATGTGAGAAGTATCGGAATGCGGAGAATTTCCGAACTCCCGAAATCGATGTAAAGGTAGAGGGAGAAGGGTGAGTCATAAAGAAACTTACTCACCGACGTTGTACTCTTTTCTTTGACCAAGGTTTATTTTCTCCCACTCGGTTTTGTTACTTGGCAAAGTTTTTAATGAGGCAAACGACACATGCACAAGTTTTTCAAAGTATCCTTGATTGATGTACAAATCAGGGGGAGATGTAGACTTGAGGGGGAGTCTTACATCCACAACGTACGTTATACTCTTTTCCTTCCAAGGATCATTTTTCCCACAGGGTTTTTATCACTTGGAAAAGTTTTTAACGAGGTAACAAGATGTTCGATTTTAGGGATCGATGGAATGGTCACCTTAGTAGCGCTATGATCAAATGTAACGATCATATGAGAGGATAGATTCAAAGGACGATGTCTAAACTTGATGTGTCTAGATGCTGTACTCTTTTCCCTACGATCAAGATATTTTTCCCACTGGGTTTTTGCTTGACGAGGTTTTAACGAGGCAACATGACATGCGCTTGTAGACTAGGCACAAGGGGGAGTGTTAAAGGAATAATACCCGTTGTGTGCCTAAGTCTGTTAGTTTATGGGCTTTCCTAGATAGAACTTTGGTACTGTTTGTATGTACTTCACCCTATTTAAGGGATCCCAATGATGGAATAATACAACACTTTGCCCTACTTTCTTGTCTTATGTTATTTTCCCTTCAACAGTTTAAACTATTAAGCGAAAAATAAAAAGAATAAAATAAGAGGAAATTTTTAATTGATAGATATTATATTTGAAATACTTCTCTGACTTTCTTCTGAAACTAAATATTCATTTTTTTTAAAAATTTTAAAATAAAAAATAACGTGGAGATAATACGATTTTTTTTGCCACTTTCTTTTAATATTAATTATGGGTGATAGATTATAAATATCTGAGTTCTCCTCTGGTTTCTCTGGCCGCCATTGGATTCCTGCTGACTCTAATTCTCTTTTCTCGTCTAAAACCACGCTTCGACCTCCGATCCCTCATTCCCTTGAACGTCTATGCGTTGACAAGAGACAATGGATGATCATGTCCTCTCCTTTAAGATCTACACGAACTCATATGGACATTGAGAAAGAAAATTTGCTTCCAACTACTGAGCCTCATCATCACAGATCTGATGTGCCGTTTGAAGATGAAATAAACAATCAGACATCCATGTCTTTTCGCGATATGTTGGTGGGCCAAGTTCCTACGGTTGAGTACTCCAACGAGGATGAGGCACATTGGGCAGATCTGGACTCCTCCTTTGATTATTAGATCCAAGATGATGAAGTTATCCCAGTGGCACAGTGGCCTCAAATTTGTCTACCGGCGTCGGAGAAGAAAGAATTACGTAAGCCTTTTTGGCGTTGCTTAATCATCAAGCTGCTAGGTCGTAATATCCGTTTCATACTATAGTTCATAAACTACAAAACTTATGGGTATTGGAGGGCAATTGATTGAACTGGGAAAGGTCTTTTTCCTTGTTAAACTTAAGAAACGTCGTGATTACGAGTTTATTCTTTCTGGTGGCCCTTGGACTATCTTCCAACATTATCTCACGGGTCGCCAGAATTTAGGGCGTCTGAAGCAAACATTACGTCAACCATTGCTTGGGTGTGTATCCCGAAATTTTCATTTGAATTGTTTGGTAGCCCTGATCGTTTGAGACAAATCGAATACTTGCCAATCCTCATTATGTACCTTGGATGCTCGTGGCTGCAAAGGGAGAAAATTTCAGAATGGGTAGACCATCGAGTAATAGCCATGGCCAGCGATCAGAGCCACAAGGTGCTAACATGGGACCTATGGTCAATACACGATCAGTGACACCTCATGATGCGGACAGGGGCTCCACTTTCTCGGTGCTACAAGACCTAGGGGATGAACTTGGAGTTGGAGATGGTGACCAGTTGGATATGAACCCAACGGCTGAATTTGAAGTTCCTGGTTCTCAGACTGTACACTATTCAGATGTTACTCGCAGTCATATGGCCATTAGGATTTGAATGCCAAGGCAGATAGTGTTCGTGCTTAGCTAAAACAATGAATGGTGGTTAAGTCTATTGCTTTGTTAATCTGAAGCCCCGATAGATAATACGCACGTTCGTAATGGCAAAAGGAATGATGGCAGTCGCAAGAACCAAACACGGCAAAAGAATAACGCCACACATGCTTCAGCTTGCACAGCATTGGCCATGGAACGAGATCTCAAGGCCCTTCTCAACTTGAGGTCCTATTATCTCGACAGGATAAATCTACTCTATCAGGTGTGACCGGCATGGAGACGTTGCACGGCAGTGGGAAGGCACCTGCCAAAATTAATACTTGAATTTTTTTTTTTATGGACCTTGAGTTTCATATTATTTTTTTGGAATGTCAAAGGAGCTGGTAATGATTCATTTTTATGAACTTTTCATGATTTAGTCCGTCAACATGATCCGATGATTGTTGTTCTTGTTGAAACTCATATTAGTGTTGATGCGAAAGCGGTGATTCATAAGTTGGGACTTTAAGGTACTGCGAGAGTTGAAGCCTGCGGGTTTGCTGGTGGCATTTGGCTTCTATGGCGAGATGTTAAAGTCCGTGTTTCTATTCTTGGCGCGACTCGGCAAGTTCTCCACACTCTGATACAAGTTGGGAATAAACCTTTTTCCTCTTTACCAGAGTTTACGTCCCCCTCTCGCATCTCTATGAGAGGTTCTTGGGTCAGATCTTTAGAACATTGCCACTTTAGTAGATCTACCCTGGTGGTAGGTGGTGATTTTAACGACGTCAGTTCCTTAGACAACAAAGGGTAGGGGAGGGGTAATGCTCGACAACTCAATTGTTGTTTATTCTTTAATGAGAGACTGCTTCAGTGCCATCTTTTTTACTTTGATTTTGTTGGTCGTCGCTTTACTCGGCATGGTAAAGCTGCATGTCGGTCTATCGGTTCTCGCATTCATCGAGTAGTAGCCTCGGATAGCTGGCGCTCTTGGTTTCCTGGAGCTATTGTTCATCACTTGGTCCGCACCCATTGGGATCACCATCCAATTCTTCTGAGTACTAATCATAATATTCAGCAACCACGTCAACGACGGTTTCATTTTGAGGCGGCATGGCTGACTGATGCTAGTCTTACACCCACGGTAGCTTCTCTTTGGGAGGGACACGAGGATATTCTGAGCAAAATTCGTAAGTGCATAATGGGTCTTCATGAATGGAACAAAACACGTTTTGGGAATAAATTACTATGTAAAAAAATTTGCATGCTCGACTTATTGGTATCCAACGAGCATTGGCTCATGACTTTCCCCCCTGGACTGGTAAAGCTGGAAAGAAAGTTAATTAGTGAATATAACCAGGCTCTCATCCAAGAGCAAATTCTTTGGTCCCAAAAATCCAGATTGGACGTGGCTACTCTCCAAGGCAGGAACACTGGACTTCTTCGCTTATCTATTAGTAATAATCGTAGAAGACTCATGGTGACTGAGTTGAAAGATGACAATTGGAGGTTTGTTTCCAAACTGGGAGATCTGCGAAAATTTGTATGTTATTATTTTCACCAATTGTATACTTCAGAGAGGCTTCCAATTTCACTTAGCAGCACCGCTGCCCGTTATCCCACTCTCCTCCATGACGAGATTAATTTATTATCCCTGCTTATTTCTACGGAGGAGGTTCGACATGCTATCTTTTTCATGGGAGCCTACAGAAGCCCTGGACCTGACAGCTTCCAGCCGGTTTTCTTCCAACGTTTCGGGAACATCACCGGACCCGACATATCACACTTCATAAAAGGGGCATTCACTCTCAATGAGACCCTTCTTTGTCTGATTCCTAAGATTGATAATCCGATTACTAGCAATTTCGCTCTATTGGTTTATGTAACGTCGTGTACAAAAACATCACCAAGGTAGTGACTCGACTACTTAAGCCTATTCTTCAGAGAATCATTGGTGCACACAATGCAGCTTTCTTACGGACGACATACTCGTGACAATACTATTGTCATTCAGGATCCTTTACACCATGCGCCGTAAAATGAGTCGAAAGGGCTCTATGGCTTTAAATATTGACCTTGAAAAATCTTATGACCGGATTTCATGGCAATTTATTAAGGAGACTCTCCAATTGGCAGGTCTTCCATATGTTATCATCAGAGTAGTCATGTTTTGTATCTCTACACCTTCGATCAGAGTGATCTGGAACTTGGAGACGTGTGATGCTTTTCATCCAGAACGAGGCATCAGGTAAGGTGATCCTTTTTCCCCTATAAAACTCGATAATTTAATACTCGATTATTTAATAAACTTTTTAAGATAATAGTTTTGACCGGTTCCGACTGAGGGATAGGGTGTTAAATTAATAATTCGCTAAAATTATAAGATAATATATTTTTGATAATTTCTATAGGTCCCATATAAAATATAAATTAATAATTCCTTATATATTGTACATATTATAGGAATAATTTATGAAGGTTTCTTAAAAAATTACTCAATTATATTTCTTTTTTGTTGGAATCAATTTCATCTTAAATCGCATCTCTAATTTTCCTTATCACCGTAAGAACTTCTAGTGTTGTATTCTTATATAGGTTCAGCAATAAATTATTCAATATGATGGCCGCTTTAATGTTCACATATTTTGATTTTGTATTTATAGAAAAAATATACACTGATATATTCAACACAGGACGCATAATAAGATGAGAGATTGAAGGGTTATTTTAAATTGGACCCTTCATTTGATATGACATGCATTGTACAATAATTAAGTGAAAGTTTGAAAGTTGTTTGTAAATTAAGTATTTCATTATAAATTAATAAAATATTAATTAATATATAAATTAATAATTATTAATTTGTCGATTAATTAATAACTCTTTTAATTAATAAATTTTGGACACTAGTCGGTGGAAACCCTTGATTATATCTCAGAGTGGCACTAAAATTTCCCATTTATTTTTTGCCGACGATCTTTTGCTTTTTGCTCAAGAATCGATAGACCTAGTGGAGATTATTATGGACATCTTGGATTGCTTCAGTCAGGCTTCGGGACAAAAGTTAGTTTGGACAAGTCATCACTTTTCTTTCTCAAAATGTTACCCGATATCTTGCCCGCGATACTAGTTCGATGGGTTCTATCCCTCACATGCCTACTTTTGGCCGCTACTTAGGGGTCCAATTATGTGATGGGCGTATTCATATGGGTCTCTTCTTGCAGGTGGTAGAGCAAGTTTCTTATTGCACACGCCTCAGGCGCGCCTCAGGCTCAAGGTGCTTAGATAAAAGGGCACATCGCCTTTTAAGCCCTAAGGCGGGCGACCTCATTCAGGCCCGCGCCTCGGTGCGCCTTTTTAATGCGCCAAAGTGCGCCTCTCTGTTATGTCTCTTTTTATTTTATTTTTATGTTTTTTTCATAATACTTTTATAGTTGTTTTTATTGTTTTGACACTTTAATTTTGTTAATTATTAAGTATTTTGTAGATTGTTATATTTTATTGTCATTATGTGTTTATAAATTTTATAATTTAATTTAATTTATTCTTTATATTTTGTGCGCCACCTCTCTCACGCGCGCTGCCTCGCCTTGCGCCTCGCTCCTCAGGCGATAGGAACCGTATCTCTTTGGCGCGCCTTTCGCCTTTAACTATGGAGGCCGCATATGTTCTCTCTTGCGGGTAGAGCTACACTAATTCAGTCTGTCTCTTCTGCTACACCTTTGTATAACATGCAAACTTGTATTTTCCGAGGTGTTGACTCAACAGATTGACAAATTAAATCGAACATTTCTTTGGGGATCTACAACATACCACCGCAAGATGCATCTAGTTCGTAGACTATGGATTTTTCTTTCCAAGGATTTTGGGGGTCTCAGATTATGTTCCTCTTATCGGATGAACCAGGCCATGTTCCTCAAACTTGCTTGGGATTTATTGTAGAATAATGGTAGCCTTTGGGTTCAATTATTGATAGAAAAATATATGCCTAACGCGGTGTCATTACTTGATCATTTGCGACCTTGGAAGTGCTCTCCTCTTTGGCGGCAAATTTGTAATTCTATCCCTTTACGTCGTCGAGGTATTCGATGGATTATCCCGAGCGGATTGCAAAATAGTTTTTGGATGGATTAGTGGGTGGGAGACCGTCATTTGATTTATTCGACTATCCATGAAGTCCACCCTAACTTCCTTCACCGGCCTGTTGCTGAGTTCGTACATTCGAGTGGTGTGTGGAATTGGCTGTTGTTTCATAGCTTCATTCCTTCATGCTAGCGGAAACTGCTAGCGTTTTGGTCCGTATGCTCATGGGGAGGCAGAGTTTTCGATATGGGGCTTAATCGGGGATGGAAAATTTTCAGTTTCATCAGCCTACCAGCTTCAATTGGACGTTAATAAGATTAGATCCCCTTTATGGAGTTCTATTTGGAAGCTCAAGGTGCGGCAACAAATTCGTACCTTTTTATGGCTCGCGCTGCAAGATGCTCTCCTTCTAATGTTACTCGCATGGGGAAGGGAGTCACTAATGAGGCTGCTTGCAATTACTGCAGTACAGATGAGTCACTCTCTCACGCCCTTCTGATTGTCCTAAAAATCGAGAAGTTTGGTCAACTCTTATCCCTTATTCTCTTCCCTATGAGTTTTATCGGCCCTCTTTACATGATTGGATTGATAGAAATCTTAACCAAAAGCGTTCTTGTGATCCTGAAAGACCCCCACGGGCAACAATATATCTATGACATTGTGACGAATTTGGCAGGCTCGGAATCAACGTATCTTTGTGGCAAAAACTATTTAGCCAGGCACAGTGTCGAAGTTCCGACCGTGTGATTATATCTAGTGACTCCCTTACTGCGGTTAGGTGGCTCAATGGGAAAATACTGCACCACCACCCTGCTTTTAACCTCTTACAGGCTGAATCTGTCCATTGTGCACTGATCCATGAGTTAAGTGAATTGAATTCGTTGGCGGGATGGCTTGCACATATGGGACATTCACAATCGTAAACTAGTTATTCAGGAGTAATATTTACAAGTTGATGATGGAACAGGAAAAAGAAAATGTTTCTTTCTATGTTAGTATACTACCATATAAACATCATCAACTTGCAAACTGAATAAAGAGGACGAGACTGTTCTTGGTGGGTCTTCAAATGCTGCACATGTAGGAAAATTTACTTCAGAGGGTGTTTGTATTAGGACTCTGAAACATAATTGGAATTCTAAATCCGAATATTCGTTTGTTCTATAATATAAAGTTTAAATATTCAACCCACAATTTCTTACATATTATATAAATCAGTTTTATATCACATCATTTTCCTCTCTTTCATTTTTATATTTAAAAAATAAAACTATATTCTGCTCTCCTATTTTATATTTAAATAAAACAACTGTTTTACACTCTTATCTTTTTATATTTAAAAAATACGACTACTTTCATAATACGAGTTGGTTAATAAATCTGAATTCGTAAATAATTATGTATCCTTGTGATTTAATAAAAGTATTCGAATTTGATTGCGAATTTTGTGAAAGTTTTGGGGTGAGAAGTAAAGTTTATTGAAAACTAAAAGAGAAAAATGAAAAGTAGGGTCTAAAATTACGAAGTGTGCAACAGGTAGATCTTGCCTTATACCCTCCTTTCGTTCCTATCATTTCTTTCTAATTCCAAAAAAAAAAAAGAGCCGTGAAAAAGGGTTTGAATAATTCAAGAAGACTTTTATGGTAAAATCTTCGTTTTGATGAGTAGATCAGAAATATATGTTTATCTTTTCAAACCGAAGTCAAATCATCGGATCGGATCGAAAAGCAACACTTGTAGTCGAACCGTCTGTACTGGCTCTTAGTTATCTAAATTTTACAAGATTTATGCTGTTGCGAAGCTCTTATCACGAGCAATGTGTTACCACTCCTAATTTTTTATTTCGGCAAGCATTTTTGCGCCATATGTGTGACTATGCGTTGAATATATATGTTAGGTGTGATCGTGTACTATGTATGTTTATAAGTGTGCTTTTTGTGCATAGTATGTGTTTGGTTGACGCGTGTAAATAAGGTCTGAGTGCGCTTGTGCGCTAGTATGTAAGTTATGTATGTGATTCTGCGGGTACATGTGTGTTGTACTTGTGCGCAGGTGTGTTTGTTGTGTGTTGTTGTGAGTGTGTGCTGTGTGTTGTATGTGCGTGCGTGTGTTTCTGTGTTTAGGTGCAGATGCTTATGTGTTGTGTTTGTTTCAATGTGTAGGAGTTGTAGAGAGTGCACATATATTGTATGACTATGTGTGATGTATGCGTAGGTGTGAGATCTATTGTATGTGTTGTGTGTCTGTCTTTATGTGATGAGTTGTTGGAGATAGAGGTGGTTAGTGGCCCGGGCAAGCCCGGCCTAGCCCAGCCCGAGGTTTCTAGGAGTCTGGCCCAAGATCAAGCTCAACTTACCGGTGTAATACCCGAGATTTTCGTTCCAGTTGTGTTGAATTCTTTTCTGCGGTTTAGCGGATTGTTGTCGTTCATGTCTTTGGGATCGTGTGTCATGTTTGGACACGTGTTTGGTTGCGATTCAGATCATTGCGTGTTTGTCGTCCCGGTATGGAGTATCATTGTTGTGATGAGTTTTGGCTCGATATTGGTGTAGCGCACGCTACTGTGCAGAGTTAGCGCACGCTACCTTGTGGATAGCGCACGCTAACACGAGATGCAGAAGCTACTGCATTCGACTGAGAGTTCGGCAGCACACGCTACGTAGCTCTATATCGCGCTCTAAGGTGCAGCAGTTAGCACACGCTACGAGGAGGGTAGCGCACGCTAACTGCTAGTTCGGGGGTAGTCCAGAAGCCATTGGACTAGGGCTGGAGGTCTCGTTAGCGCACGTTAATCTGTCCTGTATATAAACCAAACAACAGTTGTGTTTCATCATTTCCATTTTATTTCCTCTTCTCTCTGCGGGTGTGAGTCGGAGGGCGACTAGGGTTCATGATCTTGGTCGATTTGTGTTAAATATTGTTGTTGATCATGTTCTATGGATTACATATCCATAATTCTGACTTGTTCAACTCGGTTGACGATTCTAGAGTTCTTGAGGAATCGTGCACATTTAATGTTCGATTAAATGTTTGTATGAGTTTTCCTTCGTTTCTTTGAGGCTATTTCCATTGTTATTGGTCTTGCTCCTTGTTGTGATCGTGTTTTTATTGTTTCTTGCAGAAGTTGTAGTTTCGAGGCACTTCGGCCGAGCCGTGTTCGTCGGAGTATTTGCGTGTCGATTTCGAGGCAATTATCTTGCCCATACACTTCGTGTTTCGTAGATGTAATAGTTGGTAATTGACTATTTGTTTAATTTGGATGTTTTTAATGAACTTTCAAAAGAATCGATATATTCTCGGTAAAGGTTTCTTCAAAATCAACTCATGTGTTTGCGAACGAATGTGTCGTTCTGAGAATATGTATTAGTGTTGTATATTGGAATGCCTTAAAGGTTTCTTCAAAATCAACTCATGTGTTTTTGTGTGGTACCGTTGTGTGTGACTATATCTCTAATGGACTTAAAGTTATATTCTTTCAGCAAGGGGTGTGTGTGTGGATATATGTGTTTATTGATGAGTATGTGATTTTGTGTGGTATTGATTGTGATTTCTTTGTAAGGAGGTTGTATCGTTTGTTGTTGTTGTTGTTGTTGGGAAAGTGTACTTCCCTGTTGATGTGTGATTGTTGTAAAATGATGTTCCGCGGGTATGGTTTGTTGAACCTCCGGGATCCGTCCTTGCTAGTACGGGTCGAGTGTGACCATAAGGTTTATCCAAACTCGGTATGTTCTCGAGGAGGCTCTGAGGTTCGTAGCTTGCTAGCTCGATGCTAGGATAACTTATGGTTGTGGTTTGGTTGTGTCACGTACGTGTCATGGGTTATCCAAACCGGGTATTCGAGGAGGCTCCGAGGTTCGTGGCTTGCTAGCACGATGCCAAGATAACTATGAACGTATGTTATGGTTATCGTTATGTGACTGTTGTCATGGTGATGTGTGATATTGTGTGGTTTCCAATTGGGTTATTCACTCGGGTATGTTCTGTGGGAGCATCCGAGGTTCGTGGCTTGCTAGCACGAGACGCGAATAATCCTTAGGAGTATGTTGATGTGGATGATTTGGTTGTGGTCCTCGTGTTTTGTGATCGGATTTGTATTTTGGAAAATAATATTTGGGTTGTGTCCCTAAGTGGTTTTAGATAAGTTGAGGATTCTTAAATCCCAAATGTTTTCAAAATCCCCGGGATCTTAAAATATTTTGCAAGATGTATATTGTGTCCATTCCTACCTTTCATGATTCGAACTTTTTTACTCAAGTGAATTATCTCGGGAAGTCTTTTGTTACGTTTAACTGGTTGACTGTTCATGACGATTATAATCTCGGAGTATGTTGTATGGCTCGTATTTGCACCTTATACTTGCACTAGCAAAAATACAGTAAAACCTCGATAAATGAATATGATCGGGACCGAAGAAAAATATTCATTTAGCGAAATTATTCATTTATCGAAAGAAAATTTGAACATGTTATAAAGAGTTGGGATCGGGGAAAATCATTCATTTGGCGAGGTTATTCGTTTATCGAACATTCATTTATTGAGGTTTAACTGTAGTGGAATTTTGCTAACCCCCGAGAAATTGGGGGGTGGATGTCTGTATTGCGTCCAGGTACATGCAGTGTAATATCTGCATTTTTTCCTTTTTTCGGTATTTTTTATTTTGGTGTATTTTTCATTATTAGTAACTCTCTTATAACTGTATTAATATTTTGAGAATATTTAATACTGGACTTTTTGTCATCCGAGCTTGTTTCAGATTTGTTTTACTCAATTCCGCGTTTAATGTCATTTTCGTTGCTATTTGGTTCGATTCTCGTAATCGTTGTTCGGAATCGCCGTTTCGGGGTTTCCGTAGATCCATCTTATGTCATTATGGATGTTGTGAGCTTTTGTTTGGTGTTTCGTTCGTGTATCGTGTATTTCGGATGTTTGGGCCATTTTATAATTTCTCAAAGTCATGGGGTAATTGTAACACCCCGAGATATTCGGAATAATTACAGCGCCGTAAACCCTTTAAGTAAGGATTTACAAGGCTAAATAAAAGAAATGCAAATATAATTCAACCTTACAACTGAAGTTCAAAATACAGAACTGGTTCAACTGGTCCAAAGAGTTAACTTATACAACCATATCGAAAATGACATTATTAAAACACACGTACTCGAGTACTAAAGTGAACCAAGAAGACAAATCATAATAACAATAAACATCAACCACATCACTGAGCCATTTCATCGTCTCCGATCTTGGTGGTTGCTCCCCGCTCCTCGGCTACCCGAACATCAAAACAATGTCCACCCCGAAGGGGTTAGAAAACAATGCTAGTACAAGTATCATAATACATAAATCATCGGTGCATCATAAAACATGCAAAACGGACTTCCGTCATCTAATCCAACGATGTGAATCCTCACGATTCCATCAACGCACACAGGTAATCCAAATGATCCGGTTGCCCTTGGTATAGATCCCCATGATGATCCCGTCGGACCAACGCATGGTGGAAAACCCGTCCAGCGATCCAGTGCCCTCAACATAGATCCCCATGATGATCCCGTCGGACCAACGCATGGTGGACATTCAATCCAGTGCCCTCAGCATAGATCCTCATGACCCCCTCAGATCATTTATATCATAAACCAATCAATTATGCATACATATATGCATTTCAATATGTTCATCAATACGAACAATTAACAACGAATACCACGAGAAATTAAAGAAATAAATCTCATATTTGACAACATGAACAAAACCGTATGCATGATCAAAGTTCCAATATAAATCAAACTCAACATATGATACTTGCCTCGAAAATGGCAAGAATGAAATACTCCAACAAATGACACGCGTCCGTATGCCACCACCCCTCGATCGTCCCCTATGCAAGGCTCGGACCTAAGAAATAATAAAGAATTCCTCTCAAGTCGTACGAATGTCTAACAATCCGGTTTACGGCCGCAAGCTCTAAAAATGAATTCTGCCTGAATTACTTAGCGCGCGCTATGTACTCTACGTAACGTGCGCTAAGTCTGCCCGTTAACGTACGCAAATAATAAAGTCTAGCGTACGCTAGCGTGCATGCAGCCCTCTCTCGATCACCGATCGTCTGCACGATGTCATAACATACGTTACGTACCAAACGTAGCGCACGTTATTCATTCCCGATAGAGCACGTTAATATGCCTATCTTAGCGTGCGCTAACTGTGCATGGCAGTTTACTGCTGGGCAGAAAACTTGAGCTAAATGTGATGAAACTCATGAAATCTTCAGTGTTAATACATGCCATCTCTGTGCATATCTTGCTCATACGGTTTGTGAAAGATCTTTACGTATTAAATGACTATGAGATACAAGGATACGTATAATCATCACAACACCATAATTCATCTTTGATCTTTAAGAAATATCCTAAGTCCAATCCATTTCATGTCCCAAAACGTATGATTCCTTTATGTAAGGGCATAAGAACTTGGTAATCTCCATATACTGGTCATAATTGGTTTTAAAGATACATGAATATGCTTAGGAGTCCATATACTAAAAAGGTTCAATGGATTATACAATGAATAAGTGCCGAAACGTCAAAAATATCCTTCTAACACATGATGTTCGATTACTAACGAATTTAACTGACTAGATAATCATGATCAAAACGTCCTTCATACTAGTACTTAATATTGGTGAAGAATCACCTACCTCAAAGTAGTGAAGAACAAGGAGGAATTCGAAGCAATCCAACGCCGAAGGCTTGAACACCAATCCCCAATGATCTACAATCTTCAACACGAGCTAGGATGCTGATATGAAGTGTTGAAGATGAAGAGAGTGACTCTCTAAGTTCAAGAATTCGGATGTGGGAAGTGAAAAGTCTGAAAATATGAAAAAGGATGCTGTCCTATATATAGAAAATGGTTATTAGCGCGCGCTAGTCCATATTCATAGCGTGCGCTAACGGCTATTTGAAACTTTACTGATTTCACTGTACTCAGCCTTTAGCGTGCGCTATCCTCATATGAGTACCGTGCGCTAACCCGTTGACTTAGCTTTTTCCCGAAAGCCATCCAGGTTCATCCCGACATAATCCGACCAAGATCCCCGGCCTGATCTCACCTACCAACACGTCTCAATCATATTGACCACGTATAGCGTGCGCTAAGGTTCCTTCACAGCGTGCGCTATGGATCCAAGTTAGCGTACGCTACACTTAGTCGATAGCGTGCGCTACATGCGCAGAATTACAATTTTAAATCACATTCATGAAATCATACGCTCAACAACACCGGATTATGAAATATGGAGAATAATACTCAGATCAAAATGCAACAATTACAATATCACAAGTTCCAAATACATAGCTTAAATCTCGGGTATTACATCCTTCCTCCCTAAAAAGAAGTTTCGTCCCGAAACTTAAGATGAAAACAACTCTGGATATCTAGTCTTCATACTGTCCTCCATTTCCCAAGTGGCCTTTTCAACTCCGTATCGTGACCATTGTACTTTAACCAAGTGTATTGGTTTATTCCTCAATTGTTTGATCCGACTCTCAAGTATCTTGATTGGTCTCTCTTCAAAGGTGTCGTCACTCGCTATCTCGATCTCATCGAACTCAATGATATGACTGGGATCCGGTACATACCTCCGCAGTTGGGATACGTGAAACACATTGTGAATGTGACTCAGCAATGGCGGTAAGGCCAACCTGCATGCTAAATCTCCAACTCTCTCGAGAATCTCGAATGGTCCGATATATCTCGGACTTAGCTTGCATTTCCTCCCAAAACGGAAAATTCCTCGTGTAGGAGACACCTTCAATAGTACGTGGTCCCCAATGCCGAACTCTAGATGGCAATGATGTACGTCTGCATAAGACTTCTGTCGACTCTGGGTAGTCAACAGTCTTTCTCGAATCAAAGCTATCTTCTCTTGAGTCTGAACTATCAATTCCGGTTCCGTCCCGATCAAGTCCGAAGAATCATCCCAGCACAGGGGTGATCGACATCTTCTCCCGTACAAAGCTTCAAATGGTGCCATCTTAATAGAAGCATGCCAACTATTGTTGTAGGTGAATTCAATCAGTGGCAAGTAAACTTCCCAATCAGTCGACCAATCTAAGGCACAAGCTCTAAGCATGTCTTCTACTGTTTGTATAGTCCTTTCGGACTGACCGTCCATTTGGGGATGATAAGCCGTGCTAAAGTTGAGCTCAGTCCCCAAAGCCCTGTGAACTGCCTTCCAGAAGTGCGACACGAAACGACCATCTCGATCTGAAATAATGGTCTTCGGCGTCCCATGCAATCTGACTACCTCTGCAATGAATACTCGCGCCAATCTCTCGGGTCCCCAAGTATCTTTAATTCCTAGGAAATGAGCCGACTTGGTTAGTCGATCAACTATAACCCAAATCATGTTCATTCCCATTTTGGTCCTTGGCATATTGGTGATGAAATCCATCGAGATATCCTCCCACTTGTTCAATCTTAATCTGCTGACAAGTCAAACACTTCGAAACGTACTCTGCTACGTCCTTCTTCATATTTCCCCACCAGAAGTTTTGTTTAAGATCCTTATACATCTTATCACGGGTGGATAGAATAGGGCGCTTGTGAGCTTCCTTCGTAATTGCCCGTCTCAAATCATCATCATCGAACGCAAAGTTGACTCTGAAATCTCGAACTCCATCATCTTGTATCACGAATCCCGGGCTTTTCCTTTCTTTACTTCGTCACATAACCGAAGGATCGGAGAATCATTCAATTGCTTAGATTTGATCTCTCGACTAGTGATGAAGTCGGTTCCATCACATATAGTTGCCCTTGGATTCTGGTGCCCATACTTCAATCCCTTCGGATCGGTTCCGTTTAATCTTTGGTTTGGGATGTAAGTGCTTCCAACACTTGAAGAGAAACAGTTTACGGCTCAATGCATCGGCTACTACGTTTGCTTTACCCGATGATAGAGAATCTCCAAGTCGTAATCCTTGATCAATTCCACCACCTTCTCTCGCCTCATGTTTAATTCTTTCGCTGAAAATGTACTTGAGGCTCTTATGATCTGTAAAGATCGACAATGAGTGCCGCATAAAATAATGTCTCCAAATTTTCAATGCAAAGACTACATGCTAGCTCCGATCATGAGTCGGGTAATTAACCTCGTACGGTTTCAACCGCCGAGAAGCATAGGCAATCACCTTATCCTTTTGCATCAACACACATCCTGGACCTTGATTTGAAGCGTCAGTATACCATGAATCCATCGGTTCCATCTGGTAACGCTAATATAGGTGCTGTCGTCAGTCTCTTCTTAAGTTCATCAAAACCAGCCTGGCATTTCTCATCCCACGTGAACTTTTGAGTTTTCTGTAACAACTGAGTGAGCGGACGAGCAATTTTGGAAAATTCCTCTACAAAACGGCGATAATATCCAGCAAGTCCTAAGAAACTCCGGACTTCTTTCACGTTATTAGGAGCTTCCCATTCCAAGATTGCTTCGACTTTCTTCGGGTCCACCTGAACTCCATCAGCTGATATCACATGCCCAAGGAAAGTTACTTCCCTAAGCCAGAACTCGCATTTGGAAAGCTTTGCATACAGCTGTTCCTTCCTCAAGGTGCTCAAAACCACACGCAAATGTTCGGCATGCTCCTCTGTGTCCTTCGAATATATCAAGATGTCATCAATGAAGACGACCACAAATTTATCCAAGTATTCTAAGAATACCCGATTCATCAATTGCATGAATACCGCGGGAGCATTGGTAAGTCCAAATGGCATCACTACAAATTCATAATGCCCGTACCGGGATCTAAAAGCAGACTTTGGTATATCCGATTCCTTAATTCTCAACTGATGGTATCCTGATCGCAAGTCAATCTTCGAGAATACCCTTGCCCCTTGCAGTTGATCGAACAAGTCGTCGATCCGAGGTATAGGATACTTATTCTTGACCGTCATTTTGTTGAGCTCCCTGTAATCAATACACAGTCGGAGGGATCCGTCTTTCTTCCGGACAAAGAGAACGGGCGCTCCCCAAGGAGAAACGCTAGGTTGAATATAACCCTTCTGTAACAATTCCTCCAGTTGCTTCTTTAGTTCATACATCTCGGTTGGCGCCATGCGGTATGGTGCTCTGGAAATAGGAGCTGCTCCAGGCTCTAATTCGATAGTGAACTCCACTACATGCGGAGGTAACCCGGGTAGTTCGTCAGAAATACATCGAGAACTCATTCACAATCGAAATAGACGAGAGCTCTACTCCTTCCTCTTTCCTCATGGCATAGCACCAAAGTCCATGACATCCACCTTGATAATTTCACGGCGTTCATTGCTTTGATCAATTTTCCCGAGCTTCCCGGTCTCCATCCTCGGAATAAGTGTTCAGATCCGTCATCAGCAATGATAGAAATGACTCTCTTTCGGTAATTCAGAATAGCTCCATAACGGTTGAGCCAATCGTCTCCGAGAATTAAATCGTCACCGTAGATGTCAACTACAATAAGATTCGATGGCCAATCTATCCCTCCTATAGACACTGGAAAATCTCTAGCTTCTAGGGTTCCCACAATTTTCTCTCCGCTCGGTACTCCCACAACATAAGGTTCACAATCATACAAGCACGAGATTTTCAAACGATTAACACAGTTCAAAGATATAAAATAATGCGTAGCTCCTGAATCGAATAAGACACTAACTGGTTGCAAAAGGATCTGAATCGTACCTGATGCAACAGCTTTGTTTTGATCGTCTGACTTCTTTATCTCGTAAATACACGGAGGAACGGACCCAGCGCTGGATGCCTCTCTTTTCCCAACATTCTGCTGCTGGAAACCGCTTTGCTGCGTCTGGTTTACACTAGTGTCCTTCGGGCAGAGTGCAGAGTGCGAGTACCAAAAGATCGAGTCGCATTTCCACAAAATGTTGCGCGATGCCCTTCCTGTCCACACTCGAAACAGGTCACAGCAGGCGTGAAACAGTCACGTCGAACATGCCCCGCTTTGCCACAGTTATAACATTTCTTCCTTGCGTCTGAAACGGTTGGTGCTGCCCGGAACTTCTTTCCACCTCGAGAAGGATGCGGAGGCCTCCTGGATGAATAAAAAGAGGACTGGCCCCTGCGAGGCCCACTACTCTTATTCTCCATGAAGTTTCCAGCCACTTTCTGCTTCTTTGCTTCTGTTGATTTCTCTACTGCCGCCTCTTTCATATCATAGGCCAGCGCCTTGTCTTGATACTGTCGCAAGGTGGTACATTGAAATCCGGACATATATTGCTGAATTTCCGACTTCATTCGCATGTCAAAATGGAAAATCCTCTCCGCCTCGGTCCTGACCAAGTGTCGCACATAAGTCAGCTGGTGATTAAAGGTCTTAATCACGTCTGTCACAGATGCCTCTGAATTTTGTGGTGAGAAAAACTCCCGGACTCGGGCCTCTCTAACTGGGCGAGGACAATACTGTGCTTCCATCATTAATTTGAACTCCGTCCAGTCGACATTATGCTCCTCAGGTCGAATGGCCTCCCACCAGTCGAAAGCCTCCCCGTCGAGGAAGATCTTGGGCGGCCGGAACCTTTACGTCGTTGGGACGATTAATCCCATAAAAATCTTCTCTAACTTCTTCAACCGGTGATCCCAAGAAAGCGTCTCACAGAATCAAATTTCGGAGGATGCAATTTGATCGCCTCGATAAGCCATTTATCTCCCGATTATCCACGTTATCTTTCTTTGTCCCATCGCCGTCTGCATGCGATCCACAACTTGAGCAAACTGGTTTGTCTGAGCAACCACCTGCTGAAGCACTCCCGGCACATTAGGATCTGCATTATTATTTGCTGATCCCTGTTGTCCTCCGGAAAGGGGAATCCGTTCGACTAGCGGTTATTTCTGGGGTAGACACCGAATCTTCTTGTCTCGCATTTCCACGTCCGCGTCCACGACCGCGTCTGCGTCCACGACCTCCCCTCAACATACTGTAAACACAGATACTCAATATCCAGGGCAATCTTTCTAAAAGGAAGTCCATCAATGTTTACAAAACATGAATTAAATAAAACGGTAGTATTTGAGATTAGGAAACTTACAACCATGGTCCACACGACGATCTTTGGCTCGTGATGATGTTACAAACGACCAATAATCAAATAACGTAAATAGACCCAACTGACCCGACTGCCAAGATATCCATGAATCTTAGCTCTGATACCATATTCTGTAACACCCCGAGATATTCGGAATAATTACAGCACCGTAAACCCTTTAAGTAAGGATTTACGAGGCTAAATAAAAGAAATGCAAATATAATTCAACCTTACAACTGAATTTCAAAATACAGAATTGGTTCAACTGGTCCAAAGAGTTAACTTATACAACCATATCGAAAATGACATTATTAAAATACACGTACTCGAGTACTAAAGTGAACCAAGAAGACAAATCATAATAACAATAAACATCAACCACATCACTGAGCCATTTCATCGTCCTGTCGGTACTGTGGTTGCTTCCCCGCTCTTCGGCTACCTGAACATCAAAACAATGTCCACCCCCAAAGGGGTTAGCAAAACAATGCTAGTACAAGTATCATAATATATAAATCATCAGTGCATCATAAAACATGCAAAACGGACTTCCGTCATCGGAATCCAACGATGTGAATCCTCACGATTCCATCAACGCAATACAGGGTAGTCCAGCGATCCAGCGCCCTTGGTATAGATCCCCATGATGATCCCGTCGGACCAACGCATGGTGGAAAACCCGTCCAGCGATCCAGCGCCCTCAGCATAGATCCCATGATGATCCCGTCGGACCAACGCGTGGTGGACATTCGATCCAGCGCCCTCAGCATAGATCCTCATGACCCCCTCAGATCATTTATATCACAAACCAATCAATTATGCATACATATATGCATTTCAACATGTTCATCAATACGAACAATTAACAATGAATACCACGAGAAATTAAAGAAATAAATATCATATTCAACAACATGAACAAAACCATATGCATGATCAAAGTTCCAATATAAATCAAACTCAACATAAGATACTTGCCTCGAAAATGGCAAGAATGAAATACTCCAACAAATGACACACGTCCGTATGCCACCACCCCTCGATCGTCCCCTATGCAAGGCTCGGACCTAAGAAATAGTAAAGAATTCCTCTCAAGTCGTACGAATGTCTAACAATCTGGTTTACGGCCGCAAGCTCTAAAAATGAATTCTGCCTGAACTACTTAGCGGGCGCTACGTACTCTACGTAACGTGCGCTAAGCCTACCCGTTAACGTACGCAAATAATAAAGTCTAGCGTATGCTAACTGTGTACAGACAGCCTTCTCTGATCAGCTGACTGTCCTGCCTGATGTCATAACGTACGTTATGTACCAAACGTAGCGCACATTATTCATTCCCGATAGCGCACGTTAATATGCCTATCTTAGTGTGCGCTAACTGTGCATGGCAGTTTACTGCTGGGCAGAAAACTTGAGCTAAATGTGATGAAACTCATGAAATCTTCAGTGTTAATACATGCCATCTCCGTGCATATCATGCTCATACGGTTTGTGAAAGATCTTTACGTATTAAATGACTATGAGATACAAGGATACGTATAATCATCACAACACCATAATTCATCTTTGATCTTTAAGAAATATCCTAAGTCCAATCCATTTCATGTCCCAAAACGTATGATTCCTTTATGTAAGGGCATAAGAACTTGGTAATCTCCATATACTGGTCATAATCGGTTTTGAAGATACATGAATATGCTTAGGAGTTCATATACTAAAAAGGTTCAATGGATTATACGATGAATAAGTGCCGAAATGTCAAAAATATCCTTCTAACACATGATGTTCGACTACTAACGAATTTAACTGACTAGATAATCATGATCAAAACGTCCTTCATACTAGTACTTAATGTTGGTGAAGAATCACCTACCTCAAAGTAGTGAAGAACAAGGAGGAATTCGAAGCAATCCAACGCCGAAGGCTTGAACACCAATCCCCAATGATCTACAATCTTCAACACGAGCTAGGATGCTGATATGAAGTGTTGAAGATGAAGAGAGTGACTCTCTAAGTTCAAGAATTCGGATGTGGGAAGTGAAAAGTCTGAAAATATGAAAAAAGATGCTGTCCTATATATAGAAAATGGTTATTAGCGCGCGCTAGTCCATATTCATAGCGTGCGCTAACGGCTATTTGAAACTTTACTGATTTCACTGTACCCAGCCTTTAGCGTGCGCTATCCTCATATGAGTAGCGTGCGCTAACACGTTGACTTGGATTTTTCCCGAAAGCCGTCCAGGTTCATCCCGACATAATCCGACCAAGATCCCCGGCCTGATCTCACCTACCAACACGTCTCAATCATATTGACCACGTATAGCGTGCGATAAGGTTCCTTCACAGCGTGCGCTATGGATCCAAGTTAGCGTACGCTACACTTAGTCGATAGCGTGCGCTACATGCGCAGAATCACAATTTTAAATCACATTCATGAAATCATACGCTCAACAACACCGGATTATGAAATACGGAGAATAATACTCAGATCAAAATGCAACAATTACAATATCACAAGTTCCAAATACATAGCAGAAATCTCGGGTATTACAGTAATTACATTTGTCGTTGTTTTCCGAACCTTCGAGAGTCGGGAACGTGTTTTCTTTTAGCACTTAGATTCGTCGTCTCGAACTCTATGTGTTTGAATCTTCACGTTTTGTTAAACCATCGTGTTTTGATTTCCGGTTCATTCTTGTCTGCTTGGAGCAGCTTGTCGATCCTGTTGTGGAAGAACATTACGTACGTTATGGGTGGTGAATAACGTACGTTATGTTGGATATTTAGCGTACATTAACTGCATGTGTTACGTACGTCATGGTGTTCAGAAAATCGGGTAGAGAACTCTGCCGGTCCTTACGTACGCTATGAGCATGTTTTTACGTACGTTGGATCGGTATCTTACGTACGTTAAGCCAGTCTGATTACGTACGTTACATACTTCGGGGCTTCGGGCAATAAGCCGTATTGAACGATTACGTACGCTACGGGCATGGTGTTACGTACGTTAACTGTTAACGTACATTAACAATGCCATGCTAACATAGGTAATCCGCTGCAGGTATAAGTACCCCTGAGTTGACCGAGTTCGGTCATTTCCATCCATCTCTTCTCCTTCTCCGTTTTTGAGCGATTCTAAGGCGAATTCCAGGCGATTCGAAGTCTTGTAACTTCAAGCTATTATCTTTCTTGAGTTCTTGGTGTATATTAACAACACCAACACTTGTTCTTCGTCTCCGATCCGAGGTAAATTCTTAGAACCCTATCTTTGGGTAAATTGGGGTTTTTCGAGTATTTATCCGATTTGCTTCGTGTTGTTAATTAATTCATGTTGTATATGATTAATCCTCATGTATCCCTTGTTTTCCTACAAATTAATGATAAAGTTCGTGGTATTTGTGAAATCGAGAGGGTTCGGTTGCGACCCACCCTCGTTGTTTTTGTACGAATTTACATGAATCGTAGGTGGGTTTCGGGTGTATTCCATTTTCGTACTCGTGTAGAATTGGTTGTGATTGTATTCTTCAAACTGTTAGGTTCGTGATTGTCCGTTCCTAGCGAGCGTGGTTGATTTTTCCGTTCATTTCGTCTTCAGTTTCTCAAGGCAAGTATTCTTGTGAAATCATTATGCTTATCGATAGAGACACACAGATTGCGGGTGGGGGAGGTCTGATTAGAGATCACCACGGAGAGCTCCTTCTTGCTTTCCATTCCTCTTTTCAGGCATCCTCGAGTTTTGATGCTGAGGTCCAGGCGTTGGCGATTGGATTGATTCTAGCTTCCCAGGGATCGAGATATGTTTGGATTGAGCTTGATGCTGCTACTGTGGTGACCCTGCTATCATCTGGCCATCGGGGCTCTTGGCAGGTTCGTCACACTCTTATGCGTATCCGACACATTCTCAGAGATGTTCAGTTCAGAGTCACTCACATTTTCCGGGAGGGCAATAGGCCGGCCGACTATCTTTCTGAGCTCGGCACGTCGTCCCTCGGCATTCAGACTTATACTTACGATACTACTCCTCCATTTCTTCTCTCCCTTATACGGATGGATCAGCTTGGTTATCCGTCTTTTATATTTAGATAGGTTTTTATTTTATTGATTGCTTGCTTGCCTATTGGTCCGCACATTAGCCCACAGTTTTAGTGGTGCACCTTGTATTGATCTAGCGGGCAGTAGGCACTTTAGATTTTAGGTTCCGGATTATGGCCCTTTTTTGGTCATAATTCGGAGTTGAGTTATTTTAGTCTACGGGTCCGCACATTAGCCCACGGTTTGTGATGCACTTTGTATTTATTTAGCGGGCCGTAGATTTCTTCGATGTTTGGACCCGAATTATGGCATATTTTTGGTCATAATTCGGGGCTGATACTTTGTATTTCTTGATCTCTTCTTATCTATAGGTTGGTGGGTCCCGCCTCAACCCCCCGTCCACACTGGACGCTTTTTTCCTTAAAAAAACATGGAATGGTAATGTATATGTGTGTGATTTTCTCACTCCGGGAGGGTCCGATGAGGCCTCGGAGGAATCCGTGATTTCGCTCCTGATTCACGAGCTTGTTTGGATAGCCAGTCCGGGAGGGTCCATAGAGGCCTCGAATGGGACCAGTGGTTTAGCCCCGGTCCTAGGCGAGTCATGTGCGTGATTTTTAACTATGACTAGTCGGGAGGGTCCATAGAGGCCTCGGATGGGACCAGTGGTCTAGCCCCAGTCCTAGGCGATTTTAAACTGTGATTATTGACTGTTTGTTTTCCGGAAAAAAGACATGTCTTGATTTATGAAATAATTTGATGCATGTACTATGAAATGTGTAAGCGAATTGTTTGCCTTGATTACTTGTACTAGCGTAATTGCTAACCCCTTTGAGGACCAATTTTTGGGGAAATTCGTGTTATGAATTTCAGGTTGCGTTCAGCGGGTCGAGCGGGCACTGGAGCAGTACGAGGATGCTGGACAAGGTTGTTGATATGTGCAAATGAGTTCATTTATTTTAGTCGTCCATTTTAAACGTATGTTTTCAAACTTGTAAGCTGATAGATAGTACTCGTGAGTACTTAGGCGTTTTAATTTGGAAGATGGATACTAAATTGTATTTGTGATTTTCGATAATATTTGAATTACCGATTGTACCGAGCGTTTTATTTAATTATCGTCTTGGTGATGTGTGTTTTCTCGCTAACCGAGATGGTTAGACCAACGGTTTAATTATTTAGCCTGGTGGGTCCCACGTAGGGGTCCACGATGCTGTAATATACCATAAATATCTTGGGGTTGTTACATGCAGGTCCTTGGGGAGCTATACGCAGGACCGTTAGGAAGGATGATGGAAGATGATTGATACTAATCACATGAAGGCCAATTCTGGGTGCAGTTAGTCAGAGTTCATTGTATTATCTTTTCCGCTACGTATTTTCTGTTGTATGAGTTGTGAGTGTATTTGACCTTTGCATGGGTATGAGTCCTGAAAGAGATGTGTATATGTAAATTGTATGTTTGTGGTGAAAGACCAAATCGGTCTAATGGTTTGTTATTTAGCCATGTCGGCATGTAATGTGATGTCTTGTTTCTGTATTTAGCCCGGTAGAACCTCACGGAGAGGGTCTGTGGTACTGTAATATTCCCGAGTGGATAGGGAGTGTTACAATCGGGATTTATTAATGCTTCGTTATTCGTTGGTAACTATCGAGTTTTATTCCTTCCAAGACGTGTACATTCTGATCGAGATTCACAATTGTATTATGTATCATAGCAATTAGCACACGCTAACAATATATATAGCGCGCGCTAAGGTGGTATTTCTAGCACACACTAAATTCATATGTAGCGCGCGCTAATTAGGCTGGACAGTAAGTTCTGGCTTCTGGGGTGGGTTGATTAACGTACGTTATAGTTCTATTGCGTACGTTGCTGAGTAGATTAGCATACGTTATTATACTGTTGCGTATGCTAATGCGAGTGGATAGAATATTCTGGATTGGACAGAAGGTTCAATGATTTTGGGCTGAACCTGGTAGCGTACGCTAACATAGAAGTTAACGTATGTTAACACAAACATTAACACACGCTAAGTTGACACTAACATACGCTGACGGGGAGGACAGAAGCCTCTGGACTGCACGTTATCTAGAATAGCGTACACTAAGCATGCCCATGGCATATGCTAAACGTTGCCAGTATAAATAAGACAGCAGCAGTTAATTTCGACATTTTCCTATATTCTTCTTCTTCCTTTGCGATTCTCGGTGATTGGAGACTGGGTTGTGTGGATTCCGATCAGACATCATCACTTATCCATAATTTGGAGTCTCTAGTATGGATTTAACAACATCCAATCACCTTCCATTTTCCAGATCAAGGTATTTTTCGTAGAACCCTAGTTTTGAGTTTTTGGGGATTTTAGGATGATTTCGCAATTCTGAACCGAATTAGCCTAGATTGTTGTTAGATTATGATTGTATGCTCGTAATCCTTGATTTTCCATGATGCTTTGTGGACTGAAATTCCATGATTTCACTGTTGGTCGATTATAATCGATTTTTCCCTCGTAGTGTCCGATGAATTGTACCCAAGGTTAGAATTTATGGCGAGTCTTTATATTCCAGTAGTGTTGTAGTTGATCAAGTATCATTGTGTGCTAGGAACGCAACTTTGGAGTGAGTTCGGATCGAAGCCCTTTCCGTTCACCATTTCTTCACGTCATAATAACCAAGGCAAGTACATATGTTACATTATGCTATGTATAATGTGAATTCGACATAGATAATGAGTCGTGATAAATGTGTGGGTGTGTTGTTGTTGTTCTTCCACCTGGGGACGGTTCGACGGAGCCTCTGGGGGCCGCTTATAAGGGGTACGGTCGCGGAAGTGGTTTCTCATCTGGGGACGGTCCGACGGGCCCTCTGGGGTCGATACTAAGGGGTATGACCACGGGTTATCAAGTGTGGATTTTTTTGATAATGAAATGTGATGTTATGTTTTCTTGATGATCATGTATTGATAAAAATGTGGTGTTCCGAAATATTATTTTCTTAAATGCTTTCAAATGAGATAATCATGTTGAATTGTATTCGTATATAATATTGTGTAAATGTGTACTTGCACTAGCTATTCGAATGCTAACCCCTTAAATGGGGGAAATGCGTTTCATGCATTTCAGGTATCGGGCGGACAGAGGAGCCAGCACGAGAAACGCATGCAAATGATGGTCAAGCATGATGATGAGGCTAAAGTCTACATAGTTATTGTATTATGTCTATGTTGTTCGTCGGAGTCAGCCAAGTAAACGTAATTGTGTTTTTAAGATATTGTTGAAGACCTCTACACGGGCAATTGATTCGTTTTATATTATGTTTCCTGCATTTAAACCAAATATTTTGGCCGAGGCCACGACCTTATTTATATTATGAATATTGTCGTCATGGGATTATTGTAAACTGTGTGAATGTCCTAGCTTGGTAGACCTTGATGAAGGTTCTACGACGTGTAATAACCCATATGAGAATTGGGGTGTTACACCCAGTCCACCTGCAGCCTGGCCCCCAGTCCACCCGAAGCCCGCCCGTAGCCCGACCCTCAGCCCATACCCTAAGCCCTTCCTAGTCCATCATTCAAATTTGAATGGAGTTGGCCGTGACCCATGCCATGTGGCAGCAATCGATTGGTTGGTGCATAGCCATTGCCCGACGGCCAGCCCATGGGCCGGGCCGGGCCTGACGACCAGAATTTTTATGTTGAAAAATCATCCTATAAACATACCTCCTTTTAACCATTTTTACACACCAATTCTATTCTCTCTTTTTAATTCTCACAACTCAAATTTTCACAATTTTCAACTTTTCACGACTCGTATTATTATTTTTTGTTAAGTAACTTTAAATAATTGAATTAATCCAAATCCATCTTTATTTAAAAGATTACTACGGCGGGCGGAAGAAAGAACGTTCATCATGAAGGAACCGTCAATAATGATACCAACTTGTATTTCAGTAAGGTTAGTATTTGTACTCTGTATTATTTTTTATGCATACTAGAGTTTATTTATTTAGTACTTATTATTATAAATTATTATTAGTTCACAATTCCACTCACGACTTTACTACAATGCCACCTCCATACGAACCTATGGGTGAAGTTTCAAATAAGAATAAGAAGTCATGGGTTTGGGCATTTTATGAGAGGACTCTCGACACAGTATCAACGCGTTGCAAAATGATTTGTCTTGTATGCAAAAATCAAAAGAAAATTACTATTTTTCTTGGAAGATTGGTACCGGAACCGGAACACTAGCTCGTTATTTGGTAAATGAACACGGTATGACTAAGGATAATCATGATCAAGAATGTTCAGATGATCAATATCAACTATTCAGCTATTTCTCGAAAGCGCCAGGTGGAGGTATGCCTTTTGTTTACAATCAACAAAAAATAATTGAAGGATTTGCTAAATATGTTACTCTTGATTACATGCTTTTAAGTCATGGTGAGAGTCAAAATTTAGAAATTATGACTAGGACTTTAATGCAACCGACATATAGAAGAATACCAAGGACTACTCTTAAACCTCGTATTTAATAACAATATTATATTCAACGTGCTCAATTAAATGAATTTTTAAAAAGATTTGAAGGTTGTATATGTCTTACTAGTGATTGTTGGACTTCTCCAACTGACAAACCTTATCTTTACATTATGGTTCATTGGATTGAAACTGAATATGTGATAGAAAAGCGTATTATTGCTTTTGATATTATGAAGGAATCACATGCCGCTAAAAAATCTGAAGATAGAATAATTGAATATTGTAAGGAATTTAATATATTAGATAAAGTGCTTTCTCTTTCTCTCGATAATGCGTCCGCGAATAATAGATGTATGGAATATTTATTGGACGAATTGCCTTTACTTGCAAATATTGTTTTTATGCATATTAGATGTTGTGCTCAGGTCTTGAATTTATCAGCTAAAAAAGGCATTGATATGATTTCACATCTTTTAAATCCGATTATAAAAATAATTAAATGGCTAAGACTGGGTCAACATATTAGGAGATATTATAAACATCTAAGGAACATAATTTAAAACAAAAAAAATGGAGCATTGATAGACCTACACGTTGGAATATTACTTTTAAATTGCTTGATGATGCTATTCCTTATAAAAAAATTATTCCTCAACTATATAACTCCGATCCCAAATATTTAGCCGAGCAAGACCTCATAACTGATGCTCATTGGGAACTTGCTACAATTATTTATAATATACTATGTGCTTATGATAATATGTTTATTTTCTTATATTTATGAACCTAATGTACATTTGGTTATTTTAAAATATTGGTAAAATTATTGGTTGTTAAGTGAACACCAAAATAATATATATTTATCTCAACTTATTTTTAAATGCAAGAAAAATGGTTAGAGTAATTGTATACATTTCCTTACATATATGGTGTTGCATGTTTTCTTGACTTCTATGTGAAAAATAAGCACTCGGTAAGCTTCTTGATTATTATTATAATACATTAGGTAATATTTTTTTTGATAGTGAGGGGTATGTAAATGAGTGTGTCAAATATTAGCTTCATTAGTTGATTGGTATATTAGAAAATATAAACCAGAGGTTCTAGCTTCTCTGTCAACTTCAAAAAATAAAGATAGATTGATCAATTTACATCTTCAGCCAAAAAAACAAAATCAGCATCAATCTCTACTTCTTCAACTTCTTCTAGTCAAATCTTAAAGGAGTATTTTAGATTTTTGCATGAGCTTGATGCCGAATTTGAGATTTTAAAATGGTGGAAATTATGTGAAGAATAATATCCTATATTGACTAGAATTGCAAGGGATATCCATGTAGTTCCAGCCTCTACAATTGCTTCGGGGTCTGCTTTTGGTGCAGGTAGAAGAGTTATAATAGATAAACGGACATCTTTGTCGCCCGACGTTGTGAATATTCTGATCTGTAACAAAGATTGGGAACAAGCAGAAAAAATGTCAAGGATGGACGGAAGAAGAAGATGAACACAACGAGGATAATGATCCGTGAATGATGATGGGCTCTTCATCCAAATCGAGAGCTTCGGCGAGTGGCCAACACGACATTAATCACCTCATCCTACCTTCAAGTTCCAAGTAAGTAAAGAGTTAAGTAAAAAAAACTACGTGGACTTTGGTTCCTTACGATACATGAGCAACTTAATTTTAAAAGTTAGATTAAATTCCAAAAAATAATCTAATTTTTACAAATTAAGTCCAAGTCCAATTTTTTCCTCTTTTCTCCCTATTTAATTTAGTGTTAACATATTTTAAAAATTCAAAATAAATTTTTCTAAATTGATTTTTTTAATTAATATTAACTAATTTATTTTAAAAATTCAAAACAAAATTTTCAAGTTGATTTTTGATTTAATGTTAACATATTTTTAAATTCTATACAATTTTTTTTATTTTTTATTAATATTCAGCCCGGGCCGTGCCCGACCCAGATCGGCCCAGGACACTCAGAGGCAGACGGGCAGTGGGTTGCGGCCGCTAGAGATGTTAAACGGGCTAGCCCTAGCAGTTCCGGGCTAGCCCTAGCGGGCTTCGGGCTAAACGGTCCGGGCCAAAAAAGCCCGAATTTAAATGGGCTAGGAAATATCGGCCCTAACCCTAACCCTAACGGGTTTCGGGCTAAACGGGCTAAATATTTAAAAAATCTATTTTTTATTTCTTTATAAGTCATAAAACAAAAAAAAAACACTAACAATATATTTTATATATATAGTAACAAATATATTATAATAAATATAACAAAAATACACTTTTATGTATATATATATAAACACACTATATTAACAAATACAGTAATAATATACATTATATATAATATTAATATATATTACATATATAATATTAATATATATTATATATAATATTAATATATGTTATATAAATATAGTATTACTGTAAGTTGAAATTAATAATACATATATCGGGCTTCGGGCTAGCGCTAACGGGTTTCGGGCTAGCCCTAATGGGCTTCGGGCTAAACGGTCCGGGCCAAAAAAGCCCGGATTTAAACGGGCTAGGAAATATTGGCCCTAACCCGATTTTTTAGCGGGTTAAACGGGCCAGCCCGGTGGGCCCGAGCCCGTTTAACATCTCTAGCGGCCGCCCTGCCCAGGCCCAGCTAGGCCCATCCCGCCACAAACATGGGCCGGTCCGGGACTCCCTATTCCCAGTTCGGCCCGAGCCCAACCCAGCCCGGGCCATGGCCACCTCTAGTGTAATATCTGGGGATAATTTTTTTTTCTCGTGTTACTGTTGAGTTGTACGTATTCATTTGGAATTGTAAAGTGTTGTTGTTTTGGACTGATACAATATATATTGTGTTGGGATATTTCAGGAGCGAAATAATTTTACTTGTCGTCGGGTTGGTTTCGTCGTTTGAATGTTGGTTGGAGAGTTTGGATTTTTGGCTAAGTATACTAGCCATAACGTACGCTACAGATGTAATACCCACGATTTTCGTTCCAGTTATTTTGGATTTTTTTCGAATATTTCCCGGTTGTCGAGTGCTGGTATTATTTTCTCGACAACTGATTTTGGCGTTTAAGACCGTAGGTGATGATTGGTTATCCGTCGTTTTCATTTCGGATCGATGATATTGTCCCCGAGTATTTTGTCGTGTTCGTTCCGTGCGATTTCGGAAAATCGAGTCGTCGAATCATGGTGGTCGGGCACTGGCCGAACGATTGCGGGCACTGGCCGGACGGGTGCAGGCACCGGCCGGGCGGGTGCGGCAGGAACCGGCATAGCGCACGCTATGGCCGAAAGGTAGCGCATGCTACGGCCGGGAGGCAGCGCACGCTACGACCTGTTGGCTGCGCGCGCTAGTCGGCCGAGGCAGTAGGGGCAGAAAGGTTCTGGACTCGGAGGATCGGCAGGTAGCGCACGCTGCTGTCGGACACTGCGCACGCTACGGCCGGCAGGTAGTGCACGCTACAGCCGGAAGGCTGCTCACGCTACCTAGCCGAGCCAGGAAGTCTCTGGATTGTGGCCTGGGCCGACAACGCACGTGTTCAGCGCATGATGGCGGGCCCGACCGAACATTCTCGACCATGACCGCCCGCTAGCGCACGCTAGCTCGGCAGTCTAGCGCACGCTAGGCTGCACCAGTATAAATATGACCGAGCAGTCATATTTTCTCCCGTTTTTCATTTCTTTCCCTTCCTGTCTGCGACTGGAGTCTTGGAGGTGACGAAGGCATGTTGTTATACAACTAATCCACGATGTTTGGGAGCTGATAACATCGATTAATCACTCCATAACATCCTTCAATCCAGCGAATCAAGGTTAGTTTTCCTAAAATCCTAGTTTTGGGAAAAATTGGAGATATTGTTGATTTCTTCCGTTTGATTCGTTATAACTTAGAATATTGATGGATTGATGATTATTAAGTTGTTTTATATCGAATTCCTTGTTTTTCCATGGTTGGATTGCCGAGGATTCTTCGTTTTATTGAGTTTCTAATCGACACCTTGAAAGTGTTCGATAAAATGTCACAAAGGGGATTCAGGCGTTCTACGATTATTCTTCCTCGTTCGATCGTCAATTTATTCACGGTATTATGTTGGGGTCAGGTTCCATGCGAAGAACTCGAGTCGGAATCCTTCCGTTCGCAGTTTTCCGATCGGTTGTGTTACCATCGTTTTCGCCGGAGAGTTGTGGGCGTTTGAGGTTTTCCGGTTGAGCCATGTTCGTCGGAGTGTCCGGCATCGACTATCGAGGCAAGTATCTTGCCCATCCATTACGTGTTTTGTGAATATGATGGTTGAAAATTGACGATACGTGCTAAACGAATTGTTTACAACCATTTTTCTAAAGAATCAGTATATTTACAATTATGGTTTTCTTAAAGGACGAATCTTGTGTTCGAGACTTAATGTGCTTATTTGACTATGTGTGTTAGTGTTGAGTATAGAAACTCCCTACCTTCGGATGATGTCATTAGGTGTGAATATGTCGTCGGTAATTTGTAGTTAAATCCTTTTGTTATAAATTGTGCGTGGATTAATGTGGTTATCGGTGGATATATGAGTTGTGTGATATTGGTTGTGTCGTTCGGTATTATTGAGATAAGTGTGTTTCTTTGTGGACAGTATTAATTTTAGGTCGTGAGTATGTGTTGGATAATATGGCCATTTTAGAAAAATACCTCGACTATATATATTGTGATTGACTCTTGAGGATTGCGGTTTTGGAAATGAGAATTGATGAGAGTTGTAAGTTTTCTCGGGTACTCTCACTCGGGGATTGACTCGACGGGGTCACACGGGGACCTGGTGGCTTAGCGGCTGGACCGGGTCGCGAGAGTTACTTCGAGTGGGCATTCTCACCTGGGGATTGCTCGATGGGGCACACAGGGACTTGGTGGCTTGAGGGCCGGACCGGGTCGCGAGAATTGCCAGAATGTTTGTACTGTTGATTAATTGTGATATGTCCGGAATATCACAATGCTTGTGCTCGGAGTCGAGAGACATTATATATCGAGTCTTGGTGTTTGGCTAAAATGGCATAAAAATAATGTGTTATGTGTAATGTATTTTTGGAAGTGAATGAACGGGTCGTGGACCCTGTGTTGGTGATCGAAATGGTTGGGTCGTGGACCCTGTATTTTATGACTGGAATGAATTGGGTTGTGAACCCCGTGTTTTGTTAATCGGTTTTGCATTTTTGGGAAAATGAACTTTGGGGCGGTGACCCTAAGTGGCTTTGGTAGAATTAAGAACTTTTCAATCACAAATATTTTCAAAACTCCCGAGATTTGGAAGTGTTTTGAAAGTGTTTACTTGTTTTGTTTTACTTTCAAGACTTGAACTATTTTTAATTATCAAAATATCTCGGGAAGTCTTTTGTTGTATTCTCGAAATGTGTTATGTATGGCTCGTATTTGCACTTTATACTTGTACTAGCAAAACAGTGGAGTTCTGCTAACCCCCGAGTATTCGGGGGGTGGATGTCTGTTTTTGCATCTAGGTACATGCAGGTTTGGGAGCAAAACACAGGATCGGCGCGAAGGATGATGGAAGGCGAATGATACTAATCACACGAAGGCCATTGTTGGATGCTGTCAGTCAGAGTTTGTGTATGGTCTTTCTTCTGTCGTATTTTTGGTTTGAGAGTGTATTTTACCCATGCATGGGTATGAGTCGAGGTAGAAATGTGCATTTTGACTTGTATGTTTGTGATGAAAGACCAACTTGGTCTACAGATTTGGTATTTTATCATGTCGGTATGTAATTTATTGTGTGGTTTTGATGCCTAGCCTGGTGGAATCTCACGGAGAGGGTCTGCGGCGTGTAATATTCCCGGTTTGATTCTGGGGGTGTTACATTTATGGTATCAGAGCTTTAGGTTGCGGAAACCTAGGCTATCGGGTCCAGTAGGGTATTGTCGTGTCTTTTTCTGTCAGATTGTGTCTGTCTAAGTCATGTCGCGACGCGTCGTTTGTGATGTCGGCCGTGATTAGTATCGAGGTGCAGCCATCATCTTCGTGCGATATGTGGATTGTAAGTCTCCCTACTATATTGTGCCTTGTGATATACGAGCTTGTATGATTTTGTGTTATGACGTGGAGTTTAAAGGTGATTTGTGATTATGTGGCCTATGTTGTTTACAAGTTTTGATGAAACAACCCGAGGTACCAAAAGTACTTTTAAAGTTTATTTTGAATAGCATACAAATCCAAGGATTTTCAAAAGATTTCCTTTAAAAGGATACCTCGTGGATTTTCTTTCCGAGTTGTTATTGGTTACCTTATGTGATATGTCATGCTAAGTTGGTACTTTAGCATATTATTTTCGCGAAGTGGTGCAATCGTATTAAGTGAGGATCCGCTTAGTATGCCGAGGGACAGCGGACGCGACCGTGACCGCGGTACAGTTGGTTATGGAGATTAGATGCGGGACCAAGAGGATATGGCCGGGAAGGTTGATATTCAAGCACTTCGTTTCGTTGTTTAGGTTTCGGGGACGAAACCTCTTTTAAAGGTGATATGATGTAATACCCACATTTTTTTTCTTCTCGTTTCTATTTCGTTCGATCGTATTGAGGCGATTGTGTTCGTTAATGCTTCTGACCTTGTATTGTTTCTTACCTTTGTCATTCGAGCGAGTTTTGATATTGTTCCAAATTGATGTGTATATCGTTGTGATCTCTCCAAGTTCGGATCGATTTCTTGTGAACCGTGTTCGAAATTAACACCTCGTGATTCCTACGAGTTTATTGATGTCTTGATTTGAGGTGTGAACGTCATAGTTGATCGTTGTCGTTCGATCATTGCTATTTGTTCGTCGTTGTACAATCATTATTGTTTGATCTCGAAATCGTGATTATTGAACATCTGGGCTATTTTGTAATTTCCATAAGTGTTGAGAAATTGTCTTCGTATTTGATCTTCCAAATCTGTGAGTTACTGGAATTTCATACCTTTCAGCGTTGGAATCGTGATTTGATTTTGTATTGCTCGGTTTTATCAACCGCAACGATTCATTCTCGTCGCTTTTCGTAAGCATTCTTGCGTATTGAATCGGATTGTAGTGGCTTTATACTGCGTGGAGTTCTGGTGTGTTGTCGAGAGTCGCCTTGCTTTTGTTTTAAGTTTCGGGACGAAACTTATTTTTAGGGGAGTAGAATGTAATACCCACGATTTTCGTTCCAGTTATTTTGGATTTTTTTCGAATATTTCCCGGTTGTCGAGTGCCGGTATTATTTTCTCGACAACTGATTTTGGCGTTTAAGACCGTAGGTGATGATTAGTTATCCGTCGTTTTCATTTCGGATCGATGATGTTGTCCCCGAGTGTTTTGTCGTGTTCGTTCCGTGCGATTTCGGAAAATCGAGTCGTCGAATCATGGTGGTCAGGCACTGGCCGGACGGTTGCGGGCACTGGCCGGACGGGTGCAGGCACCGGCCGGGCGGGTGCGGCAGGAACCGGCGTAGCGCACGCTATGGCCGGAAGGTAGCGCACGCTACGGCTGGGAGGCAGCGCACGCTACGGCCTGTTGGCTGCGCGCGCTAGTCGGCCGAGGCAGTAGGGGCAGAAAGGTTCTGGACTCGGAGGATCGGCAGGTAGCGCACGCTACTGTCGGACACTGTGCACGCTACGGCCGGCAGGTAGCGCATGCTACAGCCGGAAGGCTGCGCACGCTACCTGGCCGAGCCAGGAAGTCTCTGGATTGTGGCCTGGGCCGATAGCGCATGTGTTCAGCGCATGATGGCGGGCCCGGCCGAACATTCTCGACCATGACCGCCCGCTAGCGCATGCTAGCTCGGCAGTCTAGCGCACGCTAGGCTGCACTAGTAGAAATATGACCGAGCAGTCATATTTTCACCCGTTTTTCATTTCTTTCCCTTCCTGTCTGCGACTGGAGTCTTGGAGATGACGAAGGCATGTTGTTATACAACTAATCCACGATGTTTGGGAGCTGATAACATCGATTAATCACTCCATAACGTCCTTCAATCCAGCGAATCAAGGTTAGTTTTCCTAAAATCCCAGTTTTGGGAAAAATTAGGGATATTGTTGATTTCGTCCGTTTGATTCGTTATAACTTAGAATATTGATGGATTGATGATTATTAAGTTGTTTTATATCGAATTCCTTGTTTTTCCATGGTTGGATTGCAGAGGATTTTTCGTTTTATTGAGTTTCTAATCGACACCTTGAAAGTGTTCGATAAAATGTCACAAAGGGGATTCGGTCGTTCTACGATTATTCTTCCTCATTCGATCGCCAATTTAGTCACGGTATTATGTTGGGGTCAGGTTCTGTGCGAAGAACTCGAGTCGGAACCCTTCTGTTCGCGGTTTTCCGATTGGTTGTGTTACCGTCGTTTTCTCCGGAGAGTTGTGGGCGTTCGAGGTTTTCCGGTTGAGCCATTTTCGTCGGAGTTTCCGGCATCGACTATCGAGGCAAGTATCTTGCCCATACATTACGTGTTTTGTGAATATGATGGTTGAAAATTGACGATACGTGCTAAACGAATTGTTTACAACCATTTTTCTAAAGAATCGGTATATTTACAGTTATGGTTTTCTTAAAGGACGAATCTTGTGTTCGAGACTTAATGTGTGTTAGTGTTGAGTATAGAAACTCCCTACCTTCAGATGATGTCATTAGGTGTGAATATGTCGTCGGTAATTTGTAGTTAAATCCTTTTGTTATAAATTGTGCGTGTATTCATGTGGTTATCGGTGGATATATGAGTTGTGTGATATTGGTTGTGTCGTTCGGTATTGTTGAGATAAGTCCGTTTCTTTGTGGACAATATTAGTTTTAGGTCGTGAGTATGTGTTGGATAATATGCCCATTTTAGAAAAATACCTCGACTATATATATTGTGATTGACTCTTGAGGATTGCGGTTTTGGAAATGAGAATTGATGAGAGTTGTAAGTTTTCTCGGGTACTCTCACTCGGGGATTGACTCGACGGGGTCATACGGGGACCTGGTGGCTTAGCGGCTGGACCGGGTCGCGAGAGTTACTTCGAGTGGGCATTCTCACCTGGGGATTGCTCGACGGGACACACAGGGACTTGGTGGCTTGAAGGCCGGACCGGGTCGCGAGAATTTCCAGAATGTTTGTACTGTTGATTAATTGTGATATGTCCGGAGTATCACAATGCTTGTGCTCGGAGTCGAGAGACATTATATATCGACTCTTGGTGTTTGGCTAAAATGGCATAAAAATAATATGTTATGTGTATGTATTTTTGGAAGTGAATGAACGGGTCGTGGACCCTGTGTTGGTGATCGAAATGGTTGGGTCGTGGACGATGTATTTTGTGACTGGAATGAATTGGGTTGTGAACCCCGTGTTTTGTTAATCGGTTTTGCATTTTTAGGAAAATGAACTTTGGGGCGGTGACCCTAAGTGGCTTTGGTAGAATTAAGAACTTTTCAATCACAAATATTTTCAAAACTCCCGAGATTTGGAAGTGTTTGCAAAGTGTTTACTTGTTTCGTTTTACTTTCAAGACTTGAACTATTTTTAATTATCAAAATATCTCGGGAAGTCTTTTGTTGTATTCTCGGAATGTGTTATGTATGGCTCGTATTTGCACTTTATACTTGTACTAGCAAAACAATGGAGTTTTGCTAACCCCCGAGTATTCGGGGGGTGGATGTCTGTTTTTGCATCCAGGTACATGCAGGTTTGGGAGAAAAACACAGGATCGGCGCGAAGGATGATGGAAGGCGAATGATACTAATCACACGAAGGCCAGTGTTGGATGCAGTCAGTCAGAGTTTGTGTATGGTCTTTCTTCTGTCGTATTTTTGGTTTGAGAGTGTATTTTACCCATGCATGGGTATGAGTCGAGGTAGAAATGTGCATTTTGACTTGTATGTTTGTGATGAAAGACCAAGTTGGTCTACGGATTTGGTATTTTATCATGTCGGTATGTAATTTATTGTGTGGTTTTGATGTCTAGCCTGGTGGATCCTCATGGAGAGGGTCTGCGGCGTGTAATATTCCCAGTTTGATTCTGGGGGTGTTACAACAGATGTAGCATTACGTGCGCTAGCGTGTTTCCATTACGTACGTTATGCCTGTAAGGTTACGTACGTAATGCTTGGTAGGTGGTAGGAACCTTCCTCGTAGTCACTTTCGGCCTGTGGGTCCCGAGCATCTTCCGATCGGATCTTACTATTGCAGTCAACGGACCCTTACGTACGTTAAGAGGTCAACTCTACGTACGTAATGCAGGTAGCTTGTTAACGTACGTAATATATTTTTGTTTACGTACGTTAAGGCCTTCGTATTTCAGTTCAGTTAGTTCTGGATTTTACATTACGTATGTTAATGTTAAGGCATAGCATACGTAATGCCTCTTACGTACGTTAACCTTAGTGTATAACGTACGTAATGAGTTTATCGGTCTATTTATGTTGGCTTCTTATTTCATTTCCTCACGAACCAAAACACATTTTCTCTCCCTAGAATCGTCCGTTTGGACTTGTTATTGATATTTAGCCTCTTTCAATTCGATCTTGATCATCCTATCTTGGATTGAAGCTTGAAGTTGGAAGCTTGTTGGTGCTCCTTTGGTGTCTGGAGGGTTTTTCTTGTTCTTCTTTGGTAAGTTCCCTCAATCTCTTGTTCTTCAAGTGATTTTCGAGTTTGATGATGATGTTGTTGTTGTTTCATCAGGTATTGTTGGATTGGTGGAGTATATCATGATTCTTGATGAGTTTTTATGAACTTTTGATGAAGAACATGATGGTATTGCTTGAGTTGGATTATGTTCTTGATGTTTTAGATTGTTTGGAGGTTTTAATCATGTCTAGGAAGGATTATGTTAAGATTGTTATATGATTAACATAGTCTTGAGATGATTATTGTTGTTGGTGGTGTTCTTGAAAGATTATAACCATTTTAGTAAGGATTTATGATGATTTAGGAGGTTATTATCATAATTTCAAAATGGTTAAATTAATCTTGTTGATTAATCTGAATTCTTGAAGAATTAGTGATTGATGTTAGTAGAGACATCATGTCTATTGAGATGATGATGTTCTTGAAGTTTTTGAGGATGGCATTGGTAGTATTATCATCTTAGAGATGTTGTTTTGATGTTGTTCTTAAGTGATTCTTGTTGAATTGTTCCACAAGTGTTAAGAACATTTGATCATGTCGATTTTAATATTTTGGAGGATGTTAGGATTCATAGTTGAGAACTATGACATTCGTTGGTAGAGTTTAACCGATTCGGGGTTGAATTGGGTTTGTCCTTGGTGTTGTTTTCCATTGATTTTGTGTTATTGAATGAATCATTTTTTATTCAAGGTTGTTCAAGTGTTTGTGATCGTCGGTATGTGCCGTTCGTCTTTTTGTGCCAGGACGTTGATCGTGGAAGGACTTTCTCACCTTCAGTTTGAGGCAAGTTTTATACTTGTACTAGTCAGTGAGATTAATATTATCATATATGTGTATGAATGTATTGTATCATTTCAAGACTTAGTCTGTTCGTGATTTGTTGATATTCGGGAATTGTTTGATGCAATACCCTTCGGCAATTATGCTAGATATTATTGTTATTCGTTAACGACCGGTTTAAGGCATTGAGATTCTTGTTGATACTGATGTTGTCGATAGCCGGTTCGCGGTATCGATGTATCGATTATTATTGTTGACGTTAATGTCGTTCTGAGACATCGTTCAATCTTTATTATCGAATTGGAACCGTTGCTATGATGTTGTATTGGCCGATTGAAGGAGTTTGATATATTCGTTTATCATCTCTATTTCGGTGGTCTGTTTAAGGCGTCGGGACATCTATTCTAACGTATCATTAGTTATAGATTGACCATTCTAAGGTAATCGAGGTATTGAATTGGGATTATCTAAGATAATTCCCATCGGTTGTACTATCAGTTATCGATTAACCGTTCTAAGGTAATTGAGGTATTTGTTGTGCGGCGATTTATACGCCTCGATGGCGATCGGTATAAGGGCCGAGCGACCGAGTTCGCGACCGAATAAGCTATGTCAAACTTGCCGAATCGAAGGTAGCAGTCCACCTTCGAGTATCTAGCGATCGACTCCCAAGGCGATCGCCTTTTGGCACATAGCGATCGACTTTAGTGCCCGACCAAGGGCGACCGTCCTGTGCCACGAACAAGGCCGTCGTCCGTCAAAGTCTATGAAGACTGGATCACGAAGCAAGGACCCATGTGCAGATCCGCGAAAGGCATCGCAGAACATGGATCGTTGACTCCAGCCCATCGGTTGATGTCAGTGACAAGGACAGTTTCACCTACCGACAGACCCGCCGAAAGGTCCTAAGTAGGGCCTCCCAGGACAGCGACACAGACGCGTGTTGGCCTCTCATTGGTTCGCACTTATGGCAGCCAGCAACTTCTGCGGACTTTAAGGAGACCAACCCATGTGCTAAAGACGATCGCATCCAAGTATTATAATACAGTAGAGGTGATCGCCCAGCGACTCCCAGTCCTATAAATAAAGAGCCTCCAGAAAGTGTAAAAAAGGTTGACGAGGTTGGCAACTACACTCACGAAAGTTCCCAAAACACATTCGGAAAAGTATCTCCTCCCGCCTTTCTCTCTTGAATCTATTTTAGGATTTCTCTCTCAGCACCTCTCAACCAAAAGACGGTCGGCAGAGGCAAGAACTCCCTATAGTTCAGATTCGAAGAGATTCACAAGCTCAGAAGCTCAGACACTCAGCTAATACACACTGTGGGAGACCGTCGATTTCTCACAATCGTCACAGCACTCCATCGTTGTTACAAGAACTCTCAGAGCATCATCTCTGGTTCTTCCGGAAATCTTCACGCTCAATATCTAAGATAACTAGGGTCTTTACACTCATTGTAATTGTACTCTAACATTAATATTTGTACTCCCAAGTATTTGTATTAATAATATCTCGCGAGAGCATTCAAGCCCGGGACTAACAACCGCGGCAAATCTTGTGTTATTTACTGTCCCCACGGACGTGCTCTCGCATTTGTTTGTTACTCGACCATTCCAGCTATATTATCTCCGGATAATATTTTGGGTAACAACAATTGGCGCTAGAAGAAAGGGGATCTTAACCTTCATTTTTATTCATACCGTCCCAAAGAACACTCACTGTTCTCCGGGGCATATGCTTGAAGAAACACTCACTGTTCTTCAAAGAAAAACCTTCATAATAATGGTGTCTGCCACCACAGCAAAGAGAACCGCTCTCCGAACCCCCGTACATCATATTCTAGCTCAATCCGAGCCCCAGCCTACGGCAGAGGGTAGCCGCGGCGACGCGAGACTCTCGATCCCGTACCTGAGGGGCGGCCCCAGCCTTTCGCTCGATCAGTTCTAAACCGCGGAACAGATCGAGGAGGCTATGGCCATCCTAAGGGAGCGATGGAGAGCATGCGCAGCGCCCTCTATAACCCCCTCGGCCATCCGCCGCGCGGGCAAACGGAAGTTCAAGGGGTTACTGGTCGAGCGATCGTCAGAAAACTCCAATTCGCGAGAAAAGGATCTCGCTAGGCGGGACGGTTCCGTCTTCAGCCGCTTAGGAAGCGATCCATCATGGCGACCGGGGCATTCTGGCCACAACCACGAGACGATGGAATCCGAGTCCGTCACCAGGAGTTCGACATACCCAACTCCCAGCCAAATACATGATAGCCATTTGGCCCTCCTCTGCCGAATAGTCGAGCCACTCGGCAAGAACATCATCGACGGTGGATCCAGGGGTTAGTACTTGATCACCTCGGCTCTCGCTCCGAGCGCCTAGCCGCGAGCAGCCGGACTGCGATGATGGCCGCTATGCAATGCCAGCTCGACGAGATGAAAGCGCTCTTAGATACTGGGGCAAGCGCCAGTAGAAAGATCATCGGACGACTGAGCCACTCGCGGTCCACATCAAAGCTTGCCCCGTGCAACCAAGGATCGCCCTGTAATACCCGTAATTTTTGTTCCCCGGAAATTTTCTATTTTTGGCGGAAGTCTATTTTGACGACTTGCTTGGGACCGTTTCGTCATCCTGAGAATGATTAATTCTACCCTTTTTGTCATCCGAGTTCGTTTCGGTATCGTTCTGTTGAATTCCGTGTTCTTTAGCGACTTTTCCACGTTTGAGTTCGACTTTGTTAAATCACCATAAATTCTTGGAAACTCCAAAAAATCTGAATCTTGGCAATATTATAAAGCATCGAGTTAGCTTTCCAATGGTTCAAACGGTGAGTCAATCGGAGTCCAGACGAGGGAGTTATAGTCGAAATAGCTAAGTCACTCTCATTTTCCAGATTCGGCCAAAACCGCCTGTACCCGGTGCCGCGACACACCTGAGCTGAGCCGCGGCACACTGCCGAGCCCTGGGAGCAAATTTTGGGCCTGTGCCGCGGCACACCTATACTGAGCCGCGACACACATGACAGTTTACCCTATATCTGCGTTTTTTTTTGTGCGATTCAACCGATGCTTTTTCATTTCTTCACCTTCACACAGGAGAGAAGGCTTGAGAGAGGGAAGTTTCTTCATCTATCACTTGAGTGGGTGACTTCCTTCATCTATTTTCGATTGTGAAGCCCGGATCATCGTTCTATCGCGTGCTCTTCGAATCATAGTGCTTGAATCTTCAAGAGGTAATTTCTCCAACATCTTGGATTTCGATTTTGTGTTGGGTAATGATGTTTTGGATGTTAAAATCATGGGGTATGAAGTGATATACGCATGATTATGGACTTGTTGGAGTATTCATCGGATTATTGAAAGATTATTCAAGAACACTTCGAATTTTGTGTTGGAAATTGGGGATTTTGTTTGACTTCATCCTTTTAATCCGTAGTAATTTAGATTAGTGATGGATTGATGATGATTTAGGTGTATTCTATCATTTCCATCGTTATTCCACGGTTGGAGTGTATTGATTCGTCGTTTCGGTTGAGTTATTAGTCGACGCCTTGAAGGTGTCCGACAAAAGGTCTAAGAGGGGGTTTTGCGTTATGCGATTATTATTCATCGTACGATTGTTGATTTATCATTGATATGACTTAGGACGAAATCCTTGTGAAGAATCAAGTCGGAACCCTTCCGCTCGTCGTCTTCTTCGTGGTTCAAGCTTCCCGGTCGAACCGTGTTCTTCGGGATCTTGAACGATTATTAAGGCAAGTATACATTTATGATTATACGTTCGACTTTGAAAGTATGAAATATTGATGGTATGATTATTTCTAGCCACTCCGGGACGGGCCTATGGTCCTCTCGAGGGTTTCGTAGCCTGCAGTGCGATTCCATGGTTGATATGAACGAACCGCTTTCTACGGCATTCATATGAAATAATGTTGGCATGTAATGAACGAACCGCTTTGACGGCATTCCTACATGTAACGGCGTATGATATGAGCGAACCGCTTTCTACGGCATTCATATGAAATAATGTTGGCATGTAATGAGCGAACCGCTTTGACGGCATTCCTACATGTAACGGCGTATGATATGAACGAACCGCTTTCTACGGCATTCACATACGTCTTGAGATTTTAGTCATTAGGAATACTAGTATTAAATTGATGAAATTAACGTTATTTATTAATTGATGGATTACATTAACTATATTGACGAGGAATATTATGTTTCATAATGTAATACTTGCAAAAGCTATTCGACGGCTAACCCTTTATGGGAAATACGTTTCATGTATTTCAGTTCCGGAGAGCGGACAGTGGGTACCGGTCGGCATGAAGATGATGGGCAAGTGTGATACCGTGTTTTGTCTCCGGTTATTTTCTTGGATTCCTCCATTCAGTTGTTGTCTTGGAATGGATTTTTAAATACTCGAGTATTGTATTTCAGTTTCCTTGATGTTCCGGCCTGTGTTGCCGAGGTATTGATTTGTGCAGTGATGTATATGGTTTCTTTGGTTATGGTTTTTGAATACCATTTGTATCGTCTTTCTTTCTATTGTATGTAGACCTTATCGGTCAAGTGTATAGTTCCGCGTATGTTTAGCCTTGTGGGTCCCACGGCGGGGCTCACGGCGCTGTAATATACCCTGAATAACTTGGGGGTGTTACAGAATATGGTATCAGAGCTTAGGTTTATGGATACCTAGGCTGTCAGTCTTTTGGGTCGATTGAGTCGGCATTTGCCCACAATATCACTACTCTGCCATCATCACAGTGCGACCGGTACTTGTAAGTCCTCTCACTCTTCTCGTATTTTTCTTAATCGTTTCGTTTATAGCTTGGTATTCTTGGGAATTGGTCACTTCGAGAATGTGTGATTCGGATTATACTTACGCACGTGTGTGCCTTTCAGAATGTTGGCTGAAAGTAGGAAGAATCGTGGCTGTGGTCACGGACGTGAACTCTTCCTTGAGATTTTGTTAAGTTGCTAATGGCGATAATGGTGTGTATCGATATTATGTTGAGACTTTGTTTAGGAGTCGCATGCTAGTATCACGGGAGATCTTCGACTTCGCAGACTTGTAAGTATGTTGTTCGAATTATTCGATAATTCTTGGTGAAATTGAATTCCGTTGAAATGTTGTTTATTTAGTGATTGTAAGTTTCGAGGACGAAACTTATTTTTAAGGGGGGTAGAGTGTAATACCCCGATTTTTCGGATATATTTTTTTTTTCGTTTATATATTGAATATCGTGGATGGTTAATTATGCTCGAGGACGTTGTGAACGTATGACAATGTTATTGAATTGAGTATATGTATTGATTTTGCCGTATGCTCGTATTTGGTATGTCATGACTTTGGACAGGAATTGTTGAAATTGGCTAAGTATGGAATTATTACGTACATTAATAAGGTGAGATTACGTACGTAAGATTGGCATGGTTACGTACGTTAAGGCTAAGGTATTACGTACGTAACGAAGGCATCGGACGTAACCGAGTCACGGTCGGCAGTGGGACCGCTTCGCAACTTTCGGCGGAGGATGTTGACAGTGAGTCAACGACGCGTGTTACGACGTTATACGGACGTGTTACGCACGTTATACGGACGTGTTACGACGTTATACGGGGACGTGTTACGTCGTAACACAACCATCAGACCGTAGCAAGTCAACCGGTATATTACGACGTTATATGGTATGGGTTACGACGTAATGGATCGCACGGAATGAGACGGTGAGTTGGTTACGCATTTATGGATATTGGATTACGACGTTAAAGTTGTTACGCACGTTAAGAAAGGACACTTACGTACGTAATGAGAGTGCAATTTATATATTGAAGTGTTGCCTTTCATTTCTCTCACGATCCTTTGAGATATTTCTCTCCAAAACTCGTCCCTCTTCACTTTTAAGAGTGTTCTAAACACTTTTAACATGATTGTGAGCTTGGAATCATGGAATTAGAGCTTGGTTATGGAACTATTGTTGATTCTTGAAGTGATTTCTTGTGTTATCCATATTCTATGAGGTTTATGTTGAAGGAAGATAATGATATGCTTTGAATATGTTGATTATGATTATGGAATCATAGAGATCTTGATGTTCTTGAGGCCATATGATGACTATGATGATTTAATGATTCTTGGAATGGAGTTCAATTATTCTTTCTTCGTGGTTCGTCCATACAAGGTAATCCTCGTATCCCTTTGATAGTGGCTCATTTTCTCTTTTTGGATTACTACTTGGGAGGGAGTATGTTGGGAATCGTGTATTTTGATGTTCGTCTTATTTCAATGAAAATGCATAAATTGGACTGTACTTTTATCCGCTGCGTGAGTATTTTTGAAATGGATTTTTGGTATTTTGCCAACTGAAATTTTATTTTGTAAAACCGATTCCCTAAACTGAGTTTTTGGCATTTTAACCTTGATCGTTTTGACGGTATTTGGAAAATGATTTTTTTTAGTATTTGAAAAATATTACCGTCATTGGTCTTTTTGGCATTTTTGGAATGACGAGGAAATTGTGCTTAGCCTGGTAAATCCTTGTGAGAAGGGTTTACGGCGTGTAATATTCCCAGGAGGATCTGGGGTGTTACAATTATGGTATCATGTGATAAAGTTATACGAGAGTTATTGGAATTGTAATAAGAGATTTCGGATGTTGATATGATCATTGAGATCTTCTTCATATGGTGATAAGGGTTTTGTTGCGATTCTTGAGATTGTATGAATGACATGATGAAGAAAATGGTAACATGGAGATATATACCTCGGATATGTTGTTCTGAACGTGATTTCGGATATTTCATGTTCTTGAAGAACTCTTGAATTATACGAGATGATAAAAAATTTTTTTTAGAAGTGTTGATGTTTTGAAAATGAATATGGAATATTCATATCTAGAGCTAAACTATGTGTTGGAAATAATATTCGTATAGGAATACGAATGTGATTATGAGTTTGATGAGACTATTATTCATCTCTGAATTTGGAAGCCCATACGTATGGAGCAAATATTCAAATCGAATGATTGGATTGTTTGATAACCTTTTTAATATGATTATCTATTGTTTTGAACCAGTCGGATGATTCGAATTGATGACGGTCATAAGTAAATTTTAACGATGGATTTACGAGAAGGGAACCTTGTCAATTCGTATTTAAGAATTGAGTTTGGAACATTTAGACCCTTATTATTGGTCCGAATTGGTTGCTGATATGATCATCATATTTCGACTCGTATTGTGGACAGGATTTGTAAGTGTCTGAGTTGGATTGTTCAGACTGTGATTAGTCGAGATATGATAAAACGATTGAGTTCGTGGTTTGGTGGTATTGATATTGGTCATCATCGAACCGGTTGATTATCAATCCTTCGTTTTACAATAAGGTATGATGTTTGATCGTGAATTATGACTGTTGTGTTGCGGTTAAAGTTGAAGGGTTCGTAGATTAACTTGGTCGAGACTGAGGGAATTCGTAAGACGAAATCAACTGAATTGGTAACAGTACGTTGTATTGATATCGAGACAAGTTTTATACTCGTACTAATCAATGAGACTAATGTTATCGTGTAGGCGTACGATTGTGTGTATCATTTTGGGACTTGGCCTTTTTATGATTGTATTGATATCAAGGGATTAGTTGACACGACGCCATTGGCAAATTATGCCAAATGTTACTGTTGTTTGTAAATGGCCGGTTCAAGGCATTACATACTTGTTGGTAAAGTTGCTATCGATAGCCGGTTCGCGGTATCGATGTATCGATTATTATTGTTCGCGATTAATGTCGTTCTGAGACATCGTTGAATCTTTGTCGTCGAATTGGATATGTTGCTATGATGTTGCGTTAACCGATTGGGGACGTTTGATATATCCTTTTGTCATCCGTTGAATTATTATTGTCGTGTTGGCCGACTCAAGGCAGCACACTATTATTCTTGTGAACTCGATAATTTTGTGATCGTTGAGGGTTGAGGATTTCCCGAATTGTGGTGTTGTGATTATTGCCGTGTTAATCGGTCCTTAGGGAATTCTCATCCCAGGATGGTTGTTTTGAATATCGTTGGTCGTTTCGATCTTTCATTATTCGTGTGTCATCGTTCACTTGGTGAGTCGTATGATCCATATTGGATGTTTTATCCCTTGAGTTTCGTTGTCATGTTGTATCGTGGCATATCCGGAATCATGTCTGCGTGCCGATTGGTTATGTGTAGGATTTTTAGCCGGGCACCCGATGGTCATGCGTGGATATTTCCGCATTGGACCGTGCACACGAGACGTAGTTCTTGAGGCTAATTAGGTACATTGTCACACGTATATTCTGGATTCCGTATACGGGGTGGACATGTGCACGGACACATTTCCGGATCGGGCGTACTGTGATGTCCCTCTTGAGCTTTATTGATTGATAGTTCGTAGTCCATGTTGTATTGGATATGTCCGACGATTTGCATCCAGTTGTTCATACGCCGAGGGTATGTCCGACGATCAGTTTGCTTCTTTGATATCGTATTGTGATGATTCTGACTTTGGGGTCATTCGGCTTTGAGCCATTGTGATGTATCGGTATTTCCGTTGGAGCCTTCGGGCATTGTGAATTCGTATCTTTTTCGGCATTGGTTTGGTTTACCTTCGGGTAATGTATTGTTGTGTTCTATATTGATGATTCGCCGTTTGGGCGTAAGTTTCGGTTCTTGTGCATCTCGTTAAGTTTTTCCTGGCGAAATATTTCTTCCCCCTACCTGTTTTAAGTTTCGGGACGAAACTTCTTTTAAGGAGGGTAGAATGTAATACCCGTAATTTTTGTTCCCCGGAAATTTTCTATTTTTGGCGGAAGTCTATTTTGACGACTTGCTTGGGACCGTTTCGTCATCCTGAGAATGATTAATTCTACCCTTTTTGTCATCCGAGTTCGTTTCGGTATCGTTCTGTTGAATTCCGTGTTCTTTAGCGACTTTTCCACGTTTGAGTTCGACTTTGTTAAATCACCATAAATTCTTGGAAACTCAAAAAATTCTGAATCTTGGCAATATTATAAATCATCGAGTTAGATTTCCAATGGTTCAAACGGTGAGTCAATCGGAGTCCAGACGAGGGAGTTATGGTCGAAAAAGCTAAGTCACTCTCATTTTCCAGATTCGGCCAAAACCGCCTGTACCCGGTGCCGCGGCACACCTGGGCTGAGCCGCGGCACACTGCCGAGCCCTGGGAGCAAATTTTGGGCCTGTGCCGCGGCACACCTATACTGAGTCGCGGCACACATGACAGTTTACCCTATATCTGCGTTTTTTTTGTGCGATTCAACCGATGCTTTTTCATTTCTTCACCTTCACACGGGAGAGAAGGCTTGAGAGAGGGAAGTTTCTTCATCTATCACTTGAGTGGGTGACTTCCTTCATCTATTTTCGATTGTGAAGCCCGGATCATCGTTCTATCGCGTGCTCTTCGAATCATAGTGCTTGAATCTTCAAGAGGTAATTTCTCCAACATCTTGGATTTCGATTTTGTGTTGGGTAATGATGTTTTGGATGTTAAAATCATGGGGTATGAAGTGATATACGCATGATTATGGACTTGTTGGAGTATTCATCGGATTATTGAAAGATTATTCAAGAACACTTCGAATTTTGTGTTGGAAATTGGGGATTTTGTTTGACTTCATCCTTTTAATCCGTAGTAATTTAGATTAGTGATGGATTGATGATGATTTAGGTGTATTCTATCATTTCCATCGTTATTCCACGGTTGGAGTGTATTGATTCGTCGTTTCGGTTGAGTTATTAGTCGACGCCTTGAAGGTGTCCGACAAAAGGTCTAAGAGGGGGGGTTTTGTGCGTTGTACGATTATTATTCATCGTACGATTGTTGATTTATCATTGATATGACTTAGGACGAAATCCTTGTGAAGAACTCAAGTCGGAACCCTTCCGTTCGCCGTCTTCTTCGTGGTTCAAGCTTCCTACGAACCGTGTTCTTGGGATCTTGGTAAGGATTATTAAGGCAAGTATACATTTATGATTGTACGTTCGACTTTGAAAGTATGAAATATTGATGGTATGATTATTTCTAGCCACTCCGGACGGGCCTATGGTCCTCTCGAGGGTTTCGTAGCCTGCAGTGCGATTCCATGGTTGATATGAACGAACCGTTTCTACGGCATTCATATGAAATAATGTTGGCATGTAATGAACGAACCGTTTTGACGGCATTCCTACATGTAATGGCGTATGATATGAACGAACCGTTTCTACGGCATTCATATGAAATAATGTTGGCATGTAATGAACGAACCGTTTTGACGGCATTCCTACATGTAACGGCGTATGATATGAACGAACCGTTTCTACGGCATTCACATACGTCTTGAGATTTTAGTCATTCCGGAATACTAGTCTTAAATTGATGAATTGACGGATATTGATGAATTGACGGATTACATTTACTTTATTGTCGAGGAGTATTATGTTTCATATTGTTATACTTGCACTAGCTATTCGACGGCTAACCCCTTTATGGGGGAAATACGTTTCATGTATTTCAGGTTCCAGGAGAGCGGACAGGTGGGTACCGGGTCGGCATGAAGATGATGGGCAAGTGTGATACTGTGTTTTGTCTCCGGTTATTTTCTTGGATTCCTCCATTCAGGTTGTTGTACTGGAATGGATTTTTAAATACTCGAGTATTGTATTTCAGTTTCCTTGATGTTCCGGCCTGTGTTGCCGAGGTATTGATTTGTGCAGTGATGTATATGGTTTCTTTGGTTATGGTTTTTGAATACCATTTGTATCGTCTTTCTTTATATTGTATGTAGACCTTATCGGTCAAGTGTATAGTTCCGCGTATGTTTAGCCTTGTGGGTCCCACGGCGGGGCTCACGGCGCTGTAATATACCCTGAATAACTTGGGGGTGTTACACGCCCCTCCCAAAACACCTCTATATGAAGGGAGATCGGACCCCGAGACTCACCTAAGCAAGTTTCGAATTTACAAGACCGGGTGTGGGGCACCAGACGCGACCAAGTGCCGAATATTCCTGTTAACATTAGGCGAGCTGGCCCATAGGTGGTACGTCTCACTACCACCGCGATCGATCATCTCCTTTGAGAAACTGGTGAGTGACTTCACATCATACTTCGCTGCCAAGGTCGCCAGACCAGAAGGCCCCCACCGCATGATGAAAATCAGGCAGGGGGAAGATGAATCCGACGCAGATTACATCGACTGGGTGGATGAAATAGTCCTCACCGGCGAGCCTATCAGCAACGAGCTCGCTCTCTACTCGGTCCTGGGGGATTCTATGGTCATTCGCCCATGTTTAGGCACCTCACGAAGGACATCCCCCCGACCTATGCGATCTTCCGCGCTAAGGACGCCGACTTTCTGGCCAGGTAGAGGCTGCTCACCCTCCGCCTAGGCGAGGGGACGCTGCCTCCTGTCCGAAAGACGGCGATCGTCAAAACTAAAAAGGCGGTCGCCAAGCCACCCGGCGATCTCAAGGCCTTCGAGGATGTGGAAGCCCATCTCTTCCACAAGTTCAACCGAACTCCGGCCCACATTTTTTACGCCATTAAGGGGCGCGAACCGCTAAACAAGACAAAGGCGATAAGGGACAATGATCGTCTGGACCACAATCAATATTGTGCTTACCACAAAAGTCCCGGTCACAGCACTAACCAATGCCGCGACCTCCTCAGACAACTCTGGAGATTGTTCGAGGAGGGCAAGTTGGACAGTTTATTAGCTTAGCCGTAGCCCCATCGATCTCCCGATACGGTCGCCAGAGTCGAATGCGAATATGCCGGAAGACTCATACGAGTCGAACCCTCGATCAACTTCGGCGACCGGATCCTTATGCTTCAATCAAGAGGAGGGAACTTCGGAAGTCTCTCCCCGATTCCCGCCTCATCAAACCAAAGGCTACTGCCTGAGCAAACGGTTCAAAAAAGAGGATGACTCGCCCCCCCCTCTAAATTTCATCATTTAACACGATGGACCTATGCAGCGATCGCCTCCCCTAGCACAACATATACCGTTGATGATCGCCAACTAACATGACGGTCCGAGGTAGAAGAGTGCCGCCATGGTCGCGAAGGTCGATGAAATCGATGATCCGTCCATGCAAAGTTCCTTTGGGCAACGATCGCTCGCCCTTCGTTTAAATACGAGGCGGTCATAGCCGAAGGACCCTCCAAAAACAAATCAGAGGATGAATCGCTCGCCCTCTAAAGTTCGTCATCAATATGAAGAACCTAGGCAAAGCGATTGCCTCCCCTTACACAACATATACTGTCAAGGATCGTCATCTGACATGATGGTCCAAGGTAGAAGAGTGTCGAAATGGCTGTGGAGGACGATGGAACCGTTCTCTGTGCCCGTGCAAGGTCCCTTTAGGCCACGATCGCTCGCCCTTCATTTAAATACGAGGCGGGCGTAGCCAAAGGGCCCTCCAAAACATATATGTGGACACATTCGCCCGCCCTCAAAGGTCCATCACCTAACATGGTGGATCCGGACAATGCGACGCGTCCCTCCCCCCGTCACAACGTATACCGTCGAGGATCGCCATCTAACATGGCGGTCCGAGGTAGAAAAGTGCTAAAAAGCCACGGTCGTGGAGTCGATTAATCCGACGACGCCCCGCACAAGGACTCCTCCAGACCGAGACCGTACGCCCTTCGTTTAAATACGAGGTGGGCGCAGCCTACGGAGGACCCTCACAGTTAAGTGAGTCGTGAGAACTTGGCCATAAGATAGAATGTCGCTCGCACACAAGACATGGTCGTGGAGGTCGGTTCCATCGAACTCCGCGATCGTGCACGGTTCCTCTAGACCGAGATGGACGGCCTTCCTCGAGTAATCTGCAAAATTAAACACCGCTCACTCAACGATTTATTTTCGTCCCCTTACTTTCACTAAGGAAACAAAAACAAGGGGGAAGGGCGGAGCTATATATACGACGATCGTCCCTATTCAATTACATACGGAGATCGGCATTTTTCAGATGTATGTGCAGCGATCGATTTTGTTGTAAAAGTTATCAATATGAGTTTATCAATTCACTTGGAGCTATACACGCAACAATCTCTCCTCACACATTTGTATAAAGTCATGCAAAGACTCAGAAAAACAATCATACAAGCAATAAATCGAAGAAGCAAACTTTCATTACATTACTTGGAATATGCAAGAGTACAAACACGGTCGCCCGAAGGCCTAAGTACAACAAAGCTACAAAAATTACAAGGCAAAAACAACTAAAAGGACGTAAGACCTCAGGCCGTCCCTGCCTGGCCTTCACCTTCGACCACTGGATCGGCCCGCGATCCTTCGCCGGCTTCTGGAGCTGCCTCCCCGTCCTCCGGGGCATTTGGATGAACAAGATTTTCGGGAGTCGGGTACCAGCTCAGGTCTATGCCGATGTCCGAGAGATCCAAGATCAGTACGGAGAAGGCAGGATGAAGAGGATGCTCCAGCGCGTATGCCTTGAAGTTTTCAGTAAGAGGGCCGACCTCCATCCCTCCCTTCTTAGCAGCACGGAGCGAGTTAGCGAACGCCATGTAATAGGCAAACTCGCTGATGAACTCCACTTTGAGAAAGGGATCGGCCTCGGTCGCCTCCAACTTTCCTTTCAACTCCGCAACTGCCTGTTGCGCACCCTGAAGCTCGGACTCCATAGCAGCCGTCTCTCCCCTCGACGACGCCAGCTCGCTAGTCAGTCGAGCGACAGTCACCTTCAGCTGATCGACTTCCTTCTGAGTAGCCGCGTACGACCGACGGGCCTCTGTCATCTAATCCCAAAGCCGGTCGACCGTCGACCGGGCTCGTTCAGAACCCTGTCTCGCTAGCTCAAGATCCTGACTCGCCCGCTTAGTCGTGTCCAAGGAATCCTTCTCCATTGCCACGATCCTGTCAGCAAACTCGGAGTTCTGTTTCCGAACGGCCTCGATGTCCGCCTGGAGACGGGAAGTAGAAGGACGCCCTTTGAATTCCTTCACAGCCTGGGCAGCCATCGTCGCCGCCTGGAGGGAGAGAGCAAAGGCAGCCTGCATCGTGTTCCCGGATCGCTGGCGGGCGATCGCATCCAAGTCGGTCATCCAGGCCTTTGGCAAAGCAGAAACAGACCGGTTGACGTATTGCGGGACATCACAGGCCACGCGAGGAGATCGGCTCGCGAGGAAATTCAATACCAGTGACGGGCATACCGGGTTAGTGCTGCGGATCCTGCATCAAGAACAGAAGATTTAGCACATCTCCTATGCAAGTGACAAAACTCAGCAAACAAATAAAGTTTACCTCTCGGCTTTCTCGGGGTCACGACCAAAGTACGGTTTCCCGCGAGGGGTCTGGGCCTCGGCAATCGCCATGGCTTACAAGAAAGCCGACGAAGGCGTAGGCTCATCCGCCAAAGGGACCGCGGAGAGCGGAGGCGCGGCGATCGGAGGCTCACCACAGGGGCAGAGACTGGGGGCTCCCCCAACCTCTGTCGCTTGCGGTTCCGCCGGAGTCCCTCCTCCTGATCCTCCTCCCCCGCAGCGATCATCTCCACGTTAGGCCTCACATCCGGAATAAGAGGTAGCGCCACCAGAGGAACTCTACTCGACTTCTTCTGGCGCAGGCGACTCAAAACTCCGGGGTTCGACATAGCAATCTCCGGCGGAGGCTCCAAGAAGTGAGGGAAGCGGACCTCTGCAATAAGAAAATGACTAAACAACGGTTAGACACATTCTTCAAACAGGACGATCGCCCAGCAAAGGTGATCGTATAAACTCATACCTGGGACTGAAAGGTGTCGCGGAAAATGGAATAATCGAGCAGACAGCCAACCGCTCTCTTTGTTAATCCGACGAGCATCTAAGTCGTCGTCCGGAAGACTTCGTATCTGCTCCCAAACGACTAGAAAATCGAAAGGTAGCTCGTCGATCGCCGGAATATGGAAGCCTGCAAAAGGAAGACCAAATTAGATCAGTTTAGAACATATCCGAACAAAGGGAGGGTCAAAACCCTTACTCGGATTCCTCTCCCGAAAGCCAGTGGGAATATCCAGCTCGCCCGTGGGATTGTCGCTCGCTGATGCCTTCCATGCACCGCCGACCCAGAACCACTTCGTCGGATCGCCCCGCACCTTGTTAGGGACCCTAAGGATCACCCGACCGGAACGGCCCTGGATATGATAGCCGCCGACGGACCCCTTCTGAACCGTCAGCTTGAACAGGTGGTTCATCTCCAATGGCGAGGGAAGGCGGTACAGCCGGTGATCGCCGAACAAGGTGAGGGCACAGACGATCTGGAGCCAGGCGTTCGGCGTTAGCTGAAGCGGCGCCACGTTCTAAGCGACCAGCAGATGGGAGACAGCAAACGACAGAGGGAACCACAGCCCAGCCTCCATTATTGCCTCATTAATGGCAACCATACCCTCCGGGGGTTGGTCGGCTCGCGCGGGATTAATACCGGCGCGGATAGCCTTGGCGGCCGTCTCCATATGGAATTCCACGGAGGCTCCTCCCTATACAGTCGAAGTCCCGACGACAGAGGCGATGTCCATTTCAGACGATGAAGGTACTCCATACATTCTCGAAGCAAGAAGAGGAGAAAAGGAGTGTTTCTTACCGAAGGGTTGAGACGATTGACGATTGATAAGTGTCAGTTTTATACACTTATTCATAGTTTGTATCGATAAATTTCACTCATAATTGAGCTAGTCTACTTTTTTTGTTTTTAATTAATTAGTTTTTAATAATTTTATTTTTATCGGATGATGATGTAAATCTAGTCTTAATCGGATTGAATTACTGATTTACTCAAGAAATAATATGTTTATAAAATATTCTCTTTGTTGAGTTTTTATGTATTCATTTGTAGGGCTTTCCGAGACGAGTTCGATAGTCTTTCCGGATTCAAAATCAGAGTTATATATCAAAAGTTATCATCCGAAGAAGATTTGGGGCAAAAACGCAAAGTCTGAGAAATTCTGGGCTGAAAACGTAACTCACAAAGCAATCAGTGTACAAACTTATGAATCTATGTTACGGCCGTAACCATTGAACGTTACGGCCGTAAGACATCCTAGTTACGGCCGTAACTCCTTAATGTTACGACCGTAATTCTTGACAGATTGTGATCATTTGTCTAATTTTTTATACTTTTTGTGTATTATTGAGGGGATGGCTGGTATTGATCCGATCTATTGTAATAATGCTGGAGTTTTGGAGCTATTAGATGACTTTAGGTGTATAAATAGACCCCTTAGATCCATCATCATTCATCATTCATCTTATAATTTTTCTACTTTTTGTAATATTTTCTTTTTGTGTGAAGAACACGCTTGTGTTCTTGAGTGATTTGTGTAAGTGTGGTATAGCATATGTTGTTCAGAGAGTTTATTGCTTCTTTATCCTTTATCTACTAATGGGGTGAGGATCAATTCTTTCTCTTGTTCAACTAATAATGACCACTCAAGCTTGTATTATGTATATTAAACCCTTCGTGGGCTAAGTTACCTTTAGTTGGGATTATAAACAAGGTTAAGTTTGTATAAAGATCTATTGTGAATTACTTATTATTGTGTGTGATTTTCATTGTTTTAACAATCTTTATTTATTTGGCCAATAAATGACGATATTTATGATCTTCATATGTTTCGAAAGAAAATATGTTTGATTAGATCAAATGATCTTCACTCTAAGTTGTTCTAGGGGATAGAAATATACCTCTAGACCTTAGATGATGCTTTGAGTTATTTTCATAAATCCTAATGCTATGTATTGAAGCCAATCAACATAGAAATATAGTGGATTGATTCAATATGTAAGGGGCGTTTTATAGTTCGAAAGAGAAACCGTCTTTTTAAGGAAAATCAAATCTACACAACATAATAAGTAAATTCATCTTATGATCTCCTATACATATTCTATAACTAATGACGAACTAAGTTTGTAATCCCAACTATTTCATTTTATCGTTAATCAATCTATTATTATTGCAATCTTTTTATTTCCTTAAAATATTAGAACTATTATTGCATTTTCTTTGCAATTATCAAACCTAACTCTTTAATTGTGTGTTTCACTCATATTAGTATCTATAAAAATAGACTAATAGTGTATAATTCAAATTATAACCAAACTTCCTCGTGGGATCGATAAACCGGACTCAAAAAGTTCACTTACTACTTGATACGATATCGTGCACTTGCGATAGTTACACTTAGAACGTGTCAAGTTTTTGGCACCGTTGCCGGGGAAGTATAAGTGTTATAATTGAAATCTTACATTGTAAACTATTTCTATAGATACAATTTTTCGACGTTGTAACTTAGTACTCAATTGTGTTTGTCCGGTCAAGTGGCGGATAACGGTACTCCGTGACTATTAAAGTCGGAATTTTCAGTTTCCCACAACAACTGATATTTGTAGATATTTTCTTCAATTATTTTCATTCTTTTTTATTATTATTTTTTATCATGGAAGAAACATTGTATAAAATTGAAAAAAGATTTCCCTTTCTAAGCAAAAATGCAATTTTAAAAATCTACAGAGCTAGAATTGAAAGGATGAGGTTGCTTATGAATAAACGCATACCTTTTGACATAAGATTCATTATTGAAGCCAAAGTAAGAATAACAGGTGAATTCACAGAAACACCGACTAGATTTTTACCAGGGCTAGGAAAAAGTTCATATGCAAAGAAACGACGAGCAAAGATAATAGCCGTTTGCTATAAATGTGCTAGATGGAGCTGTAATTTAAAATGTCGATCTTTAGGAATTCTGTCTACAAACAGAGAAGATAAAATTCAATTCATTAAGGATGGTCTGAATAAAGAGAATTTAGATAATATCGAAATTTCTCTTGACACGCATCCTAGTGGACTCGTACATTATGGAATTCGATGTTTGTGGAATAAATCCAAACCAGAATATGAACAACGTCTTGGGAATCTGACGTTAAAAGACCCTGTTTGCCAATTTGTAAGAAAATTAGATGGGAAGCTTCTCCCCGACTCATAGAAGGCGTTTAGGCCGTTTCTGAACGTATAATCAGAGGAAGATGTGAGCCACAATCACAACTACTGTACATACATGTAAGTATCTTTTATTTTTGTCGTGTGGTGAGATTTTCTGAATAAAAAATATGATACACGATAAATGCATTCATTATTCTATAGTTGAAGAGCAATTAACGCAATCACAAACTTGTTAAACAATTTTTACCTTCTTTTTTTCTATAAATAAACATTGTGCTTGTTTCTTTTATTCATCTCTCAAACTTGTACTTTTCTCTGTTTCTCTCTAAATAATTTCTTTTCAAAAATGGAGTCATCATCTTCAAAAAAAAAATTTAGCACAGTCTGCATTTTTGGTGGAGCTAGTTATGGAAAAGAGGCATGCTTTACTGAAGCAGCCCACAACTTGGGTCGTACCTTAGGAGAAAAATGCATTCATGTAGTTTACGGAGGAGGAAGTCTAGGATTAATGGGACGAGCTGCTGCTTCTGCCTATATGGAAGGAGTAAGAGTGTTGGGAATAATTCCAAAACCTCTGGCTGAAAGTAAAATCACCGGGTCAACTATTGGAGATGAGTTTAGATCTGTAAATATGCAAGATCGCATAACTCACATGATAAATAATTCTGGCGCCTTTATCACCCTTCCCGGTGGTTTTGGCACTCTTGAGGAACTTTTTCATGTGGTTACGAACCACTAAATGTTCATCAAAAACCAATAGGTCTGCTTAATGTCAATGGTTTCTTTGATGGTTTACTATCTTTCATCGACTACTCTACTGAAAAGGGTTTTATTTCCGAGCGTGCTAAACGAATCATAGTCGTTGCAACAACACCAGAAGAACTAATCAAAAAACTCAATGAATTTGTTCCTCAACCAGATCCAGCTCTAGCTAAAATTGTCTGGATGGAAGATTTTACCGTGAGAAAATGAAAAGTGGATTCATTCCTCTCCCTTTGATAACCCATGTCGGACCTCTTGTATTTTTACTTTCTGTCGTGTGTAATAATCGTGCTAAATGGTGGCAGCTTAAGGAGTTTCTTCTTGATCTCTTGACGCGCATCTATTCGCAATTTATATATTATTATTATTTTATTGCTGTATTTTTTTTATTGTGTGTTTTTTATAAAAGCATTGATGGCAGCGTAAGGCGACTCTTCGGACTTTCATGATGCGCATCTTAAAAATTGTGTTATACTTCCGAGTATATTTTATTTTCTTTTGTTGTGTGCCTCGTATATTTATTCTCTTGCAGATTCTAAAAGGCGTTAACTCAAGCATCAACTTTCTTAACAGGGAGTATTCTGCTTTTCTGCATTGCTTTTTATTTTATTTTTTTAAAAAAAACTGAGGACAGTTTTATTTTCAAGTTTGGGGGTGGTATGTTTAATTATGTTGGTGTGTTGGTATTCTAGTGTGTTTTGATTTCTTTGGTTTTTCGCCTTATTTTTTTTTTTGTTTTTAGTATATATATATATATATATATATATATATATATTATTTTGATTTGTGAGATTTCTAGATCTGGCCATAACACCAATAATTTAGCTATATACAAGCTTCTAAAATCGTTTGAAACCGGTTAAAAAATTGTATATTCCAAAAATTTTTGAGCCTTAATCTTTCTTTCCAAGCCTTGTAGTTATCATATAAAATCGAGTCATTCGCTACCTTGAGAAAAGAAGAATCAGTCAGTTGATGAAAAATAGAACTGAAATTTACTTAATTTGTGGAGTTTTTGATTTTTCATGCTTAACTAATAACTGATTTTCTGCAAAAACTCTATTCCCTAAAAAAAAAGGAGTCATTGGTGAAAAGAGCTACACGTTAGCAAATAACGGTGTGAAAGCCATCACCTAAAAAAAATGACGAATAGGAGAAATGTTGAGCAGCAACAACTGCCTAATTTTGGGGGGTCTTAAAATTTTGCGAAAAATAAAGGACTAACCATTGTTGGTGCGTAGCTGCCGTCTCATAGAAAAATTGGTGAAAAGAGCTACATGTTAGCAAATAACGGTGTGAAAGCTATCACCTTAAAAAAGATAGAAATTGTGTTGGTGAAAAGAGCTACACGTTAGCAAATAACGGTATGAAAGCTATCACTAAGGGATGTAGTTTATGAGCAGATCTGAATTAATTAGCGGCTGAATTTCAATACACTTGAAAAATCACAATATTTGATGACGCCAATGAAATTCTTCTTCATATTGAGTCGAAAAATAAACGAGTGATCGAGAGCAACCATTAAAGGGAGTCGTGTGTATCACGAGTGGGAAAGAAATAATCAACCTTTTGGGGGGAAAGCCTTGCATTTTAGAATTACAATACTAAAACTGTGTTTTAACTTCAAAATCATTAGTAGATTTATTTTGAATCTTGATTCATTTATATCTACTATATAAAGCTGGTTGTTGTGTATTAATGTCATTTTGATCTCCTATTCTCTTTTTATATAATTATTTTTTTTAATTTATGTATGTATTAATTTTCTTATTTTTGTCTTATTTTTATTTTTTATTTTTGGAGCGTGAATAATAAAGAGTCTTGCTCGGGACTAGCAAGAATTCAAGTTTGGGGGTGTGATAAGTGTCAGTTTTATACACTTATCCATGGTTTGTATCGATAAATTTCACTCATAATTGAGCTAATCTACTCGTTTTTTGTTTTTAATTAATTAGTTTTTAATAATTTTATTTTTATCGGATGATGATGTAAATCTAGTCTTAATCGGATTGAATTACTGATTTACTCAAGAAATAACATGTTTATAAAATATTCTCTTTGTTGAGTTTTTATGTATTCATGTTGTAGGGCTTTCCGAGACGAGTTCGGTAGTCTTTCCGGATTCAAAATCATAGTTATATATCAAAAGTTATCATCCGAAAAAGATTTGGGGCAAAAACGCAAAGTCTGAGAAATTCTGGGCTGAAAACGTAACTCACAAAGCAACCAGTGTACAAACTTACGAAGCCATGTTACGGCCGTAACCATTGAATGTTACGGCCGTAAGACATCCTAGTTACGGCCGTAACTCCTTAATGTTACGGCCGTAATTCTTGAGAGATTGTGATCATTTGTCTAATTTTTTATACTTTTTGTGTATTATTGAGGGGATGGCTGACATTGATCCGACCTATTGTAATAATGCTGGAGTTTTGGAGCTATTAGATGACTTTAGGTGTATAAATAGACCCCTTAGATCCATCATCATTCATCATTCATCTTATATTTTTTCTACTTTTTGTAATATTTTCTTTTTGTGTGAAGAACACACTTGTGTTCTTGAGTGATTTGTGTAAGTGTGGTATAGCATATGTTGTTCAAAGAGTTTATTGCTTCTTTCACCTTTATCTACTAAGGGAGTGAGGATCAATTCTTTCTCTTGTTCAACAAATAATGACCACTCAAGCTTGTATTATGTATATTAAATCCTTCATGGGCTAAGTTAGCTTTAGTTGGGATTATAAACAAGGTTAGTCATGTTATTTAAGTTTGTATAAAGATCTATTGTGAATTACTTATTATTATGTGTGATTTTCATTGTTTTAACAATCTTTATTTATTTGGCCAATAAATGACGATAGTTATGGTCTTCATATATTTCGAAAGAAAATATGTTTGATTAGATCAAATGATCTTCACTCTAAGTTGTTCTAGGGGATAGAAATATACCTCTAGACCTTAGATGATTCTTTGAGTTATTTTCATAAATCCTAATGCTATGTATTGAAGCCAATCAACATAGAAATATAGTGGATTGATTCAATATGTAAGGGGCGTTTTATAGTTTGAAAGAGAAACCGTCTTTTTAAGGAAAATCGAATTTACACAACATAATAAGTAAATTCATCTTATGATCTCCTATACATCTTCTATAACTAATGACGAACTAAGTTTGTAATCCCAAATATTTCATTTTATCATTAATCAATCTATTATTATTGCAATCTTTTTATTTCCTTAAAATATTAGAACTATTATTGCATTTTCTTTGCAATTATCAAACCTAATTTTTTAATTGTGTGTTTCACTCATCTTAGTATCTATGAAAATAGACTAATAGTGTATAATTCAAATTATAACCAAACTTCCTCGTGGGATCGATAAACCGGACTCAAAAAGTCCACTTACTACTTGATACGATATCGTGCACTTGCGATAGTTACACTTAGAACGTGTCAACGATCGGCAGGCCAAAGCTTCAGAAAATTTTCGACTATCTTCTTCTATGATGAAATCGTATAAGGTTCTTAACACTGTAACCCAGCCCCTTTTTATAGGAGAAGGCAGGGGCTTCCGTGCAAATAAGAAGAATCTCGGGGGCTGAAGTGCATCCGTCGCAATTAATGCCGCCCTTGAAACCCGCGTACGCGTCGTTTCAAGGACACGCCAGGCGAGAAGTCATAACTAACTGTCGGTCTCCCCCAACAGGAACCCGACACGTGCCCCGGAGAATTTTCCGCAACCGCTATCATATCCCACTCATTTCAGCGACCGACCAGGTCGTCCAAATTCAAAGCCAATCCGCTCAAAGATGATCTCCAGTTCCGTAAAATGCTGAGTCACTCGTCAAAGTTAAGCGATCACCAGTAGAACCACCTCACCCCACGTCTCCAACATCGGAGCGAGCTGGGGGGCAATTGTTGTGCGGCGATTTACACGCCTCGACAGCGATCGGTATAAGGGCCGAGCGACCGAGTTCGCGACCGAATAAGCTACGGCGAACATGCCGAATCGAAGGTAGCAGTCCACCTTCGAGTATCTAGCGATCGAATCCCAAGGCAATTGCCTTTTGGCATATAGCGATCGACTCTAGTGCCCTACCAAGGGCGACCGTCCTATGCCACGAACAAGGCCGTCGTCCGTCAAAGTCTACGAAGACTGGATCACGAAGCAAGGACCCATGTGCAGATCCGCGAAAGGCACCGCAGAACATGGATCGTTGACTCCAGCCCATCGGCAGCTGTCAGTGACAAGGACGGCTTCACCTACCGACAAACCCGCCGAAAGGTCCTAAGTAGGGCCTCCCAGGACAGCAACACAGACACGTGTTGGCCTCTCATTGGTTCGCACTTCTGGCAGCCAGCAACTTCTGCGGAGTTTAAGGAGACCAACCCATGTGCTAAAGACGATCACATCCAAGTATTATAATACAGCAGAGGCGATCGCCCAGCGACTCCCAGTCCTATAAATAAAGAGCCTCCAGCAAGTGGAAAAAAGGTTGACGAGGTTGGCAACTACACTCACGAAAGTTCCCAAAACACATTCGGAAAAGTATCTCCTCTCGGCTTTCTCTCTTGAATCTATTTTAGGATTTCTCTCTCAGCACCTCTCAACCAAAAGACGGCCGGCAGAGGCAAGAACTCCCTATAGTTCAGATTCGAAGAGATTCACAAGCTCAAAAGCTCAGACACTCAGCTAATACACACTATGAGAGACCTTCGATTTCTCACAGTCGTCACAGCACTCGATCATTGTTACAAGAACTCTCAGAGCATCATCTCTGGTTCTTCTGGCAATCTTCACGCTCAATAGCTAAGATAACTAGGGTCTTTACACTCATTATAATTGTACTCTAACATTAATATTTGTACTCCAAAGTATTTGTATTAATAATATCTCGCGAGAGCATTCAAGCCCGGGACTAACAACCCCGATAATCTTGTGTTATTTACTTTCCCCACGGACGTGCTCTCATATTTTTTTGTTACTCGACCATTCCAGAAATATCATCTCCGAATAATATTTTGGGTAACAACAGTATTAAATTGGGATTATCGAAGATAATTCCCATCCGTTGTATCATTGGTTATCGATTGACCGTTCTAAGGTAATCGAGATATTGAATTGGCATTATCTAAGATAATTCCCATCCGTTGTACTATCAGTTATCGACTAAGCGTTCTAAAGTAATTGAGGTATTGAATTGGGATTATCGAAGATAATTCCCATCGGTTGTATCATTGGTTATCGATTGATCGTTCTAAGGTAATCGAGGTATTGAATTCGGATTATCTAAGATAATTCCCATCCGTTGTATTATTGGTTATCGATTAACCATTCTAAGGTGATCGGTGTATTGAATTGGGACTCTCGAAGATAGTTCCCATCCATTGAGTCGTCGTGATCGATTGGCCATTCCAAAGCAGTCGAGGTATTTTGAATTGGGACCGCCGCGGACGGTGCCCATCCATGAGTATTTGTATCGTGTTAGCTGATTCAAGGAAGCACACTATTATTCTTGTGAATTCGATAATCTTGTAATCTTTGCCGTTTGCGACTAATTGTGGAGGCTAGTTCGGCTAGTGCTCGATGGGTAAGTCTGGGGCTTGAACCTTCGCGGTTGGTTTTCCGGCACCTGCAATTCAGCAGGTCACGGTCATTGGATGACCTCATTGTGATATGGCTTCGTGCCGTGGCTTCGGCCCTCATTGTGATACGGCTTCATGCCGTGGCTTCGGTCCTCATTATGATACGGCTTCATGCCGTGGCTTCGGCCCTAATTTTGATACGGCTTCATGTCGTGGCTTCGGCCCTCAGATAATACAGCTTCGGGTTGTTTGGCTTCGAGCCATTGTGATGACTAGCAGTTTTGGCTGAGTGGCTTTCAGGCCATCGTGACATATTGGTATTTTCGTTGGAACCTTCGGGCATTGTGATTCATATTTATTTCAGCTCTGGGTTGGTTTATCTTCGTGTAGTTCATTGTTGTGATCTGTATTGATGATTCTCCGTTGGGCACTTGTGTTCTAACCTGTTGAGCAGGTACCGATTGTATGCCGTGGGCATAGTATTTCACGAATGCTCAATTCTTACTTTGGTTTGTGAGCATCTCGTATTACCATTGATGTACCATTTATTCTGCCTTTGGATGCATATCATGTTGTACATGTATTTCATATTCATTATCTGGATGACTGACCCCGTGGGGGCGGAACATGTTTTTTATGTTTTAGGTACTTGCGAGGAGATAGTTGAGACACAGGGGCATGACGATGGCGACAAGGCATTCGAGCGATACTAGTCCGAGATGTTTTGGTGTTCATGTCAGTCAGACAGTTGGAGTACTCCAGTTTTGTTCAGTCGTTGCCATTTTATATTATCCGAGTAAGGCTCGTGGATGTGTTGTACTTTTATTTTGGCCATGTAGGCCTACTTTTGTCGTTGAAATTCCATATCGAAATATTATGTTGGATGTCATAGTAGGGACTGAGATTCCTCTTTTGGTCAGTTAGTTGTATTTTGGTCATGTTCGCCTGGTGGATCTCCTGGCGTAGGGTCCACGGCACTGTGATAACCCAATGGGATTTGGGGATGTTACAGAAGATGTTGTTTTGATGTTTTTTTGATGTTGTTCTTAAGTGATTCTTGTAATAACCCCGTTGTACTGTGCCAGCTATTGTTTGTTTTCTGTGTGGGAGGCAGGGACACCTTCAAAAATACTGCCGGGGTTCTGGTACTAGTAGGACTCGAGAGAGCTCACGGGCCTCGAGAGACTTTGTTACTCTAGTCCGTACTTCATCTAAGGGGTCCTGTCAGGCTTCGAGATCCAGAGGTAAGGACAACCGAGGAGGAGCAGCGAGTTCAGGTTTGGGTTTTCCTCGAGTCGATGAGATCGAGGAGATCGATGATCTGGAGGATGTTGATTTCAGATACATTTGAAATGTAACCTTGATTTGTATTTTCCTTGTTTTTTCGGATTGATATTTGACTCAGCCTGTATTGTAATATTGTGGTTGTGAACCATTTATTATTGATCTATCTTGTTATGATAGCTTTTGAGAATCTTGAGATTTGACGTCGTCTGATGCATTATTCTTTTCCTTTCGGTATTGTACTCGAGATTTTTGTGGTAATCTGAATAATTGTTCATTGCAATTCAAGACGCCGAGTCGTGAGGACATGGGCGCGCGGTTGATTTTGTCCTGAAGACTATATGTGCGTTGTTATTTTCCTTTTTTGGCATGAGTCAGTGATTGCTTGAGCGTTCGATGCCGATGAGAATGGGGGAGTGTACACCGATAATTGTATACATGTACAATGGGCGGCACCCGCGGGGTGTGTACACTGGTGTTACGAGTCTTGCGGGTGGTGCGACTTCCTGGCTGGTCTCTGCGGAGGAGTCATGATTCGATTGATCTCGCACTTGGTTGAGTGTTTTTATCACTTGGTTTTCGTCGTGTTCAGGCAGAGGAGACGCGGGAACCCTTGGGGTTGGCCCGATTACTCAGACGGAGTTGTTCGTATTGATGGGTATTCCTGGAGATGTTGTTTTCAGATCCTGATGGATAGTTCGTACCCCTTGTTTTTGCACCCTAAGTTTCGGGGACGAAACTCCTTTTAAGGGGGGGAATATGTAATATCCGAGGATATTTTTTTTCTCGTGTTACTGTTGAGTTATACGTATTCATTTGGAATTGTACAAGTGTTGTTGTTTTGGACTGATACAATGTACATTGTGTTGGGATATTTCGGGAGCGAAATAATTTTACTTGTTGTCTGATTGGTTTCGTCGTTTGAATGTTGGTTGGAGAGTTTGGATTTTTGGCTAAGTATACTAGCCATAACGTACGCTACGGATGTAGCATTATGTACGCTAGCGTGTTTCCATTATGTACGTTATGCCTGTAAGGTTACGTACGTATTGCTTGGTAGGTGGTAGGAACCTTCCTCATAGTCACTTTCAGCCGGTGGATCCCGAGCATCTTCCGATCGGATCTCACTATTGCAGTCAATGGACCCTTACATACGTTAAGAGGTGAACTCTACGTACGTAATGCATGTATCTTGTTAACATACGTAATATATTCTTGTTTACGTATGTTAAGGCCTTCGTATTTCAGTTCAGTTAGTTCTGGATTTTACATTACGTACGTTAATGTTAAGTCATAGCATACATAATGCCTCTTATGTACATTAACCTTAGTGTATAACGTACGTAATGAGTTTGTCAGTCTATTTATGTTGGCTTCGTATTTCATTTCCTCACGAACCAAAACACATTTTCTCTCCCTAGAATCGTCCGTCTGGACTTGTTATTGACGTTTAGCCTCTTTCAATTGGATCTTGATCATCCTATCTTGGATTGAAGCTTGAAGTTGGAAGGTTGTTGGTGTTCCTTTGGTGTTTGGAGGGTTTTTCTTGTTCTTATTTGGTAAGTTCCCTCAATCTCTTGTTCTTCAAGTGATTTTCGAGTTTGATGATGTTGTTGTTGTTGTTTCATCGGGTATTGTTGGATTGATGGAGTATATCATGATTCTTGATGAGTTTTTATGAACTTTTGATGAAGAACATGATGGTATTGCTTGAGTTGGATTATGTTCTTGATGTTTTAGATTTTTTGGAGGTTTTAATCATGTCTAGGAAGGATTATGTTAAGATTGTTATATTATTAACATAGTCTTGAGATGATTATTGTTGTTGGAGGTGTTCTTGAAAGATTATAACCATTTTAGTAAGGATTTATGATGAATTAGGAGGTGATTATCATAATTTCGAAATGGTTAAATTAATCTTGTTGATTAATCTGAATTCTTGAAGAATTAGTGATTGATGTTAGTAGAGACATCAGGTCTATTGATATGATGATGTTCTTGAAGTTTTTGAGGATGGCATTGGTAGTATTATCATCTTAGAGATGTTGTTTTGATGTTGTTCTTAAGTGATTCTTGTTGAATTGTTTCACAAGTGTTGAGAACTATGACATTCGTCGGTAGAGTTTAACCGATTCGGGGTTGAATTGGGTTTGTCCTTGGTGTTGTTTTCCATTGATTTTGTGTTATTGAATGAATTATTTTTCATTCAAGGTTGTTCAAGTGTTTGTGATCGTCGGTAGGCGCCGTTCGTTTTTTCGTGCCAGGACGTTGATCGTGGAAGGACTTTCTCGCCTTCGGTTTGAGGCAAGTTTTATACTTGTACTAGTCAGTGAGATTAATATGATCATATATGTGTATGAATGTATTGTATCATTTCAAGACTTAGTCTCTTCGTGATTTGTTGATATTCGGGAATTGTTTGATGCAATACCCTTCGGTAATTATGCTAGATATTATTGTTATTCGTTAACGGCCGGTTTAAGGCATTGAGATTCTTGTTGATACTGATGTTGTCGTTAGCCGGTTCGCGGTATCGATGTATCGATTATTATTGTTGACGTTAATATCGTTCTGAGACATCGTTGAATCGTTATTATCGAATTGGAACCGTTGATATGATGTTATATTGGCCGATTGAAGGAGTTTGATATATTCGTTTATCATCTCTGTTTCGGTGGTCGGTTTAAGGCGTCGGGACATCTATTCTAAGGTATCATTGGTTATCGATTGACCGTTCTAAGGTAATCGAGGTATTGAATTTGGATTATCTAAGATAATTCCCATCCGTTGTACTATCAGTTATCGATTAACCATTCTAAGGTAATCGAGGTATTGAATTGGGATTATCGAAGATAATTCCCATCCGTTGTATCATTGGTTATCGATTGACCGTTCTAAGGTAATCGAGGTATTGAATTGGGATTATCTAAGATAATTCCCATCCGTTGTACTGTTAGTTATCGATTAACCGTTCTAAAGTAATTGAGGTATTGAATTGGGATTATCGAAGATAATACCCATCCGTTGTATCATTGGTTATCGATTGACCGTTCTAAGGTAATCGAGGTATTGAATTGGGATTATCAAAGATAATTCCCATCCGTTGTATTATTGGTTATCGATTAACCGTTCTAAGGTGATCGGTGTATTGAATTGGGACTGTCGAAGATAGTTCCCATCCGTTGAGTCGTCGTGATCGATTGGCCATTCCAAAGCAGTCGAGGTATTTTGAATTTACACCGCCGCGGACGGTGCCCATCCGTGAGTATTTGTATCATGTTAGCCGATTCAAGGCAGCACACTATTATTCTTGTGAATTCGATAATCTTGTAATCGTTGCCGTTTGCGACTAATTATGGAGGCTAGTTCGGCTAGTGCTCGATGGGTAAGTCTGGGGCTTGAACCTTCGCGGTTGGTTTCCCAGCACCTGCAATTCAGCAGGTCACGGTCATTGGATGACCTCATTGTGATAAGGCTTCGTGCCGTGGCTTCGGCCCTCATTGTGATACGGATTCGTGCTGTGGCTTCGGACCTCATTGTGATACGGCTTCGTGTCATGGCTTCGGCCCTCAGATGATACAATGGGCCGCTTGGCCGCCATTGTGATGACTAGCGCTTTACCGAGTGGCTTTCAGGCCATCGTGACGTATTGGTATTTTCGTTGGAACATTCGGGCATTGTGATTCGTATTTATTTCAGATCTGGGTTGGTTTATCTTCGTGTAGTTCATTATTGTGATCTGTATTGATGATTCGCCGTTGGGCACTTGTGTTCTAACCTGTTGAGCAGGTACCGATCGCATGCCGCGGGCATAGTATTTCACGAATGCTCAATTCTTACTTTGGTTTGTGAGCATCTCGTATTACCATTGATGTACCATTTATTCTGCCTTTGGATGCATATCATGTTGTAAATGTATTTGATATTCATTATCTGGATAACTGACCTCGTGGGTGCGGAACATGTTTTTCATGTTTTAGGTACTTGCGAGGAGAGAGTTGAGACACAGGGGCATGACGATGGCGACGAGGCATTCGAGCGATACTAGTCTGAGATGTTTTGGTGTTCATGTCAGTCAGATAGTTGGAGTACTCAAGTTTTGTTTTGTTTAGTCGTTGCCATTTTGTATTATCCGAGTAAGGCTCGTGGATGTGTTGTACTTTCATTTTGGCCATGTAGGCCTATTTTTGTCATTGAAATTCCATATCGGAATATTATGTTGGATGTCATAGTAGGGACTGAGATTCCCCTTTTGATCAGTTTGTTGTATTTTGGTCATGTTCGCCTAGTGGATCTCCTGGCATGGGGTCCACAGCACTGTAATAACCCAATAGGATTTGGGGGTGTTACATCTAGTTGGGGATGTTGTTGTATATATTTTATTTTTTATTATTATTTTCTTGTAATATTATTGAATTATCATTTTGATAATATACTAATGCTAAATGGATTGAAAGGGACGAAGACTGAGCAGACAAGTGGGAATAGGCCGATTGAGGTGTAACACCCTGAATCACGTAAGGGACGTTATACGCTATAGAACCTTCATAAGGTCTACCAGGCTAACACATGACACATAATCCACAAACAAATCCCATAAGACACATTAATCATAGTAAAATAGGGCCGTGGCCTCGGCCAAAACATTTTAATCGAACATCATGAAGTATAAGTCAATACAAGTTCACTGCCCACGTAGGGGACTTTAACCAAGTTTATAAAGCAACCAGTCTAACTCCAACACCCAAGTAGATACAATAACAAAACATAAAACATTGACTTGAGCCTCATCATCATGTTGGTCCATCATTAGCGTGCATATCCCGTGCCATCTCCTCAGCTCGACCGACACCTGAAATGCATAAAACGCATTTCCCCCATTTAAGGGGTTAGCATTCGAATAGCTAGTGCAAGTATACAATTACATTACATTATATATAGATACGATTCAATACAGTTATCTCATTCAGAAATCATATGAAAATCATATTCCAGAATATTCAATCTACATCAAATGGTAAATCATTTCATATCAATATCATAACCATCCAAACTTGGTAACCCGTGGCCGTACCCCTTAGTATCGACCCCAGATGTCACGTCGAACGCTCCGGGTGGGAAACTATTTCCGTGGTCGTACCCCTTAGTATCGGCCCTCAGACGCCCCGTCGAACGCTCCGGGTGGAAGAGCAACAACTCACGCACATGATATCATGATTTCAACATTCGTATCACAATCATAACACACATAACGAAATGTAATACATGTACTTGCCTTGTTTATTTTGTCGCAATGATAACAATGAACGGAAAGGACTTCGGTCCGAATTCTCTTCTATACTTCGCTCCAAACACATAACAATATGGAATCAACCACAATACTCTGAAAATGAAGGAAACATCCTACGTTCTACCCCTTGGCTCAATATATCGGACACTACTTGTAATATCTGGAATTTCTACTACTGTTGTTTAATATTATTTTATCCGAGTTATATTGTACAGCATGGAATCTGTACAGTATGGATAAAATAAATGAAGGACTGATATGTCAGTATTGGTATAATTGTCGTATTTGGTCGACAATTTCATTTGAGGATATAATGTGTTGAGTATACGTATTCAGTATGCCGTATGTTCGTATATAGTATGTTGAGACGTTGGACAAGAATGGCTGAAAATGGCTAAGTATAGCCTGATTAGCGCACGCTAATATTCAAGCTTAGCGCACGCTATCGTGCAGGTTTAGCGCAAGCTAAAGGCAAAGGATAGCGCACGCTAGTTCAGAAAAGATCAGAGAGAATCTGTGTGGACCCGGACACTTTCGGCGTATGTTCCGATAAGGTCAACGGATGTTTGCTATGAAGGATTAGCGCACGCTAATATCAGATCGGTCCAAAGGGAATCTTATCCTTGTCAGAGCTTTCGGCGTGTGGACCCGTCTTCAAAGCATACAGACAAATGAGTCAACTATGAGTAGCGCATGCTATGATCGGACACTAGTGTACGCTAAATAGAGGCAATTACATACGCTATTTCATGGGCATTGCGTACGTAAATCATTGTACGGAGTAAATCAGTAGCCTCTGGACCTCGATAGCGCACGCTAATAATGTACAGTATATATATGTGCAGTTGGGCATTATTCGTCATTTCCGTCCATTTCTTCATGTAAACCGATAGAGAGAGTTCTTAGATAGAAGTTGAGGTTCCAAACACTTAAGTTGATCGTCCCTAACAACATTTGAAGCTTGGAAGTGATTGAGAATGGATTCAACCTTGGAAATCATTCCATTACTTCAAAGAGGTAATTACTCTTCACCTTTGGATTTCATTTTGGATTGAATGTTGATGTTCTTGAGTTGATGATTATCATATAAGCAAGTTGATAAACATGACCATGAGATGGACTACCGAATTATGATGATGTTGTTGTTAATATATGGATATTGACATGATTCCTGTGGTTTGAATTGTGTTTTTAGTCTTCTTGAGATAAGTTAATCCTTGTCCTCAATTTCAGATGTTGATGTTATTGTTGATGATTACTCCCTGTAATTATAGATTATGGAAGTGTTGTTATGGTTCTTGGTGTTCATGATGTCGATAGTGAGGAAGAAAATGATATATGAATATATGACTTGGATTATGAGTTGGATGATTGTTTATATGTTAAAGGATATCGGATTTTGCTGTTTTGATAGCTATGAACATAGTTTCGAATCACTTAGTGTTCTTGATAATCGCCATATGTTGAGCGATACTTGTAAGGCATGCATCTGTACAACATTAGTGCATGCTAAGCTTACTGGCTAGCGCACGCTAATTGAAGCAACTTAGCGCACGCCATGTTAAGTGATTAACGTGCGCTAAGTGGACAGCAGTGTAGTATATCCTATTTCGGTTATGAATTCGTGATCGTTTGAGTTGTATTGATCAGACTTGTGGTTAATCGAGATATTGTTGAGCCGTTGGGTTTGTGAATTGGTTATATCGATTTTTGATTGTTATCGAACTTGTTGTTTATCGATTATTGTAAGAGGTTGAGATTATTGATTGGTGATTAGAACCATGCTTTGCGGTCGTATTTGAGAATGTTCGTAGATTGCTTTGGTCGGGGCTGAGGATTTCGTATATGATGGCAAGTAATTGGTAACGGCTTCATCGGTATCGAGGCAAGTTATTACTTGCTCAGTTTATAATATTTAATGAATGGTTTCCGTTTCATTCGTTTATAATTTGTATAGCAATGTTTATAATCGTAATCACAGGAGATTTGGGATTATAAGTTGTATTCGAGTTTTGGGAATTAAATCATAATGTATATGATTTACATTTGTTGTTGGTATACTTGGTATCGAGGATACATTGTGGTATAGACGAAGACGTGAATTATCTACCGTCCGTGACATTTTGGATCGTCGAATATTCAGAATAATGGTTGGTGATGGTTTATATATCAAGATTGCTCTCGAAGGACTCGGGGCAAGTACTTTAATCATTTTTGTCATTTCTTGTCGATTATGTTGTGATACAATTCGTGTATCATTGTTGTCGTGCATTGTGTATCATTGTTATATGCATTTGTGCATTGTTGTCATATGTCCACCAGGGCTGGTCCGACGGGATAATCTTGGGATCTATGCTAGCATGCGCTGGATCATCAGACAAGTTTTTCCACCACGGATGGTCTGACGGGATCATCGTGGGATCTAGGCAGTGAACGCTGGATCATCGGATTACCATGTGTTGTTATTGTGCATATGTATATTATGGGTTTGCCATAAGTATACATTGTTGTTATTGATGTGAGCATATTGACGTTGTCATATGAATATGCATTTGTAAGTCTTGTGTTAGGACCGTGTCCGTATGTTGAGTTGATCTGATCTTGGATTAGACTGACGTGATTTCTTCATGGCATTTCATATCTTGAGGTATGTTCCGTATTTCCTTTGGTATTTGTCTTTTGATGGACAACCGATTATCGTGTTGGGATTTGATGATGTTATTCGATGGATCGAATTGTTCAGAGCTGGTATTTTTCCGTATCAAGAGTTAGTGATGATATTATGATAATCTTGAGTATTGTTTAAGGAACAATACAGATGTTATGTTTGATTTTATTGGTTAATCGAGATTACAAGATGTGCATTGTGAAAATGGTTATTCTGATGAGAATTATTCGAGTAAGTAAAGTTACGACGGTAAGATTACATTTGTCGTATTCTTACTTAGTATTTCTATTGATACGTAATTATTGACGTGATGTGATGGTTATCATTGTTGGATATTATGGCTGACCCCGTCGTGGGCTTTATTTTTAGGTTCTTGGAATATCAAGCTTGTAGCGGTCGTGGATAAATGAGCTTCCCGGAGTATACTGTCTAGGGCATGTATTTGTGTATTGATCAGTTCGTGTATTCCGCTGCTAGTGTATTTTAATTGTTTGTCTTTTTCCGCTGCGTGAGTATTTTTAAATGACCTTTTGGTATCTGGTAACTTAGATTACCTTGGAAATCGTTTTCTAAACTATTATGTCGGTACGTGTAAGCGATAGCTTAACGTATGTTTTTTAAATTGTTGAGTTTTGGCATTTCGGGCCTTGTGGTTTCAAATGAGATTTTACGACGGTTTTGATAAACGAGTTTTATAAAGTCTTCGAATGTTTTAAATAGCTAATACCGTCATTAGGCTCTTGGGCATTTGTAAATATTTGCGAAAATATCTTTTAGCCTTGTGGGTTCCATCTCGGGGCCCACGAAGCTGTAATATTCCTGGATGGCTCTGGGGGTGTTACAAAATATGGTATCAGAGCTTAGGTTGTGAAAACCTAGGCAGTCGGGTCGAGTTGGGTTGTATTTTTGTCGCGTCATTCGAGTTGTCGATTTGACTAATACTAGAGCCCTAGATTTTTGTTGTTCACTTGGGCTTGTGTGTTATGTGATTCACCAGTGTGGTATTGGGGTTGTTGTAAACTTTTCCAAATGGTGTTAACGTGTTTCTTCAGATAAAGTTGTGTTGTGTTCTCGAGTTGAACTGTGTTTGCAAAATGTGTGTTTTGTAAATATCTGTGTAGAGTATTTTCTAGAGTTTAGACATGTGCCAGTATCACGGGGAATCGTCGGCTTCACGATTTGTAAGTATTTGGATTTTTGAATTGCATTGAGATTTATTGCCATTCTAAGTTGATATGCTTTGAGATTCAGAAAGATGTTATGCGTTACAGTATGAGATGACAGAGTTGGGACAGGATTGATGATCTTGAGACGCTATGATTTTGGAAATCAATATGTCGGTTAAATATTGGAACGGAGTTGTGCATTTGGGAGAAATGTTGTGGATGGTTGAGAAGAGCATGTAGTCATGTTAGTTCATTTTGAGATATATGGAACTCTTTTTGAGCATTTGAAAATGATACTTTTCAAAATGAATGTTTCACGTATGTTTTACCGAAAATGATTTTTGGGCCGAGACCCAATCGATTTTGAAATAGCTTTATAACTCAGGACTTGGGGTCCGAAAAAGAGTTTCTATTTTTTTAAACTTCTTGTAACGTGGAACGAGATACGGGTTGAGACCCTAATATTTCAAAAGGCTTTTCTGTTTTCTAAAACTCCCGAGATTTGTAAAACACTTTACCAATCGTCTATTTATTTTATTACTACCTTTCGGGGTTTTGATTTACTTGTTCAAATGAGACTTCTCGGGTAGTCTTTCGCTGTGTTTGATTTGTTGATTATTCAATGTTTTGTCATAGCATAGTTGAGGTGATCCAGGATGGGATAATGGTCGATGTTGCGAGCCATATGTGGAAAAAAGAGTTTTTATCGGAATTTATACATTAAGATTTTGAAACTCTGTCATGTGGTTTTCTGATGGAATGTCAGTGGAATTGGTGACGAACCGAATTGGTATAAAGGAGTATGGATGTAGTCGAACATTTGCATAATTTCATTTTATTTAATCGTGTGTATTCGAAAAGAATTTTCATCGAGAACTTGACACCAACGAGCCGGTTTAACTTTTCAAAAATTAATTTCGTCGTCTTACGAAAATTTATGTTTTGAGCTTTGAAATTTTTTAAAGAACTTTCAAAAAATTGTCTTCTTGACGAGACTATATGATTTCAAACTGGTTTTGAAAATATGATTGATGTACATACATATTTAGTGCATAATACATATCATGGTGAAGATATGAGTGTGACTCACAAACTGGATACCATATCGATTGTACGAGGAAAAGAGATTCGAACTTCAGTATGGTGGTTTGGTTATCCAGGGATGATCGGTTGATTGATCGGATAAGAGAAATATAATGCAGGTTGTAGATTCATGTACAGGGTGTGATTTTGGAACGTCGAGTCTTGTGAAACCGGGGCGTAGGTGCTATGTGACTATTGGTGTGGTAGTAGCGCGATTTTACCATAGTCATTTTTGGATGATTTCTTTGTAACTGTAGATCTGGGGATGGTGACCCCATGCTGGTTGTTTTGGATATTGAGTGATCGTTTCCACTCCATGTATGATTGGATATGTTCGTCGGTTTGTGACTGGTTGTTCGTATGCCGAGGAGTATATTCACCAGTCGGGTATGTTTATTGAGATCCACTATATACGATTGGTGTGTCGTTTTGAGAACTTTATTAGTTCGTATATCGGTTTCTATGGTTCTGTGTTGATCATGTTGGAGCTTACCATGTGAGGGTATTCTAGATTGTTATTGCTCCTTCGTTGGTAATATTGGAGTTTATCATGTTGATGATATTCTCGGCTGTGTTTTGACCTTTGGATTGGTCGTATTAGAGTTTATCATGTCGATGATATTCTCGGATAATTTATTGGTTGATCATTGCTGGTGATCATCTGAGCGTTCGGATTTTGTGTCGATGTTTCGGGATTAGTGGCCATTGTGTTGGGCAGTTGTTTCACATATATATCGTGCATGATTGGTTTTTAGCAGATTGGGACTTGATTGTGTAATCATGCAGATAGGATTTGACACGGATAGATTATTTCATCCAAAGATGATATATTTTTGTTGAGACTCATGGAATGTGATTGTAAGCGTATTGAGGCTTTACAGTGAAGTCACTTGCTAGTATCACAGGAGATCGTTGACTTTGCGCATTTGTAAGTATGATATTTTGATTATTTAGTAATAATGATGATTGATCGTTGTCGTAATGGTTTCGGAATATTTTGGTTGAACGGTTTGTTTGCTTTTCTATGACGGATTGCAAAGGGAATCTTATCCTTGTCAGAGCTTTCGGCATGTGGACCCGTCTTCGGAGCATACAGGCAAACGAGTCAACTATGAGTAGCACAGGCTATGATCGGACACTAGCGTACGCTAAATAGAGGCAATTACATACGCTATTGCATGGGCATTGTTTACGTAAATTATTGTACGAAGTAAGTCAGTAGCCTCTAGACCTCGATAGCATATGCTAACAAAGTAAGTTAGTGCACGCTAATAATGTACAGTATATATATGTGCAGTTGGGCATTATTCGTCATTTCCGTCCATTTATTCATGTGAACCGATAGAGAGAGTTCTTAGAGAGAAGTTAAGGTTCCAAACACTTGAGTTGATCGTTCCTAACAACATTTGAATCTTGGAAGTGATTGAGAATGGATTCAACCTTGGAAATCATTCCATTACTTCAAAGAGGTAATTACTCTTCACCTTTGGATTTCGTTTTGGATTTAATGTTGATGTTCTTGAGTTGATGATTATCATATAAGCAAGTTGATAAACATGACTATGAGATGGCTTACCGGATTATGATGATGTTGTTGTTAATATATGGATACTGACATGATTCTTGTGGTTTGAATTGTGTTGTTCGTCTTCTTGAGATAAGTTGGTTAATCCTTCTCCTCAATTTCAGATGTTGATGTTATTGTTGATGATTACTCCCTATAATGATAGATTATGGAAGTGTTGTTATGGTTCTTGGTGTTCATGATGTCGATATTGAGGAAGAAGATGATATATGAATATATGACTTGGATTATGAGTGGGATGATTGTTTATATGTTAAAGGATATCGGATTTTGCTGTTTTGATAGCTATAAACATGGTTTCGAAGCACTTAATGTTCTTGATAATCCCCATATGTTGATCGATACTTGTAAGGCATGCATCTGTACAGCATTAGCGCACGCTAAGCTTACTGGCTAGCGCACGCTAATTGAAGCGACTTAGCGCATGCTATGTTAAGTGATTAACGTGCGATAAGTGGACAGGCAGTGTAGTATATCCTATTTTGGTTATGAATTCATGATCGTTTAAGTTAGATTGATCAGACTTGTGGTTAATCTAGATTTGTTGAGCCGTTGGATTTGTGAATTGGTTATATCGATTGTTGATTTTTATCGAACTTGTTGTTTATCGATTATTGTAATAGGTTGATATTATTGATCGGTGATTAGAACCATGCTTTGCGGTCGTATTAGAGTTAGATTGCTTGGGTCGGGGCTGAGGAGTTCGTAGACGATGGCAAGTAATTGGTAACGGCTTCATCGGTATCGAGGCAAGTTATTACTTGCTCAGTTTATAATATTTAATGAATGGTTTCTTTTCATTCGTTTATAATTCGTATAGCAATGTTTATAATTGTAATCAAAGGAGATTTGGGATTATAAGTTGTATTCGAGTTTTGGGAATTAAATCATAATGTATATGATTTACATTTGTTGTTGGTATACCTGGTATCGAGGATACATTGTGGTATAGACAAAGATGTGAATTATCTACCGTCCCTGACATTTTGGATCGTCGAATATTCAGAATAATGGTTGGTGATGGTTTAGATATCGAGATTGCTCTCGAAGGACTCGGGGCAAGTACTCTAATCATTTTTGTCATTTCGTGTTGATCATGTTGTGATACAATTCGTGTATCGTTGTTGTCGTGCATTGTGTATCATTGTTATATGCATTTGCGCATTGTTGTCATATGTCCACCAGGGCTGGTCCGACGGGATCATCTTAGGATCTATGCTAGCATGCGCTGGATCATCGGACAGGTTTTTCCACCACGGTTGGTCTGACGGGATCATCGTGGGATCTAGGCAGTGAACGCTGGATCATAGGATTACCATGTGTTGTTATTGTGCATATGTATATTATGGGTTTGCCATAAGTATACATTGTTGTTATTGATGTGAGCATATTTATGTTGTCATATGAGTATGCATTTGTAAGTCTTGTGTTAGGACCATGTCCATATGTTGAGTTGATCTGATCTTGGATTAGACTGACGTGATTTCTTCGTGGCATTTCATATCTTGAGGTATATTCCGTATTTCCTTTGGTATTTGTCTTTGATGGACAATCGATTATCGTGTTGGGATTTGATGATGTTATCCGATGGATCAAATTGGTCAGAGCTGGTATTTTTCCGTATCATGAGTTAGTGATGATATTCTGATATTCTTGAGTATTGTTTAAGGAACAATAAAGATGTTATGTTTGAGTTTATTGGTTAATCGAGATTACAAGATGTGCATTGTGATAATGGTTATTCTGATGAGAATTATCCGAGTAAGAAAGTTACGACGGTAAGATTACATTAGTCGTATTCTTACTTAGTATTTCTATTGATATGTAATTATTGACGTGATGTGATGGTTATCATTGTTGGATATTATGGCTGACCCCGTCGTGGGCTTTCTTTTTAGGTTCTTGGAATATCAAGCTTGTAGCGTTCGTGGAGAGATGAGCTTCTCGGAGGATACTGGCTAGGGCATGTATTTGTGTATTGATCAATTCGTGTATTCCGCTGCTAGAGTATTTTAATTGTTTGTCTTTTTCCGCTGCGTGAGTATTTTAAATGGACTTTTGGTATCTGGTAACTTAGATTACCTTGGAAATCGTTTTCTAAACTATTATCTCGGTACGTGTAAGCGATAGCTTAACATATGTTTTTTAAATTGTTGAGTTTTGGCATTTCGGGCCTTGTGGTTTCAAATGAGATTTTATGATGGTTTTGATAAACGAGTTTTATAAAGTCTTCGAATATTTTAAATAGATAATACCGTCGTTAGCCTCTTGGGCGTTTGTAAATGTTTGCGAAAATATCTTTTAGCCTTGTGGGTTCCATTTCGGGGCCCACGGTGCTGTAATATTCCTGGATGGCTCTGGGGGTGTCACACTACTAGGGTATCATCAAGTATATTTGATGAATAAAGGAAAAATCAGAGTTTAATCCACAAATCCTCAGGGAAAAACGAAGGATTACAAGTATATAATTGAAGTCTAGCAATAATCTATGATAAATCGGATTGAAAAGGGTCAAATCACAAGAAATCCCCAAAATTCACCCAAAATCTCAAAACAAGGATTTTAGGGATCCTTACCTTGATTCGGGTGGCGGAAGACGTTAAGAAATTGATGAATTCGCACAAGGAATGCAAGGATGTTAGTGGATGATAATATTTGGCCGAAATCGGCTCTAACCCTCGTCTAGAATCGCCCATAGCCGAAGAGAAGAAGTAAGGATGGAAAATGACGAAGTTGGGCTGTTGCTGTCCTATATATATCAGACAGACTTAGCGCACGCTACACATAAAGTTTAGCGTGCGCTATCGGGGTGCAGAATGCAGTCAGATACTTCTGTCCTCCCATTAGCGTACGTAGATACAAGCTTAGCGTGCGCTAAGGTTAGTAATTAGCATACGTTAACAGCTAATTAGTGTACGCTACCTGGTTTAGTTCAGAATTACTGAACCTTCTGTCCAGTTCCAGAGTATTCTGCCCATATGCATTAGCATACGCAATAAAGTAAGTCTAGCGTGCGCTAGTTTTACCCTCATAGCGCACGCTACGGAAAAACGTTAGCGTGCGCTAACTGTTCCTGTACAGAGTACAGTTAGGAAACTCGGTCAGACTGTAGCCGACTCGGAAGGCATGAAACTTGATAGATATCAGCAAATAACAAGACATGACAAGAAAACAACAACATCCAAGCACAATCTCCGAATCCTAATGTATGATTCCCACCAAACGACGGAACGGACAACAATTCTAAAAGGTGATACCCAAAACTATAATATATTACAAGACAGCCCAAACTCTCGGGAATCACAACTCGAGGCCAACTCTCAATCTCCGAGAATTGTAATGAATCCAGAAATATTAAAGGAACATACCAACGAATTGAAATGTCAGTTTAGGACGAGATTTACGAAAATCGAGTCTAAACGTAGAAAAGTTACACAATAATCGAAATCTCATAAAAACAACTCGAAAACTCATCCGGATGGTTATGGATACAGAAAAAAATAGTTTCAAAATTACAAAACAATTATAAACGAGTCGTCTAAAATGAAAATGCACTAAAAACAGAGATTACTAAAAATAGAAAGTGCGGATATTACATTCTCTCCCCCTAAAATTAAGTTTCGTCCCGAAACTTACAAAGCGAACAACTCAGGGTATCTCGACTTCATATTCTCTTCTGTATCCCATGTGGCTTCCTCAGATCCATGCCTCGACTATTGCACTTTAACCAAAGGAATGGTTTTGTGCCTAAGCTGCTTCACACGATGCTCCAAAATCTGAATCGGTCTCTCTTCAAAGGTAATGCCGGGACCCAACTCAATCTCTCCAAAATCGATAATATGGCCAGGGTCCGGTACATACTTCCTAAGCTGGAAAACGTGAAACACATTATGCACGTGACTCAAAGACGGCGACAATCCTAACTGATATGCAAGCTCTCCAACTCTCTCTAAAATCTCGAACGGTCCAATATATCTCGAACTAAGTTCACCCTTCCGGCCAAAGCGGTAAACTCACTGTGTCGGCGACACCTTAAGTAAAAAATGGTCTCCCACATCAAACTCCAATGGTTAGCGACGCGTATCGGCATAGGACTTCTGTCGACTCTGGGCCGTTAACAACCTATCACGAATCAAAGCAATCTTCTCTGTCGTCTCAACTACCATATGTGGTTCACTACCAGTCAACTTGGATGCATCATCCTAACACAACGGCAATCTGCACCTCCTTCCATACAATGCCTCAAATGGTGCCATTTTGGTTGAGGCGTGCCAACTATTGTTATACGTGAACTCAATCAACGGTAAGTGCGACTCCCAATCATCTTTCCAGTCTAAAGCACAGGCTCTCAACATATCATCCATCGTCTATATCGTCCGCTCTGACTGTTTGTCTGTCAGAGGATGGTTGGATGTACTGAGTCTCAACTCAGTCCCGAAAGCTCGATGAATAGCCTGCAAAAAATGTGATACAAACCGGCCATCTCGATCTGAAACAATACTCTTAGGAGTCCCATGCAACCTCATGATCTCCGTAATGAACACTCGTGCTAGTCTCTCTGGTTCCCATGTATCCTTAATACCCAGGAAATGAGCAGATTTGGTTAGTCGATCGACAATAACCCAAATCATGTTCATTCCAGTCCGAGTCCTAGGCATACCGGTAATAAAATCCATAGAAATTCCTCCCACTTCTACTCTAGAATGGGGAGTGGTCGTAATAACCCCGCGGGTTGCTGATGCTCAATATTAACCTACTGACAGGTCAAACACTTCGCCACAATCTCGCTAACGTCCGTCTTCAAATTGCTCCACCAGTAGTTACTCCTTACATCCTTGTACATTTTGCTCGTACCAGGATGTATGGAATAAGGTGTAGTATGAGCTTCACTCAAAATCTTCTATCTCAACTCAATATCACTCGGTACACAAAATCGGCCGCGAAATCTCAAAACTCCATCATCATGAACCTCAAATCCAGGGACTTTCCCCTTCTTCACGTCCTCTATCAACTGGACTAAAAATGGATCATCATATTGCCTCGCCTTGATATCATCAACCAAGGACGAAGTGATTTCTAACGCACATAACTGACCCTAAACTCTCTGAACCCAAACCTCCATATCCTGACAAATTAAATCCCGTTGTATCCTGATTTGAGGCGTAAGTACTTCCAACATCTGTAGCGCCATCGGCTTATGACTCAACGCATCTGCCACAACATTAGCCTTACCCGGATGGTAAATAATTTCAAGGTCATAATCTATAATTAACTCCAAACACCTACGATGTCTCATGTTCAACTCCTTTTGACTGAAGATGTACTTCAGACTCTTGTGATCCGTGTAAATCTTACACGATGACCTATAGAGATAATGCCTCTAAATTATTAAAGCGAAGACGACCACAGCTAACTCTAAATCATGCGTAGGGTAATTTGCTTCATAAGGTTTCAACTGATGGGATGCATAAGCAATAACCCTATATTTCTACATCAAAACACATCCAAGCCCTAGGCCCGAAGCATCACTATACACAACAAAATCCTCATTCCCCTGAGGCAAAGCTAAAATTGGTGCGGTAGTCAACCGTCTCTTCAACTCATCAAAGCTATTCTACCTATCTGCATCCTACTCGAACTTCTGAGTCTTCTGGAGTAACTGAGTGAGTGGTCTAGCGATCTTAGAAAATCCTTCAACAAATCTACGGTAATAGCCTGTAAGTCCCAGAAAACTCCTCACTTCCTTCACGTTTTTAGGTGGTTCCCATGCCATCAATGCCTTTATATTCTGCGGATCTACCCGAACTCCCTCCGCTGAAATCACATGCCCGAGGAACATCACTTCTTCGAGCCAAAACTCACACTTAGAGAACTTCGCGTACAACTGTTCAGCTCTCAAAATGTCTAACACAATCCGGAGATGAAAAGTGTGCTCCTCCTGACCCTGGGAATAGATAAGAATGTTGTCGATGTTGTTACCCAAAATATTATCCAGAGATGATATTGCTGGAATGTTCTAGTAACAAACAAAGTGCGAGAACACATCCGTGAGATAATAAATAACACAAGATTTGCCGGGGTTGTTAGTCCCGGGCTTGAATGCTCTCGCGAGATGTTATTAATATAAATACTAGTGAGTACAGATATTAATATTAGAGTACAATTACAATTAGTGTAATGACTCTAGTTATCTTAGCTATTGAGCGTGAAGATTGCCGGAAGAACCAGATGTGATGCTCTGTGAGTTCTTGTTACAAAGATAGAGAGTTCTCTGTATTATTTGTTTTTAGCGTAATGTGTTCACATTGTAAACTATCCGCATTTTCGTGAATGAATTTCACTGTGAGAATGTCCTCGTGAAATAGATTTTTCTGTCCTCCTTTGGCCACTGTTGGAGGCCTTCTATTTATAGGAGAAGAGCTTGCTGGGTCCTCATTGTCCATCGCTGGCGACCACCGTTTTTTATATTAGAATAAGGTGGGCGATCGTCCCATCACGTGGGACTCTTTCCTTAAAGTCCGAGGCTACTGCTGGCAGCCAGATGTGCGAGCTAATGAGAAGTCTGCATGCGTCCTGATTCGCCGTCTGGGGAGGGCCCACTTTGTACCTTTCGGCGGGTCTGTCGGTAGGTGTGAAGGTGGTGATAGGTTGGGGTCGAAAGGCCTTATCTTGTGGCGCCTTTTGCGGATCTGCACGTGGGTCTTCATCCGAGATTCGGTCTTCGAAGACTCTGACGTGTGTCGGATTCATACGTGGCACTGGACGATCGTCTCCAGTCAGATATTAGGGGCGATCGCCAGATGCCATTAGACGATCGCCTTGGACGTCGATCGCTAGGCTCTTGCCCATCATCAATCTTCTTTAGATGGCTCCCGACCATTATGCCAATCGCCATCGAGGCGTATAAATCGCCGCACAACAATTGCCCCCCAGCTCGCTCCGATGTTGAAGACGTGGAGTGAGGTGGCACTGCCAGCGACCGCCTATTTCAGACGAGCGGCCCATCTATTTATGACAAGGTCGATCGTCATCTGGACGAACTATTTTCGAATCCGGACGATCTCCTTAGGAGCTGGAAATAGCGGGATGTGGAGGCGGGCTCTCGAAACGTCACAGGGACATGCGTCACGCTCCCGTTAGGGGGGTCCAATGGTTTATGTCAGACTTGTCGCCTGGCGTGCACTCGAAACAACGCGTACGTGGGTTTTGAGGGCTGCATTTAATATGTCCCCCCCCCCCCGACGGTTGCACTTCAGCCCCCGGGATTCTGCCTATTTGCACAAAGGTCCCTTCTCTCGCCTATAAAAGGGCTAGGGCTACTGCAGTTCAGATCTTTATGCGCCCTTCCATTTAGACGAAGACTCTGCCGAAATTCCTTGAAGTTTCTTGCGCCGACCGACTTTCCTTCTAGGTAAAAACAAAAATTCTCTCCCCCCTTTTCTCTTCAAAACATGTCTGGAGGAGGATCCAATGTGTATGAGGCTGGCAGCTCTTCTGCCGTCGCGACTTCACCTGCCCAGGAAGAAACCTCCGCGGATCTTCATATGGAGAGGGTCGTCGAGGCCATTCGTGCGGGAATTACACCCGCAGAGGTCGAAGAGCTTTTTAATGAGGCTGACGCGGAGAGGTCGGCGGCGGCGGAGGGGCAGAGGGGCTCTCCGGTAGACGAGGATGAGGCGGTGAGGCTGTACTGGGAGCAGAACAGCGTGTTCGGCCCGGCCTTTATGGAATTCGCCGGACTTATGGAGAGGCTGGCCGGACCACGTCCTCAGATTGACTTCGATGCATACTCGATCGCCCACCCCTATGAGCTCGTGAAGCAGACATCATTCTGGGCTGCGAAACGCTCCCCGTGGACCCTCGGTCAGATCCAGAGTTCGGCGACCAGGAAGGACTTGCGTCGCTGGAGGGCGAAATACCACATCTCTTCCGATGTTTTGTCGTATATAGCCTCGGAGAACGAACGCGCCGACCAACCTCCCGAGGGTATGGTCGCTGTCAATGAAATGATCCTGGAGGCCGGTTTGCGGTTTTCATTACCGTTCGCCGTGTCATACTTGCTGGCCGCCTGGAATGTGGCGCCGCTCCAATTGACGCCGAACGTCTGGCTACAGATTATTAGTACCTTGACACTTCTTGGCAGTCATCGGCTGTACCGTATACCTTCTGCGCTGGAAATGAACTACCTCTTCAAGCTGACTGCGCATAAGGGTTCAATTGGCGGCTATCACATTCAGGGTCGCATGGGTAGGGTGGTTCTCAGGGTGCCGAACAAAGTTCGGGGCGACCTGGCAAAATGGTGCTGGGTCGGCGGAGCGTGGAGGTCGGCGTCGAGAGATAACCCAGAGGAAGAGTTGGATATCCCGACCAGTTTTTGGGAGAGGAATCCGAGTAAGGGTTTTATCTCTCCCTTTGTTCGGATATACCTCGAACTGATATAATTTGGTTTCCTTTTTGCAGGCTTCCTTGTTCGAGCTATCGGCGACCTTCATTTTGACTTCTTGATCGTCTGGGAGCGAATCCGCAGTCTACCAGACAACTAGCTCGACGTTCGCACAGTCAACAAAGAAGCTCATTGGTTGGGCACTCGATTGTTTCGCTTCCCTCGCCATCTGAAGGTTCCAGGTATGAGTTTTTACTTCCTCGTTTTTGCTTGACGATCGCCTGATTGAAAAGGATGTCTAACTTGGCTGAATTTCTTCTTTGACAGAGATCCACTTTCCCCTCTACTCCGAGCCGCCGAAGGAGATTGCAATGTCGAACCCCGGTCTTTTGGGTCGTCTCCACCAAGGAAATAAGGCGGGTCGTGCCCCTGCAACGACGTCCCGTCCTGTCCCCGAGGAGAGACCTATTATGGTGCTGGTTGTCGAGCCGGAGGCTCGGGATGAGGAGCAGCTCCAGCGCAACCGTAAGAGGCGGAGGCCGGAGGAGCCCTTGCCGACTACTGCTGCGGAGGCATCCATTGTGGTGCCGCCGGTTGCCGCACCTCCTATTTCCGCCGTTCTAATGACGGAGGGGTATAGGCCCTCAGCGGCCTTCCTGAAGACTGCGGCGATCGCTGAAGCCGAGACTCCGCGGGGCAAGCCCTATTTCGGCCGCGACCCCGACCTGGTCACAAGGTAAGACTGGTTTGATCTTTCTGAGTTAAGCTACTTGTGTAGGATGTACACTAACTCCTTCGTTTTTTTGCTTGAGTTGCAGGGTCCGTCTTGCCGATCCGAACACCTCGCCGATGGTGTTGGATTTCCTGGCGAGCAAGTCCCCGCGCGAGCCGGTCGACATCCCATCCTATGTCTCCCGGGCCATCTCCTCTCTTCCTAAGGCTTGGACGACTGACCTGGACGCGATTGCGCGCCGGCGGTCTGGTGATGCTATGCAGGCGACACTTGCCCTGACTCTCCAGGCGGCGACGATGGCCGCCCAAGCTGTTAAAGATTATGAGAGGCGACCCTCTACTACTCGCCTCCACTTGGATCTTGAGGCTGCTCGGAACCAGAATGCCGAGTTCGCTAATAGGATAGTGGCCAGGGAGAAGGAGTATACGGAGACAGCCAAGCGAGCCAAACAAGACCTTGATCGGATGAAGCAAGAGCTTGACCGGTCCCGGGCGGTGGCAGATCGATTTCGTGACCAGATGACGGATGCTCGCCGGCTGCACGCGGCCTCGCAGGAGGAGGTAACCGGGCTGAAGGCGGTGGTGGACAGGCTTAACGGCGAGCTGGAGAAAACAAAAGGGGAACTGGCTGCCAAGGTAGCCGAGCTCGCGGATGCGGGCAAGACGGCCGCGGGGCTGAAGGAGCAGTTGAAGGCGATCGAGACCGATCCCTACCTCAACGTGGAGTACGTCAGCGAGTTCGTGTATTACATGGCTTACGCCGACGCTATCCGTGCTGCCAAGAAGGTAGGGCTCGAGGTCGGCCCTCTGATGGAAACCTTCAAAGCCTACGTGGTTTAGCATCCTTTGCAGCCGGAATTCTCTCTACCGATCCTCGACCTCACCGACCTAGGGATTGAACTGAGCTGGTATCCGATGCCGCATAAACTTGTTTATCCTGAAGCCGGTGAGGAAGCGCGCGTCGATCCGCCTGCTGGAGGCGAAGGCCAATCGGGGGTGGCCTGAGTGAGGCCGCAGTCACGTTGTTTTTCTTTCGTTGTAATTTCCAGCTTTTTCTTTGTATTGCCTTCGGGCTTGTATGTACAAACATTTTGAATGAAATAAAATACTTCTTTTTGCATCTGACTCTTTATTTGTACGATCGCCTCTCTAAGTGTTTGCATATGAATTTATACAAGTGTTTACACAATTGCACCTGATGCCTTGTTTGTATGATCGTCTGTCTGAATGTTCCGCATCACTTCGACTTTGCACAATTGTCTGAATAGATCTGAATGCATTTGTACACTTGAAAATCCTTACATGTAAATTTCTTGAATAAAATCGATTGTCATGTGTGTGTTTGAACAAAGCCGATCCTGTATGGTACCTTTATCCCGATCGTATGTCTGAATAGCTCTGCTCTGTCCCTTGTTTTTTATTTACTTAGCATAAGTAAGGGAACGAAAAGAATACGTTTGGTGAGCAATCTTTTGTTTGTTTCTTGCGATCTTCAGTTTTGTTGATTTCTCGAGGGAGGCTGATTGCTTCGACCTTGAGGAACCGTGCACGGTCACGGAGTTCGATAGACTGACCTCCATAACCGTGTCTTTGTGTGCGAGGGACATTCCACATGTAGGTCTGTCTCATGACTCACTTTATTGTGAGGGTCCTCCGTTAGGCTGCGCCCGCCTCGTGTTTAAAAGAAAGGCGAGCGGTCTTGGCCTGGAGGAGTCCTTGCACGGGGCGTCGTCGGATTAATCGACTCCACGTCCGCGGCTTGTTAGCACTTTTCTACCTCGGATCGCCATGTTAGATGGCAATCCTCGATGGTATACGTTGTGAGGGGGTAGGGACGAGTCGCCTTGTCCGGGTCCATCATGTTAGATGGTGTACCTTTGAGGGCGAGCGAGCATGTCCACAGATCTGTTTGTAGGGTCCTTCGGCTACGCCCGCCTCGTTTTTAAACGAAAGGCGAGCGATCACAGCCCAAATGAACCTTGCATGGACGAAGCCGTCGGTTCCATCGACCTCCAGGACCGTGGCTGCACTTTTCTACCTCGAGTCGCCATGTTAAATGATGATCCTCGACGGTATACGTTGTGCTTAGAGGGGCGATCGCTTGCATAGGTCCGTCAGGTTAGATAACGACCTCTTGTTGGGCGAGCAAGCCGTCCTTCTTTTTTATGTGTTTGTTTTGTTGAGGCGAATCATATACGAGGGGATCGGAAAATCTCATTAAATTCTTTATACATTGGGTAACTGAATACAGGGTTTTTATTGGTAGTATTTCTTTAAGTGTATGGCGTTCTAGGGATATTGGTCCGGAGTGCCGTCTGGATGCTGGAGTTCATAAGCTCCTCTGGTCAGCCATTTAGATATCCTGAAGGGGCCTTCCCAATTCGGGCCAAAGACTCCCGTGTGAGTCTGGACCTTTTTGAGGACTAGGTTGCTCACTTGGAATCGTCATTCCTTGACTTTCGAATTGAAGAATTTTTCAGATCTCCTTTTGTGGATCGTGTTCTTCATTTCCGAGGTCAGTCGCCGTTCTTCGAGCATATCCAAGTCGATCCGTCGGGCTACATCATTGTCCATCGTTATTTCCTATTCAGTTCGGTGGCTGAGGACGGCGATGTCCAAAGGGATCACTACCTCTGTTCCGAAGGCGAGGGCGAACGGGGTTTCGCCAGTTGAGTTTCGGGTCGTCGTTCGGTAGGACCACAAAACGTACTGGAGCTCGCTCGCCCATCGTCCTTGTTTGGATTCGAGTCTTGCTTTGATCGTGTGTTTGAGGATCTTGTTTACAGCCTCTACCTGGCCGTTCGTCTGAGGGTGGTGGGGGCCGAGAACAACTATTTGATTCCCCATTTCTCGCAGAATTGCATGACTTCCAAACCATCGAACTGCTTCCCGTTGTCGGAGATGATAGCCTAGGGTAGACCGAATCGGCATATGATGCTCTTCCAAATGAACTTGATTACTTGTTCTTGGCCGATCTTGTTAAGTGGTTCGGCCTCAGCCCATTTTGTGAAATAATCGACCCCCACGATGGTAAATTTACATCCTCCTGGCGCTGTCAGCAAAGGACCACTGAGGTCGATGCCCCATTGGGCAAACGGCCATGGACTGTACATAAAAGTGAGCTGTTCGGGGGAGAGCTTGATGTTCGGGCCCATCACTTGACACCTATGACACGATCGGGCATAGGCGATCGCGTCTTTTGTAGTGTAGGCCAGAAAAAACCTTGTCTGGTCGTTTTGTGGATGAGAGCTCGCCCTCCAGCATGATTTCCACAAATCCCATCATGGATCTCGGCTAAAACGAGTTGGCCTTCCTCCGGCGTAATGCACTTGAGGAGAGGAAGGCTGAAAGCTCGCTTGTAAAGCCGGTCGTCCAATAGGGTGTATGTGGTTGCACAAAGCTGAAGTTGGCGAGCTTTGATACGATCATCGGGGACCGTTCCGTCATGCAAGTATTTAATAAACGGGGTCATCCAGTTCTCTTCGGCGATGGCAACTGTGGTAATCAAGCTTCTGTCGATCGCCGGCTTTGTTGATTTCATGATTTGGATGTTAGAGAAATCGGCCGCCCCATCTGACGACGCTAGTTTGGATAGGGCGTCGTCCTGGGAGTTGTGCTCTCTCGGGACTTGTTCGATCAGCACTTCTTCAAACTTCGTTCACATTTCGACGACCAGTTCTTGGTATTTGATCATTTGTTCTCCGTGCGCCTCATATTCTCCCTTGACTTGGTTCACGACCAAGAGGGAGTCCATGAAGATGTGGAGGCGAAGAACGTCCAGGGCGAGTGCTAGATCGAACCCGCTACCAAGGCTTCGTACTCGGCTTCATTGTTGGTCGCACGGAACCCGAAATGCACAACATTTGTGAAACTTTGTCTATCGGGGCTGATGAGGACAATCCCTGCCCCTGCTCGCGAGTTGGTTGTCGAGCCATCCACGTACAACTTCCAAGCAGGGCGGCCGACCTGGGTCGGACTGGGAGGGAACGTTAATTCCATCACGAAGTCTGCCAGAGCTTGGCCTTTGATCGCCGTGCGAGGAGCGTACGTGATACCGTATTGGGCGATCTCCAATGACCACTTGAGGAGTCGCCCGTTGGTGTCTGGCCGGTGCAGAACTTGCCTCAAAGGGAGAGTTGTCAGAACCTCCACTTGGTGTTCAAAGAAGTAGGCCCTCAACTTGCGAACACTCATGACTAATGCATAGGCGATCTTCTCCAGAGGCGTGTAATGCGTTTCCGCGTCATGGAGCGCCTGACTAACGAAATAGATCGGCAAGTGGGCTTACCCCTCTGCTCGCACTAAAACAGCACTCAGGGCGACCTCGGAGGCCGCCAGGTAAAGGAATAGTTTTTCGCTGGGGATTGGCTTCGCCAAGATTTGGGGATTAGACAGATACTCCTTGATTTTGGAGAACTCTATTTGACTCTCCTCTGTCCATGCGAACTTCTTGTTCTTTATGGTCGCGAAGAATGGCTTGCTTTTATCTCCGAGCCGAGAAATGAAACGGTTAAGGGCAGCTAGACAACCTGTGAGGCGTTGCACCTGTTTGACATTCCGTGGCTCCTGCATGTCGAGGATCGCCTAGATCTTGGTGGGGTTTGCCTTTATCTCTCTTTGGCTCACGATGTGCCCCAGGAACTTCCCGGAGCTTACTCCGAAGTTGCATTTCTTGGGGTTCAGCTTCATGTTGAACTTTTCGAGGATGGCGAACGTCTAGGCAAGGTCATTGAGGTGATCTTCCTTTTTTAGGCTTTTGACTATGATGTCGTCAATGTAGACCTCCATGGTCTTGCCGATCTGGTTGGCGAACATCCCGTTGACTAGCCATTGGTAGGTCGCCCCCGCATTCTTCAGACCGAACGGCATTCTGACTCAAAAATACACGTCTTTTTCCATGTGGAACGACGTGTGTTTTATGTATTTCTCCGCCATTGGGATCTGATGGTATCCGGCGAAGGCATCCATGAACGACATCATTTCGCAACCTACCGTGCTATCGACCAAGTGGTCAATATGAGGCATCGGAAAGTGGTCTTTTGGACATGTCGCGTTGATGTCGGCAAAGTCGATGCATAACCTCCACGAGTTGCTCGGCTTTTTGACGAGCACCGTGTTTGCTACCCACTGTGGCTCGTCTGTAGCTACTCCGATTAGTTTGTTGTCGAGTAGCTTTTTGACTTCTCAAGACCGAATTTCCTACGTTTCTGGTGAACAGGCTTCCTTGCCGGGTCGATCTTTAGATAGTGGCAAGCAAGTTCAGGACTTATGCCGACCATATCTTGATGCGACCAGGCGAAGACTCTGATGTTCTTACGTAGTAAACTGATCATACCATCCTTTAACTCGAGACCGATGCTTGCGCCGATCTGTATTTCCCGCTCCGGGCGAGTCGGATCTATTGTTATACTTTCCAACTCTTCAATGGGGACGGTCGCTTATGGTTTGGAACGATTTCCGGACTCGATCCTTGGATCGATGTCGAGGCTTGGCTCGAAATCGATCCTTGGCTTGATGTCGTCCGTCAATCGATGTGAGATGCGGCCCTTTGAGTCGGGCTGGTACGAGGTGCTTGGCTCGTCGATATCCATCGGTTGATTATCGGACATCTCAATGTTATAAATAGTATGGGAAGTGTTGAAAGAAGTTACGACACAAGAGTAATTCAAACATTTCTTAGCCATGAGTTGGTCTCCTTTTACAGTACCGACCGTCCCATCGGCAGTGGGGAATTTGATACAGTAAAAGAAAGAAGAGGCGACCGCCTTGACAGTTTCTAGAAATGGGCGACCTAGGAACCCATTATAGATGCTGGGCCTATCTATGATTACAAAATTGAGGTTCCTAGTAATCCTAACCTTCAGATCGTAATAACATATTAGCTCAATAGAGAGCTTGATCCTTCCATAGGCATGGACTGTGCTGTCGCCGAACCCTTGGAGCACGGTATCAAATGGCTTGATGAACTTGGTCAGGTTGACGAGATGGTCAAGAGCGGATTTTAATATGATGTTGGAAAATCTCCCATTGTCGACCAGCACGCGATCGACCATTTTCCCAAGGATACATGCAGAGATTACCAATGCATCCTCTTTGGGGCACTGCACTCCCTCCCTATCCTTGTTGGAGAAAGTGATGAGCGCGTCATTGGAGATGGTCGGCTCTGGGGGTACCACGACATGGACCCCAGTGAACGCCCTCAATTTGGCCTTCCTCTTTCTGTCGACATGGTGGAAACCAGGGAAAGGCCTCCGAGGTTTCCACCTCCCACCTAAAGCATATTGATCCGGCCGCCAGGGTTGATCGGAGGGATTGATTCGTCAGAGTACTCTGGCTCGTTCTGCTCCATCCTAGTGACTAGATTGGGAGGGATTCCATCGTTCTGTCGGCGCTCGCGCCCCCCGGTCCTTTCTGCCCAAGGTTCTGGATTAGTAACCAAGTTATCCAATTTGCCTTCCTCAAACAGTCTCCAGAGTTGTCTGAGGAGGTCACGGCACTGGCTGGTGTTGTGGCCGGGACTCTTATGGTAGGCACAAAATTTGCTGCGGTCTAGATGACCGTTGTCCCTCACCGGCTTTGGTTTGCTAAGCCACTCGCACCCCTTGATGGCATTTAAAATGTGGGCTGGAGACAAATTGAGGTTGCGGAGGAGGTGAACTTCCACATCCTCGAAGGCTTTGAATTCGCTGGGCGGTTTCGCGACCGCCTTTCTGGGCTTGGCGACCGTCTTTCTCGGGAGGTAAGTTGGCGCCTTCCCTTCCCCGGTAGATCCCTCGCCTAAGCGAAGGGTGAGCATCCTCTGCCTAGCCAGAAAATCAGCAGCCCTGACGTGGAAGATCGCGTAGGTCGGGGGGATGTCCTTTGTAAGGTGCCTGAACATTGGCGAATGGCCATAGAATCCCCCTAGGACCGAGTAAAGAGCGAGCTCGTCGCTAATGGTCTCGCTGGTGAGGACTATTTCGTCCACCCGGTCGATGTATTCTTCGTCGGGCTCGTCCTTCCCCTGCCTGATCTTCATCATGCGGTGGGGGCCTTCTGGGCGAGCAACTTTGGCGGCGAAATACGACGTGAAGTCGTTCGTCACTTTCTCAAAACAATTGATCGAGCAGGGTGGTAGTGAGATGTATCACCTATGGGCAAGATCGCCTAATGTCAATGGGAACATTCGGCACTTCGTCGCGTCCGATGCTCCACATTCGGTCATGTAAATCCGGAACTTGCTCAAATGGGTCTCAGGATCCGATATCCCCTCATATAGAGGCGTTTGAGGAGGGGCCATATTCGGTTGAACGGGGGCGAGCTCGATCTGGGCCGTGAGCGGCTTACTCGGTCCGACGATCGATCTCCTGGCTCTTGCCCCAGTTTCCAGGAGCGCCTTCATTTCGTCGAGCTGGTGCTGCATGGGGGCCATTGGCGTAGCCTGACTACTCGCGGATTGGCTCTCAGAGCGGGAGCCGAGGCGATTGTGTACCGATCTTCTGGCCCCGTGGTAGGTGACTAGTTCTCCGCCACCGAGCTCAATTATTGGGCGAGTGGGAGCCCATTGGCCGGCCTGTCTTCTGGGAGTCAGGTATGCCGAACTCCTGGTGACTGATTCGGACTCCGATGTCTCCCGGCTGGGGCCCGAATGCCCGGGTCGCCATGAGGGTTTACTCCCTAGGCGGCTGAAGACGGAATCATCCCGCCGTACGAGAGCCTTTTCCTGCGGCTCGGGGCTTTTTGACGATTTCTCGACATATAGCCCCTTGAGCTTCCGCTTGCCTGCTCGGCAGATGGCTGATGGAGTAATGGTGGGTGAGTCGAATGCCATCCGTCGCTCCCTGAGGATGGCCATAGCCTCCTCGATTTGTTCCGCAATTTGGAACTGATCGAGTGAGAGGCCGGGACCATCCCTCGGGGGCGGGAGTGAGAGCCTAGCGTCGCCGCGGTCGCCTTCCTCCGTAGGTTGGGATTCGCTCTAGGTCGGAATAAGATGTCCGGCAGATCGCAGGGTGGTTCTTTTTGAGGTCGTGGCAGACGTCATGTTTCTGAAGGTTTTTCTTTGAAGAAAGTGAGTGTTTCTTCAAGTATATGCCCCGGAGAATAGTGAGTGTTCTTCGAGACGGTCGGAATAAAAAAATGAAGGTTAAGATGCCCTCCTTCTAGCGCCAATTGTTGTTACCCAAAATATTATCCGGAGATGATATTGCTGGAATGGTCGAGTAACAAACAAAGTGCGAGAACAAGTCCGTGAGGAAATAAATAACACAAGATTTGCTGGGGTTGTTAGTCCCGAGCTTGAATGCTCTCGCGAGATGTTATTAATATAAATACTAGTGAGTATAGATATTAATATTAGAGTACAATTACAATGAGTGTAATGACTCTAGTTATCTTAGCTATTGAGCGTGAAGATTGCCAGAAGAACCAGATGTGATGCTCTGTGAGTTCTTGTTACAGAGATGGAGAGTTCTCTGTATTATTTGTTTTTAGCGTAATGTGTTCACATTGTAAACTATCCGTGTTTTCGTGAATGAATTTCACTGTGAGAATGTCCTCTTGAAATAGATTTTTCTGTCCTCATTTGGCCACTATTGGAGGCCTTCTATTTATAGGAGAAGAGGTTGCTGGGTCCTCCTTGTCCATCGCTAGCGACCGCCGTTTTTTATATTAGAATAAGATGGGTGATCGTCCCATCACGTGGGACTGTTTCCTTAAAGTCTGAGGCTGTTGCTGGCAGCCAGATGTGCGAGCCAATGAGAAGTCCGCAAGCGTCCTGAGTCGCCATCTGGGGAGGGCCCACTTTGTACCTTTCGGCGGGTCTATTGGTAGGTGTGAAGGTGGTGACAGGCTGGGGTCAAAAGGCCTTATCTTGTGGCGCCTTTTGCGGATCTGTATGTGGGTCTTCATCCGAGATTCGGTCTTCTAAGACTCCGACGGGTGTCGGATTCATACGTGGCACTGGACGATCCTCTCCAGTCAGCCATTAGTGGCGATCGCCAGATGCCAATAGACGATCACCTTGGACGTCGATCGCTAGGCGCTTTCCCATCATCTGTCTTCTTTAGCTGGCTCCCGACCATTATGCCGATCGCCATCGAGGCGTATAAATCGCCGCACAACAGTCGATAAAGACGACTACAAATTTGTCCAGATACTCAATAAAAATTTTGTTCATCAACTACATGAACATTGTTGGGGCATTAGTTAGTCCTAAAGGCATAACCACAAAATCGTAATGGCCATATCTCGTCCAAAAAGCAGCTTTCGGTATATCACTATCCTGAATCCTCAACTGGTAGTAGCCCGATCGTAAATCAATCTTCGAAAAGACTGTCGCTCCCTGAAGCTGGTCAAACAAATAATCGATCCGGGTCAAAGGGTACTTGTTTTTTATGGTCAACTTGTTTAATTCTCGATAGTCGATGCATAAACGAAGTGATCCATCCTTATTCTTAACAAAAAGTACAGGCGCACCCCAAGGCGATGCGCTCGGTCGAATATACCCTTTATCTAACAACTCCCCCAACTACTTCTTCAACTCTAACATCTCCGACGGTGCCATACGGTACGGCGCTCGAGAAACAGGAGACGCGTTCGGCTCTAGATCAATTGAGAACTCAACTCCCTGCTGCAAGTGGTAATCTCGGCAAGTCATCCAGAAATACATCGGAGTACTCGTTCACAACTAGAATCAACGACATGTCAACTCCACCATCTTCTGCTCTTAATGCGTAACACCAGTAGCCTATACAACCCTGGTTCAGAAGTTTCATCGCCTTCAAGGCACTAATCACATTTCCCGATCTTCCTGGCTTACAACCGACGAGAGTATGCTCCGTGCCATCCTTGGCCACTATCGAGATAGTACGAGTCCGATAGTTCATGATGGAACCATGACGATCCAACCAATCGTCCTCTTAAGGTCTACGACAATGAGGTTCGAGGGCCAATCCCGGCTTCCGATCCTCACTGGGAAATCTCTAACTTTCCGGTTCCCAACCATACGATCCCCACTAGGCATACCCACTAAAAAAGGTTCACACTCGAACAAGCAGTCAATACCGATACGACACACGCAATCTGAAGCAATAAAAGAGTGGGTAGCACCTGAATCAAAAAGCACCAAAATTAGATGAGAAAGGATCTTAGTGGTACCTAATGGCATCGGGACATCTGTGTCCTCCGCAAGTCTCATCTGGTATAATCGAGGGTGTACCGAGCCCGAACTCAATACCGCACGGCAATCTGGCTGACCCCGACCCCTACCACGGCCCAAACTCTGAGGAACCTGGGTGACTGGAGTCTTCTGGTCCACGATAAGCTCTTTCTGAACGGCAGTGGTAGCCAGAGCTGTGGCGGCTCTGGTATCCCTCTCGCAATGTGCTGCCCGGTGACCGGTCTGTCCGCAAGTAAAGCAAGTAACTAAAGAAAATGGACAATCCTTCACCAAATGCTCGTATTGGTTGCAGTTAAAACAAACTCTGCCACCGGATGCAACGGACTGGACTGAACGGTTACTCTGAGATCCTCTGGCCTGATGAAATGGCCTCTTCCCAGATGCAGGAGCAGACTGAGATTTCGAAAAATTGACCACCCTTACCGGCTGAGAAACTGCCAGCTGTCTTCTGTTTCTTGGCCTCGGAACCCAACTCCGACTCCGGGACTGCCATCTCAATCGCTAGAGCGCGATACTGGGACTCCTTCAATGTGCACACATGAGTGATGACATGCTCTGTCTGATATGTGGCTTCATGCGCATATTAAAGTAGAGAATCTTATCAGGTTCGGTCCCCACTTGATCTTTCACATATCCCAATTGCTGGTTATAAGTGACGATGGCCTGAGAGATCGGTACGCCCTGAGGCGTATCAGTAAAGAACTCCACAATCCTACGCTCTTGAACCGGAGGTGGGCAGTACTCCGCTTCCATAGCGGTCTTAAACTCCTCCTAGGTAGCTAAACGGTCCCCAGGCATCACAGCTTCCCACCACTCCGCGGCTTCCTTATCCAGAAGGTACTGAGCAATAGGTACCCTCCTGTCGTCAGGACAAGCCACGGCATCAAACGTCCTACCCATCTGAAATAGCCAATTCTCCCAACCCAGGGAGTCACTAGAACCAGCGAAGCGAGGGTGTGCATCTTGGTTACTTTCTGAAGCCATCTACTAGCTTCATCTTCTGGAGTCGGGGGCGGATTCTGACGTCCACCCTGAGCTATCTGGTCAAGCTGAGCTACCAACTGCGGAAGCACAGCAGTAGCTCCAATGTCAGCATTACTACCCGACAGCTGATCCTGACTGACTGACAAATTCTGCTGCCCGTCAGAACTCAGAGGTAGAGTATTCGACACTGAATGAGAGGCCGAATATGCAGAGGACTCAAAAAGCGGAACTTTCTCACTATTAGCACCACGACCACGACCGCACCCCCTAGCTGGTCTACCGTGACCTCTCAACATACTGAAGAAAAGAATTGAAAGGAACAAGATCAGAAAAATTCACAGTTTACAAAGTTTGTACCACAATTCACAATTCCAATCAACACAAGGGAAATGAATTATAGAAATATAAGAGTTCGAGGAGACTTATAGCCACGGGTCGCACGAATAGATGGTAGCACGATGATATTAGGCTCAATGACTGACTCTAATGACACGACTGACAGACCCAAAATTAACCAACATCCTAGGCATTCATAACCTAATTGCTCTGATACCATAAATGTAACACACCGAATCACGTAAGGGACGTTACACGCTGTAGAACCTTCATAAGGTCTACCAGGATAACACATGACACATAATCCACAAACAAATCCCATAAGATGCATTAATCATAGTAAAATAGGGCCGTGGCCTCAGCCAAAATATTTTAATCGAACATCATGAAGTATAAGTCAATACAAGTTCATTGCCCACGCAGGGGACTTTAACCAAGTTTATAAAGCAACCAGTGTTGGGATTCGGTGCCTAAAACGTAGGCCTAGTGGAAGCGGTAAAACAAAAATTAGAGGATCGATCGAGCTACGTATATACGAATATATCAACGAAAAGCAAGAGTTGTAAGAAACTCACCCTTGAAGTCCGTTGATTAAATGGAAACCTTGTCTTGAGCTATTCCCCAATCTTTGCTTGATCTCTACGAATCCAATATGCTCCAAGCCCTTGAACGATCCAACGCCGAAAGTATCGCGTCTCTACTTGCCACGCGCCGGAAAAACGATCGGAATAATACTCACCTCGTTATCCTCCAAGGATGGGGCTATATCAAGGTGAGTAAGCTTGTTATAGATATTAATATCACTCTAAGTGTATGAATATCTATCTCTCTCAATATTTCCTCACAAAATTTCTTTAAGAAGTTATGAAGAAGATGAATAAAGAAGAAGATGATGAAGAAGACTTCTCTCTCTCTCCTCTTGCAACCTCACGTATGGAATCAAAAAAATGAAGTGAGTTTGATGAGAAGTCTTCCTCTCTTTATTCAATTTCCATATGATATTTTGCCCCACAAGCCATGTTCCTTAATATAAAAAAAGGAAACAACAAGACAATGGGAAGGTGGGTGGAAGGGGTTGGGGCGGCCCATGTAGAAATCGGACGAGTTCGGTTCGTTTTGGACTCCCGAAAGTCCAAACAGATAAACTCCAATTCCGTTTCGATGTATTTATATCGATTAATTAATCCAATTAATTAAACATATCAAATACAAAAGAATATAATTAATTTCTCCAAGAAATAATTATATACATGAATTAAATTAATCATCCAGTAATTTATTTAATTCATTTAGGCCGTAAATCAATTTATCCAATAAATTGATTTAGACATCTAATGTCCCAAATTAGATATCCAACATCTAATATTCATAATGAGAGAATAAGCTCGATTCATTCCGTCGTCAATCCTATTGCGCGACTCGGTAGGTCCATATCAGTCAGCAATGGGAGGAACCAAAGAGTAGTAGCACCACCTAGCCAGCCTGGCGGCCTACACTGTACCCCAACTGAGAACGAATGATTGGGATCATTCAAGAACCATTCTGTCGTGAATACCATTAAACGTATAAACCCTTCTTTCAAATATCTCGTTCAAGTTATAGGGTCACGGTCAGTCAAACCCTATCTGTACTTGACGCTATGCATGCGTTAATGCAAAACGAGATCATCGAGCTGTCATGTATCTAATACAAGTAGCTCTGATGCTTTGGCCAAAGACTTATGATCTCATCTGCCAATAACCGTATAGGACATATAACCCGCTAACTAACGGGAGAAAGAATTCTATCTTGGTATTCAGCAGGACCTGCTACTTGCCCGTCAAGATGCACGTCGATATTGACCCCCGCCTTCCGGTTTACAGGGTCGAACTACTCTAATGAGAATCCTGACGTCACAAGCACATCCCTACTAAATCCTTAAGTCGAAGGTTCATGAATACCTATCACAACCTTTCGATTCCGTCATTGACTGTCCCGGAGTGAAATCCGTGTGACGAATCGAGGGTGAGTCGGTTCGAGTATACTAATCCAATTAGCATACCTATAACGTGTGCTCCCACTAACCATTAGCGTTCGACGGGCACTCTCCATATCAAAGAACACGTCATACAAGTATTCACATAAACTTAACGCCCAGTCAAGTTTCATTGACTTGTGAACGATTAAGTATTTGAGCTATAAACCTTTCCAGTGCCGACCCCCTTATCCAATAAGGAGTAAAACGTTTTGCTCTCAAATACACAGACTAGTTTTTATATGTATATTTACGAGTTAGGAATGCCAGTAACTACCAGTAAATAAACAAACATTCATTGCCTTATATAATTGATTTACATAATTACAAGTGCAATGCCTCACTCAACATCCTCTGAGTGGCATTCGAGGGCATACTCCTAACAACCAGGCTAACTCCAACACCCAATTAGATACAATAACAAAACATAAAACATAGACTCGAGCCTCATCATCATGATGGGCCATCCTTTGCGTGCATATCCCGTGCCAGCTCCTCAGCTTGACCGACACCTGAAATGCATAAAATGCATTTCCCCCATTTAAGGGGTTAGCATTCGAATATCTAGTGCAAGTACACAATTACACTGCATTATATACAGATACGATTCAATACAGTCATCTCATTTAGAAAACATTTGAAAATCATATTCCGAAATATTCAATCTACATCAAATGGTAAATTATTTCATATCAATATCACAACCATCCACACTTGGTAACCCGTGGCCATTCCCCTTAGTATCGACCCCCAGACGCCCCATCGAATGCTCCGGGTGGAAAACCACTTCCGCGGCCGTACCCCTTAGTATCGGACCCCAGACGCCCCGTTGAATGCTCCGAGTGGAAGAACAACAACTCGCGCACACGATAACATGATTTCAACATTTGTATCACAATCGTAACACACATAACGAAATGTAATACATGTACTTGCCTTGTTTATTTTGTCGCAATGATAACAATGAACGGAAAGGACTTCAGTCCGAATTCTCTTCTATACTTCGCTCCTAACACATAACGATATGGAATCAACCACAATAAATGAAGGATACATCCTAAGTTCTACCCCTTGGGCCAATATATCGGACACTAGTAGGGTATCATCGAGTATATTTGATGAATAATGGAAAAATTGGAGTATAATCCACAAATCTTCAAGGAAAAACGAAGGATTACAAGCATAAAATTGAAGTCTAACAATAATCTATGATAAATCGAATTAAAAAGGGTCAAATCACCAGAAATCCTCAAAATTCCCCCAAAATCTCAAAACAAGGGTTTTAGGGATCCTTACCTTGATTCGGGTGGCGGAAGACGTTAAGAAATTGATGAATTCGCATAAGGAATGCAAGGATGTTAGTGGATGATAATATTTGGCCGAAATCGGCTCTAACCCTCATCTAGAATCACCCAAAGCGGAAGAGAAGAAGTAAGGATGGAAAATGACGAAGTTGGGCTGTTGCTGTCTTATATATATATCAGCAGACTTAGTGCACGCTACACACAAAGTTTAGCATGCGCTATCGGGGTGCAGAATGCAGTCAGAGACTTCTGTCCTCCCGTTAGCGTGCGTAGATACAAGCTTAGCATGCGCTAAGGTTAGCAATTAGCGTACGTTAACAGCTCATTAGCGTACGCTACCTGGTTCAGTTCAGAATTACTGAACCTTCTGTCCAGTTCCGGAGTATTCTGCCCAGATGCATTAGCGTACGCAATAAAGTAAGTCTAGCGTGCGCTAGTTTTACCCTCATATCCCACGCTATGGAAAAACGTTAGCGTGCGCTAACTGTTCCCGCATGCAGTACGCTTAGGAAACTCTGGCCGATCAGAGCCGACTTAAGGCATGAAACTTGACAGATATCAGCGAATAACAAGACATGACAAGAAAACAACAACATGCAAGCACAATGTCCCAATCCTAATGTATGATTCCCACCAAACAACAGAACAGACAACAATTCTAAAAGGTGATACCCAAAACTATAATATATTACAAGACAGCCCAAACTCTCGATAATCACAACTCGAGGCCAAGTCTCAATCTCTGAGAATTGTAATGAATCCAGGAATATTAATGGAACTTACCAACGAAATGAAATGTCGGTTTAGGACGAGATTTACGAAAATCGAGTCTAAATGTAGAAAAGTTACACAATAATCGAAATCTCGTAGAAACAACTCGAAAACTCATCCGGATGTTTATGGATACAGAACAAAATAGTTTCAGAATTCCAAAACAATAATAAACGAGTCATCCAAAATGAAAATGCACTAAAAATAGAAATTACTAAAAATAGAAAGTGCGGATATTACATAAGAATTAGTGATCCCATAAATCTCGATGTGAGTTTACTTGAGCTGATATACATGTCATATAATATTTGGACATATTTGTTACATATTTTTTAAATATATTTTTTTGGTACTTATTGATCTTCATTGTGTGGAATGTAGTATTATGCTTATTTCTCTATTTGTTCGACTCGATACGCTTTGGTATTTTTAATTGTGTTTCCAAGCACTTTGAAGGACCAAATAAGAGCGTGAAAGATGTCCCACCCCCAACACATATTAGGCGATGCACGAACAAGAGAACAAGCTAAAAATAGAGATGAACATAGCGACACGCTCTGGTCCGTGTTAAACAACACTGGCCATTTAACAACACTACCACGGACCGGTCATGTTTCAGTACAGATAAAATTGGGTTTTCTATAGCAGTTCGACACGGGCCGTGTCATTTGACCTGACCACTAAGCAGTGCTGATTTTCTTATTTGACGACTTTGATGTGTTTTAACATCCCTGGACCCTATTTGACAGATAGAAAAAAACATCAAAGGCCATATTTATGGATTATCAAGTCTAATAAGGATTTAAGAGGCTAAAAACACCACCAAGAGGGAATCAAAGGTATCAAATAGATCAAGTGCAAGGATTGAAGCAAGAATGAGAGATCATCATCCAAGTTTTATCTTCCTCTCTTTCTTTTATACTTTTAGTGTATTTAGTTGAAAACATGTTGAACTTTCATACTTTACTTTTCTCTTTTCACCGTGTATGGCTAAGAACTTGTAAGATTCCAGACATAAGACTACAGTGTCTCTGATGGATTATTCGAATTGACTACTTAATTTATCATCTACTTGGATTTATTTTTCAATTAGTTGGCTTTAATTCGATTACGAGATTAAGAGGTGGGTGATTGATCGTGATGGCTCTTGGTCTTTTGCATTTTTTGGAGTTAGATTATCTATGGTAGATGGATCGTAAGTGATTTAATCTATGTTTAACTGCATCTCGAGAGAGACTTTTAAAGGAACCTCGTGTCTTTAATGCTAGGAAGACAAGTAGTACGACCTTGCTTGTCACTTTCTACATCTACTCCATGCACTTGTGGGTAGCAAAATAATTAGTTAACAAGGTCCTGGCGCCGTTTTCAGGGAATAATTTATTGTTATTATTATTATTGATATTATGACAATATTTCTAATCTTATTTTAAACATTTTTTTCCTTTCTATTTTGGTTGTTTAATACTTTATTTGGTAGCTCACATTTTGCATATTTCTGCCCTTCTCAAGTAGTGCATGAACACCCGCTCATCTCGAGTACCTTTAAAAATCTTTATTCCAGAAGTAGAGGCATTTGCTCAAAGAACAAGTGCCACCGCAAGAAAATTATGAATGGATATTTCACGAAATGTATAGAGAATGAGACAGCAGAAGAGTAGGAAACATGATCGCCAATACGGGAAACGAAAATGAGGCAGCCCAAAATCAGAACAATGGGGGGATGCGGGTTGAGCTCATGGGGAGCCAACATCAAAGGAGACAATTTCCAAGCAATACTGAGGTGAACCCCAAAGAATCATGTCAAGCCATCACCTTGAGAAGCAGAACACACTATGAGGACTCGAAGATGCTAGCTGAGAAATAAAGGGAGAAAAGTCATAAAGGACCAAGACAAGCTTGTAGAGGAAGAAGTGAACCATGATACATCAAAGGGGCTGAGCCTAAAATTGTAACACCCCGAATACGGCAGCCATTACAGTGCCATAGACCCCACACTGGGACCCACCAAGCGATATCAAAACATAATTTAAACATAAAATTATCGTGATACCGAATCACAAAACAATACTCATTACTCTGATTAGGAGTCTACAGATAGTAAGGCTATTAGCCTCAGAATACATAGGATCCAAATACTAGTACAAACCATATGAAGATGGAATATACTTAAAATAATAGTACAATTGACAATAGTTTAAATGAAGCAGAAAGTAACATTACACAGTTTAAGCATAACCGGACAACAAAAGACTTGGGGGCCCCGAACTAGTATCCTTCAAACCCTTCGCCGTCACCGTGCTCTTCCCGTGCCTTGCCTTTGCCTCGACCTAAAATACAACAAAAATATCTTGCCGAAAACCACAGGGTCAGATATACATGATAATAATTCTCAAGACATTATACAATTCATATATATTGGATCTCAAGAAAACAACCCGACTATTGAACATACCCCTGAGGCATATGAACAACTAGTCGCAAACCGTCGGACATACCCAATCATACATGGAATATGAATGATCAATCAACATGGCTCAAGACGGACATCACAGTATGCCCGATCCGGAAATGTGTCCGTGCACATGTCCACCCCTTATACGGAATCCAGGATATACGTGAGACAATGTACCTAATTAGCCTCACGAACTACGTCTTGTGTGCACAGTCCACTACGAAAACATCAACATATGATCATATGTGCCTGGATAAAAATCCTACACATAACCAATCGGCATGCAGATATGATTCCAGATATGTCACGATACAACATGACAACGAAACTCAATAAATTACACATTCAATCAAGAATCAAGAAACTCACTGAAGTGACAATAATGATCAACGAGACCAATGATACAAAGGTGATGAACTTGGGAACACAATCCCACGATTAAACAGTACTACGATCAAGAAAAATATCAAATTACGAATCATAGATTCATAAGACATGTCATATACATGAAACGAATAACGTTCACAAGAATTCAATCATCATTATAACCAAGCAAGATAACTTGCCTCAATTCCGTATACGAATAGTCCTTCTTCGAACGAACGAACGAACGAACGGATGGTATCCTCGACTAATAATACTCACTCAAACAAGCAACCTTGAATGAATGTAACTCATTCAACAACACATTCATACAATAATGATATCAATTCGTAGGAAACGACACCCATAATCTTACCCGAATAGTTCATCCTATCCCAACAAACATTCTATCGATTATTAACGAAGTTCATTACACCCAATTCATCTGTAAAAATTGGATTATCATATTAAAATGTCCTTTAATACTCATGTTATTACTTTGAACAAGATTATTCATCAAACAACTCCAATTAATCATTTCAATATATTAATACCATCACATATTGTAATAATCCTTTTCAGAATATTCCAACATTCGAACACAATGTTTTATATAATCCACTTCATCAATTCATCAAGTTCATCATGAATGTATCAAAATTATGAGTGTGATTTCATAGCCCATTGTCATCTCCAATGATTTAACTAAACCTTTTCAAGACATGATTATAATAAAAAATCCCTAAGCATCAAGAATATCCTTACCTTATAAGTTCTATTGTCATGTTCATAATCAGATTCTGGACATAAGAAACCACAACTATGTTATCTTACAACCTCTTCAACCATTCAAGAGGTAATACTAACAACATTATCATGTTCTTCACTTAGTTTGTTCATAATTCCATAACTATCATGTTATACTTGATTATTCTAACATTATATGAAGTAAGTATCACTAACATCATTATTAGTATGGAAATCACCAAGATTATAGATAACTAACCTCTTGAAAATGAAGAACAACACCAAGACTTCAAGAACACACTCTAAACTTCTAATCAATAAGTTCATATCCAAGATGCAAGGCTCAAAGACAATACGGAAGAGGATAAAATCGATCTAAGGAGGCATAGGGATGATAACTTGGAGAAAATATCAAGTTTGGATCATGAAAAATGAAAGACAAGACCTGTTTTTTATAAACTGCACTTCTATTACGTATGTTAACTCAGCCAGTTGATGTACATTAGCCGCTTTACGTACGCTAACACATAAGGTGTTACGTACGTAATAAGCCTCCAGAGGCTACTGCCTCAACACACCCACACCCTTACGTACGTTATATCTATAATCATAATGTACGTAATGTACGTTGACTTGGCTGCCTCGAAAGGCCAAATATCCGGATCCTGCATGGCCCCCCATGCCGAAAGTTGTGAAATTTTATTATGCACGAGTGTTCTATGTCTCTATGTTTCTGTGTGTAATAGTTTGTTTGAAATAATATAAGTATGAATTTCATGTCATAATCCCTTTTCAACAAATTTAATTATTTTCTTTTTCATAGATATGTCTCATTCCAAAATTCAAGACAATAACTTATGTCTTTCAGATAGTGCTACTACACATACTATACTGAAAGATAAGAAATTTTTTCAGCAATTGAGAATTATCAAAGCAAGTGTTGAAACCATATCTGGCAGTGCACAAATAATTAAGAGATTTGGAAGTGCCAATTTTCTGATGCCACGAGGCACGAACTTCAAAATAATAAATACATTATTTTCTCCCAAGTCCCAAAGAAATTTATTAAGTTTCAAAGATATTCGTATAAATGAATACTATGTTGAAACCATGGATAAAAATAATAATGAATAGCTTTGTATTACTTCAAATACTTCCGGAAGTAAGTGTGTGTTGGAAAAATTACCCGCTCTATCATCTGGGTTGTACTATACTAATATAAAAATATTTGAATCGTATAACATAGTAAACCCGAAGTTTGCTGAAACATTCAAAGTTTCGAGGTTAGGACATCCCGGTTCGATAATGATGCGGAAAATTATTAGAAATTATAGTGGTCATCCATTGAAATTTTTCGATCTCATGAACTCTCTTGTATTGCTTGTTCTCAAGGTAAATTGATAATAAGACCATCACCAACTAAAGTTGGAAATGAATCGCCAACATTTTTGGAAAGAATTCATGGTGATATATGTGGACCTATTCATCCACCTTGTGGACCATTTCGATACTTTATGGTATTAATTGATGCTTCTAGCATATGGTCACACATATGTCTTTTATCAACTCGCAATTTGGCATTTGCCATATTTCTTGCCCACAATTCCCAGATTACATGATTAAGAGAGTTCGACTTGATAATGCTGGGGATTTTTTTTTTAAAAAAAAAGTAAACGTCCATTGTGGACGGGGGGTGAGACGGGACCCACCAACTTGTGAGATAAAGGAGAAATAAAGAAATACAAAACATCCGCTCCGAATTATGACCAAAAATAGGCCATAATTCGGATCCTGAAATCTAAAGTGCCTACGGCCCGCTAAAGAAATACAAAGTGCGCCACTAAGACAGTGGGCTAATGTGCGGACCCGTAAACAAGAAATTATGAATTATGACCAAAAATGGGCCATAATCTGGATCCCTAAAAAATAAAGCGCCTAAGGACCGCTAGAGAAGTACAAGGTGAACCACAAAAACCGTGGGCTAATGTGGGGACCAATAGGCAATAATCAATCACATACTATTAATAGAAAAAGAATACTACCTAAATCTAAAAGACGGGTAACCAAGTTGATCCATCCGTATAAGGGAGAGAAGAAATGGAGGAGCAGTATCATAAGTGTAAGTCTGAATGCCGAGTGACGACATGCCGAGCTCTGAAAGATAGTCAGCCGGTATGCTCCCTCCTGGAAAATGTGAGTGACTCTAAACTGTATGTCTCGAAGAATGTGTCGGATCCTCATAAGGGTGTGACGAACCTGCCAAGAGCCCCGATGGCCAGATGAAAGCAGGGTCACCATAGCAGCAGCATCAAGCTCAATCCAAACATGTCTCGATCTCTGGAAAGCCAAAATGAGTCCTATCGCCAGCGCCTGGATCTCTGCGTCGAAGCTCGAAGAGGCATGAAAAGAAGAATGGAAAGCAAGAGGTAGCTCTCTGTTATGATATCTAATTAGACCTGTAATACCTCCGGTATTCCATGCTTGATTACTTTGTACTGTATGAATGTTTGGTAATATGACGTCATTTCTATTTATGTATTCCATTGAGTGCTATATAATTGTACAATGTGAAGGAAACGAGGGTGACACACCTTGATGCCGTGAGACGATCGTCGGTGCGAATATGACGGTGGCCAACGTCTTGTTCCCCGATAATTGTTGACGAGCAGAAGGGATGGTCACCCGAGATGGTTAGAATGTGTTTGAGGCTAAAATTTCTGTCTAACGTACGCTATAACCCATGCCTAACGTACGCTAAATTTCAAAGGTTACGTACGTTAAGGCAGCCACATTACGTACGTAACGGGTAGGTCGGTCTCCCGACCAGAATCTTCCTTTGACACGGACAGGGCTACTTTCGGCGGGCTAGATGACAAACGAGTCAACTGTTTGTTACGTACGTAATGCCCAAGAATTAACGTACGTAACACTTGGGCACATTTCGGGCAGTTAGTTCCTTACGTACGTTGTCATCGCACGGTTACGTACGTAATACACCTTACGTACGTAACACTCTTATCGTTAACGTATGTTATCTAAATCCAGTTTTATAAAATGATAACTCCCTTCTTCATGTGCACGTCCCAACACCAAGTCACTACTACCCTTGGAGAAATTCCTAGCCCTATACCCGGTTCTTAAGCCTTAAACACTTGAATTAACATTGAGGAGGTAGATTCTTGAGCTTCGGTGAAGATTATCCAAGTCGTTCAAGTCACTTCTCGTTCTCCTCGTAGTTCTTGTGAATCCGTCAACTATCTTCACTATTCTTCTTCTTCCAAAGGTAAGCCACCAATCCCTGGAGTTATATCTTCGATGTTTTCTTAGTTATACTTGTTATATTGCGGGTATGGGGTAGATTTTGCTAAACTTCGTAGACAATCTTGTCGGATGAAATTGTGATAACCGTAAATTCCGTTTCTTATATGTTTAGTTTCATACAAACGAAATTTCACTTCAAATCATCACTAGAAATGTAAAATTTGTGAATCAATTGTGGGAAATTCATAGTAATCCGTCACCGTATGTTCCATTGTTCGTAGCTACCCTCACCTTTGATTTTTGACACTTAGCAAAACTAAGGAATTAATTCGATAGTATAATCAATATGGGTTGTTAAACCACCGGAGTTATTGTGCAATAAAATCCGTCGATTGTAGTATTCGGAATATAGAATTATAATAGAAAGCATAGGATTCGATTTCGCCATAATAATTCATTGACAACCGAAGAATGGTAGGATTATCTTCTTGAATAAATCGATATACCTAATGTTAACTATAAGATTGAACGAGATAATGGTACACGACACTTGAAAACTTGGAAACGATACTCATACCGACAATTAAAACTACACTAGGAATCCGGTTAGGAAAGGGAGACTAGTTTTATTCATTATGGTCCGTACGAGGGGTTAATCGGATGTTTCGTGGCTAGGTTAAGCTCGAGCGGGCGTGGGGACTTCGTCATCATAAAGCACCTACTATCGGATCACAGGCAAGTGAAATCTTGCTCGTGAATTTCTAATATCAATGTTATACCGTATGTGTGTACGTGCCATTTTGATAAAAGCCGACGTTGTCTTTCTCTAAAGATGTATAAATGGGCCGATGTGTTGGGGATAAAACCTGTATGGTACCCGCGTGGAAATGTGTTAGGGGGTAATGTAACACCCCGAGATATTCGGAATAATTACAGCGCCGTAAACCCTTTAAATAAGGATTTACAAGGCTAATTAAAAAGGAAAGTGAAAATAAGACGTCAATACTGCGAAAATTCGAGTTTATGAAAACGTACAACTGGTTCAACGGATAATTAATACAACCATATCGAATTAATATCAAAGGACACACGTACTCGAGTACAGAAACCAAACCAAGACAACAAATCTCCAATAACAATAAACATCACTGAACCCCTTCGTCGTCACGTCGCATCTTGTGCCGCTTTCCTGCTCCTTAGCTACTGAACATCAAAACAAATGTCCACCCCGAAGGGGTTAGCAAAACAATGCTAGTCCAAGTATCGTATTTAAACAATTCGAATATGCATCAACAAATCACAACAAGACATATAACACGGGCTTCCGCTAACGGAACCCGATAATGCGAATCTACAAGATTCCATTACACAGCATGGGTATTCCAATGATCCAGCGCCATCAGCATATATCCCAAGATGATCCCGTCGGACCAACACGAGGTGGAAATAACCCGTCCAATGATCCAGCGCCCTCAGCCTAGATCCCAAGATGATCCCGTCGGACCAACACGAGGTGGACATCCGATCCAGCGCCCTCAGCATAGATCGTACAACGTATACAAATACAACTCATGCATACACATATGCCAAATCATTATGTTCATCAACATGAACATATAAACAATATACAACGAATAACATGACAAATCAACGAAGTAAATATCATGTTCAACAACATGCATAATCATACGTATACTCCAAAAATACCGATATTAGCATATCACGATACTTGCCTCGAAGATGGCAAGAATGATATACTTCAATGCTCTCGACGCACTCGAAGGCCGCCCCCTCCGATCAACGTAACAAGCTCGAACCTTAACAAAAGGAACGATATACAAATCATCTCGAGTCGAACAATGGCCTAACAATTCGACCTACGGCCGAAAAGCTCAACTAAACAAGCTGCCTGGATTGCTTAGCGCGCGCTACGTATTATACGTAACGTGCGCTAAGCTGAACTGTTAGCGTACGCTATCGTATAAGACTAGCGTGCGCTAGCCACAAACTGGCAGTCTGGCTCGGCTGCCTCATAACGTACGCTACGTACGTTCTGTGCGAAAACCGAACCTCGATAGCGCACGTTAACTCACACATGTTAGCGTGCGCTAATCTTGCATGGCAGAATACTATGAACCGAAAACTGAGTTGAATGATGAAGAACTCATGAACCCTATGGTGATATTACAAGTTATCCTCGGGCATATCATGCTAATAAGGTTTATGGAAGATTTATGATTATGAAACACCAATATACGGATAGTTATCTTGATATCACAATTCCTCTACGATCTTCAAGAAATAATCTAAGTTCCATCGTCTTACGTTCCAAAATACATGATTCCAACGTATACAACGTATCAACTGGGTAATATCCGATCACTTGATCATAAATCGATTTAAACATGCTTAGGAGTCCTTATAATAAGATGGTTCAAAGGTTCATTCGACATCTAGTACAAATACGTCAAAAGTATCCTTCTAACATGTGATGATCGATAAAAACGAGATACTAGCTATCCAAACATGATTCAAACTTCCTCATGAACATTACTAATCATTGGTGAAGAATCACCTACCTCAAAGTAGTGAAGAACACGGATGAAAATGAAGCAATCCAACACCCAATGCTTGAACACCAATCTCCAATGATATAAGATCTTCAATCTCGAACTAGGAGGTTGATATGGAGTGTTTAAGGCGAATGGAGTTATGTTTCAAGTGCAAGAGTTCGGGTTATGGGGGAAGAAAGGACTGAATTCACGAATAGGATGCTGTCCTATTTATAATAAATGGCTATTAGCGCGCGCTATACACTGTCCGTAGCGTGCGCTAACGGCTCACAGTCTGTACTGTACTCGGCACTTAGCGTGCGCTACGCATAGACCTCTAGCGTGCGCTAAGGCGTTGACTCGGCTTTTCCCGAAAGCCGTCCAGATACATTCGACACGATCCGACAAGGGTCCCCCGGCCAGATCTCACCTACCGCGCGTCTCAATCAATTTGACCACGCGTAGCGTGCGCTAATTACACTCGGTAGCGTACGTTATGAAACCATGTTAGCGTACGCTACCCGTAGCCTGTAGCGTGCGCTACATGCACAGAATTTCAACCATATAAATCACATACACGAAATTATATGCTCGATGGCATCGGATTATGAAATATGGAGAATAGTACTCATACAAAAGTACAATTATTACAATATCACAAGTTCCAAATACATAACAGAAATCTCGGGTATTACATCCTTCCTCCCTAAGAAGAAGTTTCGTCCCGAAACTTAGGATGAAAACAACTCCGGATATTTAGCCTTCATACCGTCCTCCGTTTCCCAAGTGGCCTCTTCGACTCCATGTCGTGACCATTGTACTTTAACCAAATGTATTGGTTTATTCCTCAATTGTTTGATCCGGCTCTCAAGTATCTTGATAGGTCTCTCTTCGAAGGTGCCATCATTAGCTATCTCGATCTCGAAATCAATGACGTGATGGGTCCGGTACATACTTCCGCGATTGGGATACGTGAAACACATTGTGAACATGACTCGGCGATGGCGGTAAGGCCAACCTGTACGCTAGATCCCCAACTCTATCTAGGATCTCAAATGGTCCGATATATCTCGGACTAAGCTTGCCTCTCCTCCCAAAACGGAAAATCCCTCGTGTAGGAGACACCTTCAATAGCACATGATCCCCAACGTCGAACTCTAGAGGACGACGCGTACATCGGCATAAGACTTCATCGACTGCAGGCGATCAATAGTCTCTCTCGAATCAAAGCTATTTTCTCTTGAGTCCGAATAATCAATTCCGGTTCCGTCCCGATCAGATCCGAAGAATCATTCCAACACAGAGGCGATCGGCATCTCCTCCCGTACAAAGCTTCAAATGGTGCCATCTTGATAGAAGCGTGCCAAGCTTATTGTAAGTGAATTCGATCAAGGGCAAGTGAACTTCCCAATCAGTTGACCAATCCAACGCACAAGCTCTAAGCGTGTCTTCTGATTTGAATAGTCCTTTGGATGGCCGTCTGTTTGGGGATGATAAGTCGTGCTAAAGTTGAGCTCGATCCCCAAAGCCTTGTGAATCGCTTTCCGAAGTGCGACACGAAACGACCATCTCGATCCGAAATAATGGTCTTGCGTCCCATGCAATCGACTATCTCCGCAACAAACACTCGTGCCAATCTCTCGGGTCCCCATGTATCCTTGATTCCTAGGAAATGAGCCGACTTGGTTAGTCGATCAACTACGACCCAAATCATGTTCATTCCTGCTCTAGTCCTTGGCATACTTGTGATGAAATCCATCGAAATGTCCTCCCACTTCCATTCGGGGATCTAAGCGGCTTTAACATCCGTGTGTCGCCGATGTTCAATCTTAACCTTGACAAGTCAAACACTTGAAACGTACTCTGCTACGTCCTTCTTCATATTCCCCCACCAGAAGTTTTGTTTAAGATCCTTATACATCTTACTGCTGCCCGGGTGAATAGAATAGGGCGTGCTATGAGCTTCTTTCAGAATAGTTCGTCTCAAATCATCATTATCGGGAACGCAAAGTCGACTTTGAAATCTCAGAACTCCATCATCCTGTATCACGAATCCTGGGGCTTTTCCTTTCTTTACTTCATCACATAATCGAAGGATCAGGGAATCGCCCAACTGCTTGGACTTGATCTTCTCGACTAGTGATGAAGTCAGTTCCATCACATAAAGTCGCCCTTGGATTCCTGGTGCCCATACTTCAATCCCTTCGCGGATCAGTTCCCGTTGAATACTGGTTTGGGATGTAAGTGCTTCCAACACTCGAAGAGAAACAGGTTTACGGCTCAATGCATCGGCTACTACATTTGCTTTCCCCGGATGATAGAGAATCTCTAAGTCGTAATCCTTGATCAATTCCACCTTCTCTCGCCTCATGTTTAATTCCTTATGAAAATGTATTTGAGGCTCTTATGATCCGTAAAGATCTCGACAATGAGTGCCGCATGATAATGTCGCCAAATTTTCAAAGCAAAAACACATTTGCTAGCTCCGGATCATGAGTCGGATAATTAACCCGTACGGTTTCAACCGCCGAGAAGCATAAGCAATCACCTTATCCTTCGCATCAACACACAACCCAAACCCCGATTTGAAGCGTCAGATACCATGAATCCATCGGTTCCTTCCGGCGCTAATATAGGTGCTGTCGTCGGCCTCTCTTTAAGTTCGTCAAAACCACTGGCATTTCTCATTCCACGTGAACTTTTGAGTTTTCAGAATAAATGAGTGAGCGGACGAGCAATTTTGGAAAATCCCTCTACAAAGCGGAGATAATATCCCGCTAGTCCTAAGAAGCTTCGGACTTCCTTCACGTTCTTAGGAGCTTCCCATTCCAAGATTGCTCCGACTTTCTTTGGGTCCACCTGAACTCCATCGGCGGATATCACATGCCCAAGGAAGGTTACTTCCTTAAGCCAGAACTCGCATTTAGCAAATTTTGCATATAGCTGTTCCTTTCTCAAGATGCTCAAAACCACACGTAAATGATCAGCATGCTCCTCTGCGTCCCTCGAATATATCAAAATGTCGTCAATGAAAACGACCACAAATTTATCCAAGTATTCCAAGAATACCCGATTCATCAATTGCATGAATACCGCAGAGCATTGGTAAGTCCGAATGGCATCACCACAAATTCATAATGCGTCTGGGATCTCAAAGCGATTTGGTATATCCGATTCCTTAATTCTCAATTGGTGGTATCCCGATCGCAAGTCAATCTTCGAGAATACCTCGCCCCTTGCAGTTGATCAAACAAGTCGTCGATCCGAGGTATAGGATACTTATTCTTGATCGTCATCTTGTTAAGCTCCCCGTAATCAATACACGATCGGAGGGATCCGTCTTTCTTAGGACAAAGAGAACGCAGGCGCTCCCCAAGGAAACGCTCGGTTGAATATAGCCCTTACGTAACAATTCCTCCGGTTGCTTCTTGAGTTCATACATCTCGGTTGGCGCCATGCGGTATGGTGCCCTGAAATAGGGGTTGCTCCAGGCTCTAATTCGATGGTGAATTCCACTTCTCTTTGCGGGGTAACCGGGTAGCTCGTCAGAAATACATCGAGAACTCATTCACAATCGAAATAGACGAGAGCTTTATTCCTTCCTCTTTCCTCATGGCATAGCACCAAAGTCCGTGACATCCCCGCTTGATAATTTCACAGCTTTCATTGCCTTGATCAATTTCCCGAGCTTCCCGGTCTCCATCCTCGGAATAAGTGTTCAGATCCGTCATCGCAATGATGGAAATGACTCTCTCTCGGTAATTCAACACAGCTCCATAACGGTTGAGCCAATCATCTCCGAGAATTAAATCGTCACCGCATATGTCAACTACAATAAGATTCGATGGCCAATCTCTCCCTTCTATAGATACTGGGAAATCCCTAGCTTCTAGTGTTCCCACAATTTTCTCTCCGCTCGGTAATCCCACAACATAAGGTTCACAATTATACAAGCACGAGATGTTCAAACGATTAACACAGTTCAAAGATATAAAAGAATGCGTAGCTCCCGAATCGAACAAGACACTAACTGGTTGCAAAAGGATCTGAATCGTACCTGATGCAACAGCAGTGTTCTGGTCGTCAGATCTCCTCATTTCGTACAGGCGCGGAGGAACGGACCCAGCACTGGATGTCTCTCTCTTCCCAGCGTTCTGCTGCTGAAATCCACTCTGCTGTGTCTGGTTCACACTTATCTCCTTAGGAACCGGTGCTGGAGTGCGGGTGCCAACAGGTCTAGTAGCGGCTCCACAGAAAGCCGCACGGTGCCCTTCTTGCCCACAATCGTAACAAGTCACAGAAGATGCGGGGCAATCTCTTCGAATATGCCCTGCTCGACCACAATTGTAGCATTTCCTTGATGCGTCCAGCTAGCGATCTGTCAGGAACTTCTTTCCGCCTTTAGAAGGATGTGGAGGTTTCTAGCCGAATAAAGGAAGGCGGCCCTTGCGGGCCCCACCACTCTTGTTTTCTCGCAGTCACGGTCACCACCTTCTTTGCCTCTCTTGATTTCTCCACCGCCGCCTCTTTCATGTCGTAGGCCGGCGCTTTGTCTTGGTACTGCCGCAACGTAGTACACTCGAATCCGGACATGTCTTCTTGAATCTCCGGCTTCATCCGCATATCAAAATGAAAAATCTTTTACGCCTCCGTTCGACCAAGTGTCGCACACAAGTCGGTGATGATTAAAGGTTTTAATTACATCTCACGATGCCTCCAAACTCTGTGGTGAGAAAAACTCTCGGATCTTCGCCTCTCTAACCGGACGAGGACAATACTGTGCTTCCATCATTTGTTTGAATTCCGTCCAATCCGCATTATGGTTCTCGGGTCGAATAGCCTCCCACCAGTCAAAGGCCTCCCGGTCGGAAAATCTTGGGCAATGGGAACCTTCCGGTCCTCGGGACAGTTAAGACCCGCGAATATCTTTTCCAACTCCTTGAGCCAGTGATCCCAAGTAAGTGCCTCAGCAGATCCGTCAAATTTTGGCGGGTGCAATTTAACCACCTCAGCAAGCCATCTGTCTCCCGGTTATCCTCATGGTGCTGCTGTCCCATCGCTGTCTGCATGCGATCAACGACCTGGGCAAACTGGTTTATCTGCGCCACCACCTGTTGAAGCACTCCCGGCATGTTCGGATTTGCGTCATCATTCGCTGATCCTTGCTGCCCTCCAGAATGGGAATCGGTTCGACTAGCCGATAGTTCTGGGGTAGTTGCGGAATCCTCATGTCTCATATTACCACGTCCGCGTCCACGACCGCGTCCGCGTCCACGACCTCCTCTCAACATACTGTAAACGAAATTTCTCAATATACAGAACAAAATTTTTGAAATAAAGTCCGTCAATACTCACAAAACATTAATTAAGTAAAACGGTAGTATAAGAGATTAAGAGACTTACAACCACGGTCCACATGACGACTTCGGCTGAACAGTGATGTTACAAACAACCCGTAAATCAAATAACGTAAACAGACCCAAATAAAACCCGACTGCCAAGATATCCATGAATCTTATCTCCGATACCATATTCTGTAACACCCCGAGATATTCGGAATAATTACAGCGCCGTAAACCCTTTAAATAAGGATTTACAAGGCTAATTAAAAAGGAAAGTGAAAATAAGACGTCAATACTGCGAAAATTCGAGTTTATGAAAACGTACAACTGGTTCAACGGATAATTAATACAACCATATCGAATTAATATCAAAGGACACACGTACTCGAGTACAGAAACCAAACCAAGACAACAAATCTCCAATAACAATAAACATCACTGAACCCCTTCGTCGTCACGTCTTGTGTGGTCGCTTTCCATGCTCCTCGCTACCCGAACATCAAAACAAATGTCCACCCCGAAGGGGTTAGCAAAACAATGCTAGTACAAGTATCGGATTTAAACAATTCGAATATGCATGAAGACAACACACCACGACCTATCACACGGGCTTCCGCACGGAACCCGACAATGCGAATCTACAAGATTCCATTACACACATGGGTATTCCAATGATCCAGCGCCCTCGGCATAGATCCCAAGATGATCCGTCGGACCAACACGAGGTGGAAATAACCCGTCCAATGATCCAGCGCCCTCAGCCTAGATCCCAAGATGATCCCGTCGGACCAACACGAGGTGGACATCCGATCCAGCGCCCTCAGCATAGATCGTACAACGTATACAAATACAACTCATGCATACACATATGCCAAATCATTATGTTCATCAACATGAACATATAAACAATATACAACGAATAACATGACAAATCAACGAAGTAAATATCATGTTCAACAACATGCATAATCATACGTATACTCCAAAAATACCGATATTAGCATATCACGATACTTGCCTCGAAGATGGCAAGAATGATATACTTCAATGCTCTCGACGCACTCGAAGGCCGCCCCCTCCGATCAACATAACAATCTCGAACCTTAACAAAAGGAACGATATACAAATCATCTCGAGTCGAACAATGGCCTAACAATTCGACCTACGGCCGAAAAGCTCAACTAAACAAGCTGCCTGGATTGCTTAGCGCGCGCTACGTATTATACGTAACGTGCGCTAAGCTGAACTGTTAGCGTACGCTATCGTATAAGACTAGCGTGCGCTAGCCAAATCGCGCGGCGATGCAGCTCAGCCTCATAACGCACGCTACGACGTTCAGGCGAAAACCGAAACTCGATTTAGCACGTTAACTCACACATGTTAGCGTGCGCTTATCTTGCATGGCGTAATACTATGAACCGAAAACCGAGTTGAATGATGAAGAACTCATGAACCCTATGGTGATATTACAAGTTATCCTCGGGCATATCATGCTAATAAGGTTTCGGAAGATTTATGATTATGAAACACCAATATACGGATAGTTATCTTGATATCACAATTCCTCTACGATCTTCAAGAAATAATCTAAGTTCCATCGCCTTACGTTCCAAAATACATGATTCCAACGTATACAACGTATCAACTGGGTAATATCCGATCACTTGATCATAAATCGATTTAAACATGCTTAGGAGTCCTTATAATAAGATGGTTCAAAGGTTCATTCGACATCTAGTACAGATACGTCAAAAGTATCCTTCTAACATGTGATGATCGATAAAAACGAGATACTAGCTATCCAAACATGATTCAAACTTCCTCATGAACATTACTAATCATTGGTGAAGAATCACCTACCTCAAAGTAGTGAAGAACACGGATGAAAATGAAGCAATCCAACACCCAATGCTTGAACACCAATCTCCAATGATATAAGATCTTCAATCTCGAACTAGGAGGTTGATATGGAGTGTTTAAGACGAATGGAGTTATGTTTCAAGTGCAAGAGTTCGGGTTATAGGGGAAGAAAGGATCAATTCACGAATAGGATGTTGTCTATTTATAATAAATGGCAATTAGCGCGCGCTATAAACTGACCGAAGCGTGCGCTAACGGCTCACGATGCATCTTGTACTCGGCACTTAGCGTGCGCTACGCATAGACCTCTAGCGTGCGCTAAGGCGTTGACTCGGCTTTTCCCGAAAGCCGTCCAGATACATTCGACAGGATCCGACAAGGGTCCCCCGGCCAGATCTCACCTACCGCGCGTCTCAATCAATTTGACCACGCGTAGCGTGCGCTAATTACACTCGGTAGCGTACGCTATGAAACCATGTTAGCGTACGCTACCCGTAGCCTGTAGCGTGCGCTACATGCACAGAATTTCAACCATATAAATCACATACACGAAATTATATGCTCGATGGCATCGGATTATGAAATATGGAGAATAGTACTCATACAAAAGTACAATTATTACAATATCACAAGTTCCAAATACATAACAGAAATCTCGGGTATTACAGGTAAGACCCGAATTGGGCACCTGTGTTCCGGGGTATTCCCGTGTGGATACTTCCGTGACCCTTGGTTGCGACCTTGGGGGTTTATGAGATAAAGAGAGAGACACGTCGGTTAAGTGGTGAAATATTCCTTGTGATTAATAGGTACGGTGATTGTAAAAATGTCGTATACTGTTGCTAGTAGTTGTTATTTGATATGCATTCTCTGACTCTGGTTACCTGGTATGACTCGTCATACCAGGTAAAATTGTTCATCATGTGCAGGACATTCCCGAGGGGTCCGGTCAGACTTGAGCGGTTTTGGGATTATCTTTAACCGTTGCTTGAATTGGAATAAATTGTTTTCTTTGGAAAAACATTTGTTGTGTAATAATTCTTCGAATTACATGTTTTCCTTAAATCTTTCATTTCACGTCATGTAACCCTTGAATTTGAGGTTTTATCACAATTTTCTTAAAATGTCTATTTTTTTTAATTAGCCTTGTGGGTCCCACGTGGGATTCACGGCACTGTAATACCTCGGGATATTTTGGGGGTGTTACAGAAAATGGTATCAGAGCGAAACTCCTGGTTGAATAAACTTTTTCCTATTTTTTTTTTTAAAAAAAAAAAAATTCAACACCCCAAGCGATCGAAGCTCCTCATGGGAATGCAAGTAAGTGATATGCGTGTGTTTCTATTTTGTGCAATATTTAATTGTAAACCATGCGTGGAACTGGCTTTAGATTAATACCGTTAGCGATGGCACGCCGAGGAGCTAAAAGGGTGGTGAATGACGCTCAGGGTTCCGCCGCGAACCACAATGAGGACGGAACACCGCGAGACCCATCTGTGGGGGCCGGCCGCCACCGATTAATCAAAATGATCAGAAGCTAACGCCGAACAACAACCAGGGTGGCTTGGATCCATCTTTTGTTGAGGCCCTTGCTCAGGCTAGAGCCATGGGAATTGCTCAGGTCAATCAAAGCGGAACGGATACCGGTCATCAATGTGGAAGAAAACGCAGAAGGGATCGATGGTGGGAGAGATGATGAAGGCTAGGCCTCCATTATTTGACGGACGGAGAGAAACACGTGGACGGCGGATTTACGAAATGGAGACCGCCTTGTAATCGGATGCCCGAAAAGCGAAAGGTGCCGCTCGGAATTAATCAACTTCGTGACACCGCCGCACGATGGTGGAGAACTTACAGCCGGAGGACCGAGTGGTCGGGTGGGTGAATTTGCCCGACTACTACGGGCGAGTCTTGTCCCCAGATCAGCCCGAACCGCTCGCGCACGAGACTTTTTCAGTGCCGGCCCGCAGAACATGCCAGTACCAGAGATCATTCGGGCCTACCGAACCGAGCTAAGTTACATCTCCCAGATGGTTCCATCAGAAGATCAACGAATATGCCATCTTGCACAGAGGTTACCAGAGGATGTACAACGCTATGCCGCCGGATTTCACTGCACCACCCTGAGAGCATACGAGGACGTAGTCACAGCATATGCCGGTACAGTTGTTAATACCGACATCGGGCATAACTCGAAGAAGCATAAGACATCAGTTCAGCCTGGGAACAACAACAAAACGAATTCGGGACCCGCATCTTCTTTTAAGTCGGCGGTTTCGTACCAACAGAAGGGTGTATCTGATCGGCCTTACCGTAGGGACTGTTTCAATTGTGGCATGACCGGGCATACTAAGGATCGGTGTCAGAAGACGGCCACCAAATGTTTCACTTGCGGAAAGAGTGGACACATGTCTCGTTATTGCTGGCGGGCCAATTCCGCTCAGAGCCCAGCTTCGCAACCAAGTCAACAAGGCTCTGTGCAGTCCTCAGGGCGCTGCTGTTTCCAACTACCGAGCTCCATCCCACTGGAACCAACCACCACCGCACGGTGCCGGACGAGGCCGTGGGCGCGGCGGAGGTACCTCGTCCTTCTCGGAGCAGTGCCGTCTCGTGTATTTGAGCCGAGGGCTACGGATGGTCAACTGCGCCGGCTATTTGAGTACTCTTCTTGTTAACTCTCGGCCGGTGCATGTACTATTTGATACCGGAGCCACCCATTCGTTTATATCCGTGGAATGTGTTGAACGCTTAAATCTTGTTTGTGTACCTTGTGATCCCTTTACCGTAAAACTACCCGAGGGTAGTAGATTGCGGTGATCAAAAGGTTCGAGACTGTCGGATCTGCATCAATGATCACACTGGACCGCTAATCTTATGGTCTTCCCGCTCGAATGAAGATATCATATTAGGTATGGACTGGATGCCATTGCACAGAACGATCTTGGATACCTATCACCTGACTATCTCCATTTCGGCTCATGATGGTACCACACATGTCATCAGCGGACGTGAACACTTCAGTACAAAAGGTTCTCTCAGCATTATCGCATCAGACGCCCCCTGCAGCTCTCGAAATGAATACTACTGGTGTTATGTTCTTCGAGAGGACACTTCACAACTTGCAATCACAAACATTCCGGTGGTGAATGAGTTTCCAGACGTTTTTCCTGATGAACTACTGTGCCACCGCACCGAGAAGTTGACCTTACCATTGAACTCGAACCGGGGACGAGACCTATTTCCAAAGCTCCTTACAGAATGGCACCGGCCGAGATGAAGGAATTAAAGATACAGCTCGAAAATCTGTTGGAGAAAGGGTTGATCCGCCCAAGCACCTCGCCGTGGGGCGCACCGGTACTTTTCGTTAAGAAGAAAGATAACTCTCTACGCTTGTGCATCGACTACAGGGAGCTGAATAAGGTTACTATCAAGAATCGTTATCCACTACCAAGGATTGACGACCTCTTAGATCAGTTACAAGGGGCAGTCGTGTTTTCAAAGATCGATTTACGGTCCGAATATCACCAATTGAGGATTCGGGAGGAAGATATACCCAAGACTGCATTTCGGTCGAGGTATGGGCATTACGAATACATCGTGGTATCATTCGGGTTGACTAATGCCCCAGCCGTTTTCATGGAACTGATGAATAGAGTCTTGATTGATTTCCTCGATAAATGCGTGGTGGTTTTTATCGACGACATCTGATATATTCTCGAAGCCGCAGGAACACGAGGAACATTTGAGGCAAGTCCGGGCGTGTTAAGACAACACCAACTTTATGCGAAACTGTCCAAGTGCGAATCTGGATGCCGGAGGTAATTTTTCTCGGGCATATTGTTTCGGCAGAAGGTGTCAAGGTCGACCCACAAAAATCGAGACAATAACGAGTTGGGAACCCCGAAGAATGTCAAAGAGGTTAGGAGCTTCCTAGGATTGGCGGGTTACTATCGAAGATTCGTCGAGGCTTTTTCCTGTATCGCCGGCCGTTAACGAACCTGCGAGAAAGAGCACCAAATTTGTATGGACTGCAGACGCGGAAGAGCTTCGACGAGCTCAAGAGAAGGTTAACTACCGCCCCATTACTAGTGATACCACAGAGTACGAAGGATTCATTATAAACACGGATGAATCCAAGCATGGACTAGGATGTGTCTTCATGCGAGAATGGCGAGTCGTTGCGTACGAATCCCGACAACTGAATACGTACGAAATAAATTACCTGACACATGACTTGGAGCTATCCGCGGTGGTGCATGCCCTCAAGATTTTGAGGCACTATCTTTACGGTTTTACTTGAAAAGTTTTCACGGATCATAAGAGTTTGAAATATATCTTCACGCAGAGAACTAAACATGAGACAGGCGTTGGTTGGAGCTAATCAAGGACTACGATGTGGAAATTTCCTATCATCCCGGAAAAGCCAACGTGGTAGCTGATGCTCTTAGTCGGAAGACTACACAAGAGGTGATGGTATCCAGCATAACAGTTCAGCCCAAACTGCAGCAAGAGATCAGGAGAAGCAACACCGAAGTATGGATACAACGTAGGCAAGGACGATTATGCTCAATCAATATACTTTCGTCCTTACTAGACGAGATACGTCTAGCACAGATGGAAGATCCTGAATTACGTGCGATTGGTGAAAGAATCGAGAGAGGGGATGTTTCCGACTATAAGATTCAGGGTGACTGGTGAGGTTCAAGAACGAGAATATGTATTCCATAAAATGACAATTTGAAGCAAACAATATTGAAGGAGCGCACTCCACCCCTTATTCTATTCACCGGAGCAAGCAAGATGTACAAGGATCTAAGACGAGTTTTTGGTGGAAAAACATGAAGTGGGAGGTTGCTAGGTTCGTCGCCCGATGTATGACATGCCAACAAGTGAAGATCGAACACCGCAGACCAGCTGGAATTATGCAACCCCTACCCATCCCGGAGTGGAAATGGGAGAGCATATCAATGGACTTTGTCACTAAGCTACCCACGGCGGTGGAGGAAAGGATACGATTTGGGTCATTGTTGATCGATTGACAAAGTCAGCACATTTCATTCCTATTCAAGAGACAACCGGGACAGAGCAGCTGGTTGTCATTTTCATCAGAGAAATCGTAAGGCTACATGGTGTTCCCTCGTCCATCATTTCGGATAGGGACACCAGATATGTGTCTCGTTTTTGGAAAGCCGTCCATAAAGCTATGGGGACACGGATACACTTTAGCACGGCTTATCATCCTCAGACAGATGGACAGACCGAGCGGACGATTCAAACCTTGGAAGATATGTTGAGGGCGTGCGTGCTCGATTGGGGAAAGGATTGGGCTAGACATTTGGGGTTAGTGGAGTTCTCGTACAACAACAGCTGGCATGCAAGCATAGGTATGGCACCGTTTGAGGCCCTGTATGGGCGAATATGCAAGTCACCATTATGCTGGGATGATGCCTCCGACACCGCGGTTACCGAGTTGGATCTTATCCAGGAGTCCATTAAGAAAATCTCTATAGTTCGGAAACACATGCTGGCCGCACAGAGCCGGCAGAAATCTTATGCCGAGAACCGACAACGACCGTTAGAATTTACGGTCGGGGATCATGTTTGGGTCAAAGTATCACCTATGCGAGGCATTCGGCGTTTCGGCCAGAAGGGCAAGTTAAGCCCGAGATTTATAGGTCCGTTTGAGATATTGGACCGGGTAGGAAAACTCGCGTATCGATTAGCTCTACCGCCGCACCTGGATGGAGTGCATAATGTTTTTCACGTCTCCCAGTTAAGGAAGTATGTCTATGACCCGAGCCACAAGCTCAATTTCGAAGAAGTGGAAATTTCCGATGACGCTACCTTTAGGGAGATACCGATCGCCATTCTGGATCGGCGTGTGAAGATGTTAAGATATAAAGCCATACCCCTCGTGAAGATTCAGTGGTCGCACCACGGCACGGAAGAGGCGACTTGGGAAACCGAGTCGAGCATGAAGGAGAGTCATCCCGAGTTATTTTCTTAAGTTTCGTGACGAAACTATTTTAAGAGGGGTGATATGTAATACCTCCGGTATTCCATGCTTGATTACTTTGTCTTGTATGAATGTTTGGTAATATGACGTCATTTCTATTTATGTATTCCATTGAGTGCTATATAATTGTACAATGTGAACGAAGCGAGGGTGACACACCTTGATGCCGTGAGACGATCGTCGGTGCGAATATGACGGTGGCCAACGCCTTGTTCCCGATAATTGTTGTGGCGAAGGGATGGTCACCGAGATGGTTAGAATGTGTTTGAGGCTAAAATTTACATCTAACGTACGCTATAACCCATGCCTAACGACGCTAAATTTCAAAGGTTACGACGTTAAGGCAGCCACATTACGTACGTAACGGGTAGGTCGGTCTCCCGACCAGAATCTTCCTTTGACACGGACAGGGCTACTTTCGGCGGGCTAGATGACAAACGAGTCAACTGTTTGTTACGTACGTAATGCCCAAGAATTAACGTACGTAACACTTGGGCACATTTCGGGCAGTTAGTTCCTTACGTACGTTGTCATCGCACGGTTACGTACGTAATACACCTTACGTACGTAACACTCTTATCGTTAACGTACGTTATTTAAATCCAGTTTTATAAAATGATAACTCCCTTCTTCATTTGCACGTGCCAACACCAAGTCACTACTACCCTTGGAGAAATTCCTAGCCCTATACCCGGTTCTTAAGCCTTAAACACTTGAATTAAAATTGAGGAGGTAGATTCTTGAGCTTCGGTGAAGATTATCCAAGTCGTTCAAGTCACTTCTCGTTCTCCTCGTAGTTCTTGTGAATCCGTCAACTATCTTCACTATTCTTCTTCTTCCAAAGGTAAGCCACCAATCCCTGGAGTTATATCTTCGATGTTTTCTTAGTTATACTTGTTATATTGCGGGTATGGGGTAGATTTTGCTAAACTTCGTAGACAATCTTGTCGGATGAAATTGTGATAACCGTAAATTCCATTTCTTATATGTTTAGTTTCATACAAACGAAATTTCACTTCAAATCATCACTAGAAATGTAAAATTTGACGAATCAATTGTGGGGAAATTCATAGTAATCCGTCACCGTATGTTCCATTGTTCGTAGCTACCCTCACCTTTGATTTTTGACACTTAGCAAAACTAAGGAATTAATTCGATAGTATAATCAATATGGGTTGTTAAACCACCGGAGTTATTGTGCAATAAAATCCGTCGATTGTAGTATTCGAATATAGAATTATAATAGAAAGCATAGGATTCGATTTCGCCATAATAATTCATTGACAACCGAAGAATGGTAGGATTATCTTCTTGAATAAATCGATATACCTAATGTTAACTATAAGATTGAACGAGATAATGGTGCACGACACTTGAAAACTTGGAAACGATACTCATACCGACAATTAAAACTACACTAGGAATCCGGTTAGGAAAGGGAGACTAGTTTTATTCATTATGGTCCGTACGAGGGGTTAATCGGATGTTTCGTGGCTAGGTTAAGCTCGAGCGGGCGTGGGGACTTCGTCATCATAAAGCACCTACTATCGGATCACAGGCAAGTGAAATCTTGCTCGTGAATTTCTAATATCAATATTATACCGTATGTGTGTACGTGCCATTTTGATAAAAGCCGACGTTGTCTTTCTCTAAAGATGTATAAATGGGCCGATGTGTTGGGGATAAAACCTGTATGGTACCCGCGTGGAAATGTGTTAGGGGGTAAGACCCGAATTGGGCACCTGTGTTCCGGGGTATTCCCATGTGGATACTTCCGTGACCCTTGGTTGCGACCTTGGGGGTTTATGAGATAAAGAGAGAGACACGTCGGTTAAGTGGTGAAATATTCCTTGTGATTAATAGGTACGGTGATTGTAAAAATGTCGTATACTGTTGTTAGTAGTTGTTATTTGATATGCATTCTCTGACTCTGGTTACCTGGTATGACTCGTCATACCAGGTAAAATTGTTCATCATGTGCAGGACATTCCCGAGGGGTCCGGTCAGACTTGAGCGGTGTTGGGATTATCTTTAACCGTTGCTTGAATTGGAATAAATTGTTTTCTTTGGAAAAACATTTGTTGTGTAATAATTCTTCGAATTACATGTTTTCCTTAAATCTTTCGTTTCACGTCATGTAACCCTTGAATTTGAGGTTTTATCACGATTTTCTTAAAATGTCTATTTTTTTTAATTAGCCTTGTGGGTCCCACGTGGGATTCACGGCACTGTAATACCTCGGGATATTTTGGGGGTGTTACAAGACCCCCACCACCAGTAATATGAGTATCTCTATCAAAGGAGTCATCTGTGTTTAGCTTGATTTAAGGAGTCTCGGCTCGAAGCCAAACTACCAGGACGGGGTGATGTGTCTGGGCAGGGGAAGGAGAAGCTCGCTGAAAACAATCGAGAGGCGAGGACCCCGCCCAGAACTCCGAACAAATAAGCCCCGCGGTAGCTAACAATGAAATATGGTGCTCCACATGCACAATAACATGAGAAGCAAGAAAAGTAACAGCCCTAAGCTTTACACTATTCCTCTCCGTTCAGATGAACCAAAGGATCATACAAGGAATAATGAAAGTCGTGTGCCTAAAGTGTGTGCCACGTGAGAAAAAACTCAGGAGCTCAAAAATATTATTTGTATAGGGTAAGGATAAATGTGTCCATGCGCCAAAATACTCCCACACATCACGAGCCACATCACTCTCCAAGAAAAGGAGGGCTAGGGTCTCAGTATGGAAGGTATGGTTAGGGGTATGGGTACAACATGAGCATCTGTAAGCCAAGGAAATGCCCCTCCTCTGTAATACATCATCAGTCGGGATCCATCGCAATAGTAGTTGCCAAATGTGTAACACCCCCAAATCCCATTGGGTTATTACAGTGTCGTGGACCCCACGCGAGGAGATCCACCAGGCGAACATGACCAAAATACAACAAACTGACCAAAAGGGGAATCTCAGTCCCTACTATGACATCCAACATAATATTCCGATATGGAATTTCAACGACAAAAGTAGACCTACATGGCCAAAATAAAAGTACAACACATCCACGAGCCTTACTCGGATAATACAAAATGACAACGACTGAATAAAACTGGAGTACTCCAACTGTCGACTGACATGAACACCAAAACATCTCGGACTAATATCGCTCGAATGCCTCGTCGCCATCGTCATGACCCTGCGTCTCAACTCTCTCCTCGCAAGTGCCTAAAACATGAAAAACATGTTCCAAACCCACGGGGTCAGTTATCCAGATAATGAATATCATATACATGTACAACATGATATGCATCCAAAGGCAGAATGGTAATACGATATGCTCACAAACCAAAGTAAGAATTGAGCATTCGTGAAATACTATGCCTGCGGCATACGATCAGTACCTCCTCAATAGGTTAGAACACAAGTTCCCAACGGAGAATCATCAATACAGATCACAAAAATGAACTACACGAAGATAAACTAACCCAGAGCTGAAATAAATACGAATCACAAAATGCCCGAAGGTTCCAACGAAAATACCAATAGGTCACGATGGCCTGAAAGCCACTCAGCCGAAACAGCTAGTCATCACAATGGCCCGAAGCCAAACAGCCCGAAGCTGTATCATCTGAGGGCTGAAGCCACAGCACGAAGCCGTATCACAATGAGGGCCGAAGCCACGGCACGAAGTCATATCACAATGAGGGCCGAAGCCACGGAACGAAGCCGTATCACAATGAGGTCATCCAATGACCATGACCTGCTGAATTACATGTGCTGGGAAACCAACCGTGAAGGTTCAAGCCCCAGACTTACCCATCGAGAACTAGCCGAACTAGCCTCCACAATTAGTCGCAAATGGCAATGATTACAATATTATCGAATTCACAAGAATAATAGTGTGCTGCCTTGACTCGGCTAACACAATACAAATACACACGGATGGGCACCATCCGCGGCGGTCCCAATTCAAAGTACCTCAACTGACTTGGAATGGCCAATCGATCACGACGACTCAACGGATGGCAACTATCTTCGACAGTCCCAATTCAATACACCGATCACCTTAGAACAGTTAATCGATAACCAATAATACAACGGATGGGAATTATCTTAGATAATCCCAATTCAATACCTCGATTACCTTAGAACGGTCAATCGATGACCAATGATACAATGGATAGGAATTATCTTCAATAATCCCAATTCAATACCTCGATTACCTTAGAACGGTTAATCGATAACTGATAGTACAACGGATGGGAATTATCTTAGATAATCCCAATTCAATACCTCAATTACCTTAGAACGGTTAATTGATAACTGATAGTACAACGGATGGGAATTATCTTAGATAATCCCAATTCAATACCTCGATTACCTTAGAACGGTCAATCGATAACAAATGATACGTTAGAATAGATGTCCCGACGCCTTAAACCGACCACCGAAACAGAGATGATAAACGAATATATCAAACGCCTTCAATCATCCAATACAACATCAGAGCAACGGTTCCAATTCGATAATAACGATTCAACGATGCCTCAGAACGACATTAACGTCAACAATAATAATCGATACATTGATACCGCGAACCGGCTATCGACAACATCAGTATCAACAAAAATCTCAATGCCTTAAACCGGCCGTTAACGAATAACAATAACATCTTGCATAATTGCCAAAGGGTATTGCATCAAACAATTCCCGAATATCAACAAATCACGAAGAGACTAAGTCTCGAAATGATACAATGCATTCATACACATATATGATAACATTAATCTCATTGACTAGTACAAGTATAAAAATTGCCTCAAACTGAAGGCGAGAAAGTCCTTCCACGATCAACGTCTTGGCACGAAACGACGAACGGCGCCTACCGACGTTCACAAACACTTGAACAACCTTGAATGAAAAACGATTCATTCAATAACACAAAATCAATGGAAAACAACACCAAGGACAAACCAGATTCAACCCCGAATCGGTTAAACTCTACCAGCGATTGTCATAGTTCTCATCTATGAATCCTAACATCCTCCAAAATCTCAAAATCGACATTGTCAAATGTTCTTAACACTTGTGAAACAATTCAACAAGAATCACTTAAGAACAACATCAAAACAACATCTCCAAGATGATAATACTACCAATGCCATCCTAAAAAACTTCAAGAGCATCATCATCTCAATAAACATGATGTCTCTACTAACATCAATCACTAATTCTTCAAGAATTCAAATTAATCAACAAGATTAATTTAACCATTTCGAAATTATGATAATCCCCTCCTAAATCATCATAAATCCTTACTAAAATTGTTATAATCTTTCAAGAACACCAACAACAACAATAATCATCTCAAGACTATGTTAATCATATAACAATCTTAACATAATCCTTCCTAGACATGATTAAAACCTCCAAACAATCTAAAACATCAAGAACATAATCCAACTCAAGCAATACCATCATGTTCTTCATCAAAAGTTCATAAAAACTCATCAAGAATCATGATATACTCCATCAATAAAACAATATCCAAAGAAAACAACAACAACAACATCATCAAACTCAAAAATCACTTGAAGAACAAGAGATTGAGGGAACTTACCAAAGAAGAACAAGAAAAACCCTCCAAACACCAAAGGAGCACCAACAAGATTCCAACTTCAAGCTTCAATCCAAGATAGGATGATCAAGATCGAATTGAAAGAGGCTAAACGTCAATAACAAGTCCAAACAGACGATTCTAGGGAGAGAAAATATGTTTTGGTTCATGAAGAAATGAAATACGAAGCCAACATAAATAGACTGACAAACTCATTACGTACGTTATACACTAAGGTTAGCGTACGTAAGAGGCATTATGTACGTTATGCCATGACATTAACGTATGTAATGTAGAAAAGAAAGATGCTAAACTGAGGTTAATTAGATGGGTGCTTCTCCTGCAAGAGTTCAATTTGTAGATACGAGATAAGAAAGAAACTGAAAATGTCATTGCAGATCATCTCTCATGTTTAGAAAATCCCTTGGAGAAAGCATAGAATCATCCTCCAATTATGGAAACTTCTCGGATGAGCAGCTCTACAAGTTGGGGTCACAACAAGCACCTTGGTATGCTGATCTAGTGAACTATCTCGCAAGCAACATAATTCCTAATGACTTCTCTCGTCATCAAAAGAAGAAGGTGATTTCAGACGCAAAATAGTACTTATGGGATGACCCTTTTCTTTTTAAAAGATGACCCGACCAGCTCATTCGTAGATGTATTCCGGACGAGGAAATTCACAGTGTGCTGAGTCATTGCCATGCATCACTCTATGGCGGGCATTTAAGTGGCATTGGGACAGCGACAAAAGTCTTGCAGTCGGGTTTCTACTGGCCATCGTTTTTTAAGGATGCTCATCCCTCTGTGTCCACATGTGACCGGTGTCAACGGATGGGAAACATCTCCAGACGACATGAAATTCCGTTGAACATTATTCTTGAGGTTGAGTTGTTCGACGTGTGGGGCATCGACTTTATGGGCCCATTCACTCCATCAAATAAGAACCTATATATTTTAGTAGCAGTGGATTACGTCTCGAGTGGGTCGAAGTGGTAGCACTGCCAACTAATGGGTCTTCGTGATCAAGTTCATAAAAAAATACATTTTCACGCGCTTTGGGACTCCACGTGCAATTATCACTGGTGGTGGTTCACATTTTGACAACAAGTTCCTAGATGCGGTCTTAAAGAAATACGGAGTCACTCATCGTGTTGCTACAGCCTACCATCCCCAAACGAGTGGTCAAGTCGAAATATCCAATCTAGAGCTCAAGTGGATCTTAGATAAAACAGTCAACTCGTCTCGAAAATACTAGTCCCTTAAACTCGATGATGCACTTTGGGCATACCGTATAGTGTATAAGACACCTATTGGCATGTCACCGTATAGGTTGGGTTATGGGACAGGTTGTCATTTGCCGGTAGAGATGGAGCATCGTGCATATTGGGCGATCAAGAAACTCAACTTTGATCTTAAATCGGCCGGTGAAAAGCGCTGCTTGCAGTTGAATGAGTTGGAGGAGATACATCATGATGCCTACGAGAATGCTAAACTCTATAAGGAGCGAACCAAGGAGTGGCATGATAAGCACATTATACATCGAGAGTTCGTTCCGGGTCAAAAGGTTTTATTATTCAATTCTCGCTTGTGGTTGTTTCATGGGAAATTACGTTCACGATGGTCGGGGCCTTTCACTATGGTTCAAGTGTTTACTCACGGCGCAGTGGAAGTACAATGTGAGAATCGAAAATTTAAAGTCAATGGCCAGCGGTTGAAAATCTACACTGATGATCCAATGGACGTGCAGAATTCAACAGTCGTCATATCCGCCGCAAAGTAAATTCTAGCAGGGTCCGGCTGAACACTATAAACTTAGCGCTTCTCGAAAGGCAACCCGAGTATTAGTAGTATATTTTAGTTTTTTTGGTTGTTTTCCCATTTTTTGTGTCTTTTTTTCCAGCATTTCCGCTTTACCGTGCTTTTCTCATGTGTTTTATTTGATTACAGTTGAAGACCCTTCACAGGAATCACTCTAGGGCCATTTTCCACTTAGGGCTGTGGCACATTAAGAAACGGACGCGCCACACACCAACTCAAATCTAGGCTGAAGTCACTATACCGCGGGCCGTGGCACACTTGCCCAGGGGCCGCGGCTCACTAAAAACAGTGTGCGGCATGCATAAGACCCCAATGCACGCCCAACTGTCTGTACTATGGGTCGCGGCACGCATCCTCAGGGCCGCGACTCACTTGCTCGAGGGCCGCGGCACACTTAGTAAAGGCCGCGACACACGCCTAAATAGAAATGAAGCATATTCTTCCTGTACCGAGGGCCGCGGCCCACTCACTATGCACTGCGGCCCATGCTGGAAGTATTTAAACAAACACAAAGGTACATGAGGTCATTCGGCCGAAACACAGGTATCCCTCTCTAATCCCTTGTTCCGCGGCGCAGGTGCTTTTCTTCAAATCAACTCTTCTTCTTATCATCATCTTTAATCCAACACCAGGTAATCCATATTCTTTAAGTTTAATTGCTGAAATAATTTCGAGGGTTGAGAAGTGGGTCAGTTTTATTTTGTTGTTTGATGAACTCGCATATTTGCTGAGTTCTAGCAAGATTTTAGTCGAAATATATTAAGAATATCGATTGATGTTGATTATGTTTCGTGTATTGTCATGAATTAGTGCGAAATTATTTGTTGGTGGTAATTGAATTCACAAATGATTATTTTTCTCTTAACTTGAGTGTGCGCACGCCAAGTGTTTGAAGTAATGCCCAAGTGAAACTTGTTTGATCTAAACATCACCGATATTTTGCAACGAATACAATTATCTGAATAGTATATTCCCCCAACCCTAATGCTTATCTTGAGTTAAATTTTCACATCATGTCTCTCGTATGAAGTTGAGGAGTTTTTAACGCTACATCCGTATATATGTTTCTCACAGTTTATAAGTTGTGGTTGGTGTCTTGTTATACCATTTTGTCGTCTGATATCCTGCTTTTATTTTCCAGGAACTCGTAATGGCTCGAAAGAGGAAGCTAAGCTCCAACCGGGCTACGACTTAATCATCTCCCCCGGGAGGGGAACCCTCTCAAAACCCGACAGATGGACAATCCCAGCATCTCTCCGACCCTGAGGTTCATCGACTCTTCAATGAAAGGATTCACCCGCGGCCCATCATTCCCGAGCGAGGATTCACTCCTACCCCTCAAGACGGCGAACTATTATCGAAAATCACCGAGATAGGCTGGACTCGATTCATCGCACAACCCGAACCATCCGTCATTTCTATAGTGCACGAATTCTACACTCGTGCTTTGCTTTATCATGTTAGTGGAGGGCTTCTGTTGGGGAGACCGGACATCCGTACAGAGGTCACTGTCCGACGTCAGAAGGTTGACTTTTCTGCAGCGGCGATCCGACGTTTATATGAGTTACCCAAGGTTAATGAATCGGCGTTCACGACGAAGATGGGTAGCCTCACGAAGGAAGCGCTATTAGAAGCGCTAACTCAGTCGGAGTCTGTCTGGGATATGCATGTTCCGGTGTTCGAAGCCTTTTTCTTTAAGAGCTCATGCCTCAGTCGGCTAGGACGAGCCTGGTTATACTTCCTATGCTCGCGGGTAGACCCTACTTCATAGATCCGCTCAGTCCTACTGCCTCGCGCTCGACTTCTCTATGCCATCACTTCCGGTCTTAGATTCTATGTGGCCCCACATCTGGCACGGTCCATTCTACAATGCATCAAGGGAGGCGTCAACATGGGACTAAAGCATCCCTTGCTGATTTGCACTTTATGCCGCCAGTCAGGTGTGATTTGGTCGGATGACGAGCCTACCATCGCACCCCAGGGTCCGATTGACCATCGCATAATATCTCATTTCGACCAGTGGGGTGGCGCGCGAGCACTCCCATGAGGATGAGGATTTATTTTGGATGAGCCATATGAGCACTCCTCAGAGCCTCTTCTTACTCACGACCCGACGATGGATACAGAGTATCAGACTGAGTCTGCTCCACCCCCAGCGAGAGATCACATTTTACAGGCGATGTTTAATGGTCTGAGGGAGGTTATTCGAGCATAGCGGGATAATGTGATTGCAGTTGTGCGACATGAGATCTACCAGCAGGTCCACCGGGCCAATCGGCATGCTGAGAGGCATTTAGCTGCGAGAGACGCTTACCATCAGGAGTATTTAGCAGTGTGGACGGACCATATTCTCCACCCAGACGGACCATTCATACCTCCGACCATGCCACCCACACCACCTACTTCACCTGACGAGGCTGATGCTACTGCTTGAGCTTTCTTGTATTCAGGGGAGTACTTGACCTATCTGTTTACTGCTCATTCTTATTCTTATTTGTCGTACATTGGGGTTAATGTACTTCTCAAGTTTGGGGGGAGGAGTTGTCTTTTAGTTTTAACTTATTTAGTTTGTCTTTATTACTTGTTTGTCTTCTTTGGTATTTTGGAAATTGTTTACATTTGTGAGTATGTCGTGCAGCCATGTGTAAGACTGAATATATGATACTGAATTCTATTTGAAGAACCGGATAAGTCTAGTCGAATTCACATTATGCTATTTTATACTCGAGTACTCATTTCGGTCTGGTTTTTGCGTCATTGTGGTAGCCTTGGCATTCAGGAAATGAGACATACGTGTTTGTAGTGTCCGCATTACACGAGCCACCATCTATATGTTTGGTTGCACTATTCACTTACTAGTCGCCTAGTAACATTTGGCCTTGTAAGCATTCAACTAAGTACCTACGATTAGGCATTGGTTCGGACATTTTTAATTCCCAAAAATATGAGCAGCATTGCATGTTCTAGGATGGGAAGTCTAGTAACTGGGTGTATTCACGTGACCCGTAGTTTACATTCGCGTAAAACGACAACTTTGAATAGACATGTGTGTAAGATGTAGAATAATTGTTCGGAAAAATCGCATCTCCTATGAGAGGAAGCCAAGTAACCGGATGTATTCACATGACCCATTGTTTACATTCGCGTAAAACAGCAACCTTGAATTGGACGTGCCAAAAAAAAAAGATACTTTAGTTTTTTTCTCCGCTATAGAAGGAGACTTAGTAATAGGAGCATTCGTGAGCCCCATGAGTGTCTTTTACGTCAAACGGTTCCCTAATACATGAGAATGGAAATCCATCCTAGGATTCTTCCGATGAAACATTCCGGGAGTCGAAACCTAGTGGTTAACTCGAATCATAATAATTATTAAATAAGAAGGGATTGCTGTCCGGGTAATGTCATTTGTGCTGCATTTATTATGTTTATGTCACGAGGCTATGGGACTAGGCGAGTTATCTTGTTATAACCTCAACATTCATATTATCGGTCGGCTCATTTCACGTTTTTTGATCTTTGAGCCTTGAATTTCTTCATGGCTGAGATTAGCACTAAAAATGGTTACCTTGAGGAATCATTGTCCGTAATGTGACTTACTAGTACGATATTCGTATTATTATTTGAGATTTTCAGGGTAGTATTAATTAGTTGAGCGCTACGGATTTGTACGATTGTCCAGGATACTTGTAGTTTGGTTGAAATTGATTTCGCTTGAGGACAAACAAAGGCTTAAGTTTGGGGATATTTGTTACATGTTATTTTTGTGCGCTTTATTGTCATTATTTTATCCTTATTTTGGTTTAATTCCGCGTAAATGAGCTCCTAATGCATGATGTTTACATGTTTTGAAGGAAATTAGAGTCCTGAAGCTTGAACGAAGAAAAATAGGCCAAAAACGACATTTTTTGGTAGAGGGCCGCGTCACACGAAGCTGGGCCGCATCATAGGCACAACACTTAGTAACGCGGCACATTCTGTACCGGGGTCCGCGGCACACCCACTACGGGCCGCGGCCCGTTCTGCATTTTTGCCCAGACCTGGGCAACGGTGTTACTAGGGCCGCGGCACACTTACTCCAGGCTGCGGCCCGCAGCGGCGGGAAACATGTTTTCACCTCGTAATTTTGGCCGTTTTGGAGGCGGACAAGACCTAATTATCGGGAAATGATTTGGGGGAATGAAAAGGTTTTAAAATCCAGGAGAAGGACAGAAAAGAAGGCATCGAAGGAAAATAGATTACCTAGCAGCAGAGAATAGAGCAAAGGAAGAGAACGAAGGCAAGAGCACGGAAGGGGACGAGTTCTTCAATCGTGTTTGAAACTCTCAAACCTTATGTTTAATTCTTATATTGTTGTGTTGTTTCCTAGAATGTCGGGCTAGACTCCGTTATTCTAGGATGGAGATGAAACCAAGATTATGATAAATTAATTCTTGATTTGACATTATTGATAGTTATCCTTTTTTCATTGAGTTTTCCCCAATTGTTCTTAATGCTTTCAATTGTGTGGCCGATGATTGAATTGTTGTAGCTACTTGACTTGAATCGGAAGAGAAAAGTGAGTATCCAGAACTAACTGAACTAAAATACGAAGGCCTTAACGTACGTAAACAAAAATCTATTACATACGTTACCAAACCTGCATTACGTACGTAGAGATCACCTCTTAACGTACGTAAGGCTCCGTTGACTTCAATAGTGAGATCCGATCGGAAGATGCTCGGGACCCACCAGCCGAAAGTGACTACGAGGAAGGTTCCTACCACCTACCAAGCATTACGTACGTAACCTTACAGGCATAACGTACGTAATGGAAACACGCTAGCGTAAATAATGCTACATCCGTAGCATACGTTATGGCTAGTATACTTGGCCAAAAATCCAAACTCTCCAACCAACATTCAAACGACGAAACCAACCCGACGACAAGTAAAAATATTTCGCTCCCGAAATTTCCCAACAAAAAATACATTGTATCAGTCCAAAACAACAACACTTGTACAATTCCAAATGAATACGTACAACTCAACAGTAACACGAGAAAAAAATTATCCCCGGATATTACATACTCCCCCCTTAAAAAGAGTTTCATCCCCGAAACTCAGGGTGCTAAAACACGGGGTACGAAATATCCATCAGGATCTGAAAACAACATCTCTAGGAATACCCCTCAATACGAACAACTCCATCTGAGTAATCGGGCCAGCCCCACGGGTTCCCGCGTCTCCTCTGCATGAACACGATGAAAAACAAGTGATAAAAACACTCAACCAAGTGCGAGATCAATCGAATCATGACTCCTCCGCCAGAGACTAGCCAGGAAGTCGCACCACCCACAAGACTCATAACACCGGCGTACACACCCCGCGGGTGCCGCCCATTGTACATGTCTACAATCATCGGTGTACACTCCCCCGTTCTCATCGGCATCGAACGCTCAAGCAATCACTGACTCATGCCATAAAAGGAAAATAACAATGCACATATAGTCTTCGGGACCATATCAACCGCACGCCCAAGTCCTCACGACTCGGCATCTAGAATTGCAATGAACAATTACCCATATTACCACAAAAATCTCGGGTACAATACCGAAAGGAAAAGAATAACGCATAAGACGATGTCAAATCTCAAGATTCTCAAAAGCTATCCTAACCAGATAGATCAATAATAAATGATTCATAACCACAATATTACAATACAGACTAAGTCAAATATCAATCCGAAAAACAAGGAAAATACAAATCAAGACTACATCTCAAATGTACCCGAAATCAACATCCTCCAGATCATAGAACTCCTCGATCTCATCGACTCGAGGAAGACCCAAATCTGAACTCGCTGCTCCTCCTCGGATGTCCATACCTCTGGATCTCGAAGCCTGATAGGACCCCTTGGATGAACTACGGACTAGAGTAACAAAGTCTCTCGAGGCCCGTGAGCTCTCTCGAGACCTACTAGTGCCAGAACTCCGGCAGTATTTCTGAAGGTGTCCCTGCCTCCCACACAGAAAACAAACAATAGCTGGCATAGTACAATAGGTACTAATATGCCCCGCTGAATCACAGTTAAAGAAAACAACTGCAATATCCGTACCTTTCCATTTTTAGCACTTTCCATTTTTGGTGTATGTCTGTTTTTGTCGACTCGTCTGTAACCGTTTCGACATTTTGAACCTACTTTATTCTTGGACGAGTTTTGGTGGTGTTTTTACGAGATTTCATTTTATGTCATGTTTCGCCGTATGTACGTTCGATTCTCGTAAAACTTCTTCGTTTTCGTGATTTCTTTGTTTGTACGAGTTCGTATGATTGAGTGAGTCGTGCTGTGACTTTCAGTTTGTAAATCCGACGTTGTATCGTGATTTTCGGGCACTTGGACCATTTTTGTAATTTCCTATAAGTTTAGGGAAATTCATCTCCTTGTCGTATTTTAGATTCCTCGGTAGTTGGAAGTGCATTTACTGTCGAACACTCAGCTTTTTTGTTATGAATACCTCGTATTTACACTTTTGATTCTATCCGCGTGTTGTGGTTCGTCGTTGGATCGACTGTGCAGAATTAGTGTTCAGAACTGGGGTCTGCTATGTGCATAACGTACGTTATGCATGATCCATAACGTACGTTATGACCTTTCCCAATTTAGTACAGACATTTGGTTACATACGTTAACCAGTATTGGGTTACGTACGTAACCAGCATAACGTACGTTAACAGCTTGTGTTAACGTACGTAACGCGCTGTCAGCGTTTTAAACCTGACTTAACCTCAGTCGTTTCTTTTCATTCTTCTTCAACCTTTCTCGCGACGTGAGTGTTCTTGAGCGCCTTTGAAGCAATTTGTCCAGAGCAATCCATGGATTTCCTCTAGAGATTGATTTTGTGTACCAAGAGAGATTAATATACAACATTATCATCTTCCATCAGTCGAATCCAAGGTATTTCCTCAGGAACTCTAACTTTGACGAATTTGGGGGTTTTTCGGGATTCTAGGGATTAGTTCCGAATTGTTCAATTATGTCATGATATTCCTTACTGATTATAGTTGTCGGGCGATTCCAAATCCATTTTCCTTGATTTTAATCCGTGAATTATCAATACGGGGAGATTTTGCGTAAACTCTCGCCCGTATCGATTGGTCGTTCATTGTCGTAGCATGTAATCGGGGTTATGAGAGTATTCCTTTCGATTATTGATGTTCGTTGGGACTGAGTTATGCTAATTCTTCGTTTAGGAACTGTCATTTTCCATTTGGATCGTCCGTAGTCATTTTTCCACTTCCGATTCTTCGAAGATGTCACAAAGGCAAGTACTTTACATTTGTTTACATGTTCTAGTATTTGAATTATGGCTTTATTGTGGTTGTTGTGGATGGATATGTGTATGTTCACCTAGGGATGGTCCGACTGGGCCTCTAGGGATACGTATTGCCGTGAGTGTGCGTATCGCAGACTGTGGTTAGCCATCCAGAGATGTCCGACGGGGCTCTGCGGGGTACGGTGGCCGTGAGTCTCGTACCAACGGTTAACTTTGAATTGTGATTGTTGGAGATAATGTGTTTTGTGATTGTACATTGTAAATATTCCGGTATATAAAATGTTTTCTAAAATGATTTTTGGCGCATATGTTCATCTGATTAGAATGTAGTTCAAATGGATTGTACTTGCACTAGCAGTTGTCGCTAACCCCTTAAATGGGGGAAATACTTTTGGTATTTCAGGTACAGGTCTTGGGAACAAGCGAGCACATGAGCCGTATCACTGCTATGCCATCATCTCAGTACGCCGGTGCTCGTAAGTTTTTCCTAACTTGACTCGTTTCATCATTCTGTTCTATTCCTGTCTTAGTATCTTGCTGCGTTTTGCGTTTGAATTGTACTTACCCGTTACTTCCTCAGAATGCCTGCTGGTAGAGGACGCGGACGCGGTAGGGGACGTGGCACAGCCGGTGGGGCGGCCATGTCCGATCACTCGGGAACTGATTCGGCGATGCCTTCTTTGTCGAACAGTGTTCTCCCTAGTTCCGGAGGTCAGCAAGACCATTCTGCTAGCTCCGGTAATGCTAATGAGAATATTGGAGTGGCTAATATTTTGCAACAAGTAGCGAACTAGATGACGCTACTGACTCAGGCCGTTCTGGTCGGCCAAGCTAATGCCAACCTAGTTCCGCCTACTGGATCCGGCAATGACAAATTACTTCAGGACGTGATTCGTATGCATCCTCCGCAGTTTGACGGTGCTTCCGACCCTTCTGGATGGGAGAGTTGGCTATTTGAGATGGAAAAAGTATTTGAGGCTGCTAATTGTTCTGAGGAGAGGAAAGTACCCATTGCTCAGTACTTCCTCGCCAAGGAGGCAGCAACGTGGTGGCAAGCGTTGAAACCGCGTGACCGGGCAGCCATATGGGCAGAGTTTCGGGATTTGATGGAAGATGAATTTTGTCCATGGCCAGTGAAAGAGGGGGGATCCGAGCCTTCTTTGAGGCTAAGCCCCAAGATGTTCCTATTTCTCAAGCTATCAAAGACTACAATCAACAGCTGCATTATGTGAGAAACCAAGTCCGAGATGAGCTTGATAAGATCCGCCACTTTGATATGCGGATGAAACCGAGGGTGCGCCACTACATGTCTGGTCTAGGTTGCACGACTTTGAAAGAGTATCAGAATAAGGTGATGGCTTACGAGATGTCGTTTTTTGCGACAGAGACGGCAACCGAAGGAAAGAAACAGAAGACCTCCGGTCAATTTTCGAGAGGCAAGTCTGGAGGGTATCCGAAGGCTGAGTCTGGTTCGCGAGTCTTCGGGAGTCAGTCGCCGTCAGTTGGGCGAGGAAATGATTCTAGGTCTGCTCCTACTGGTTCCGTTCTGGTCCTACGTGCTTCAACTGTAGTCGTCCGGGCCACATGATGAGTGTGATAGGCCTCCGATTCAGTGTCTTGCGTGTGGTCGGATGGGTCATCGTACTAAGTATTGTACGGATACAGCTCGGGCTCCAGTTACTCAGATATCAGCTCCAACTGCGGGAGAGCCGAGTGTGAATCAGGCACCGACAGTTCCTCAGCCAGAGCAGAGTTTTGGTAGAGGTCAAGGACGTGGGCAGCCTTCTAGAGGGGGATCTTCTAGTGCGGGGTCTGTTACGCCCCATGTGTATGAGATGAGGCGAGCCGGAGATCCCGACGCGACGGTGGCTACAGGTACCGTTCACATCCTTGACCATCCTGTTTTCGTATTATTCAATTTTGGTGCTACGCATTCTTTCATATCTATGGATTGTGTGCATCGTCTGCATGTTGATTGCCTAGTTTCTTGTGAGTCTTTTGTTGTTAAACTTCCTAGCGGGGATAGCATCGTGGGGGATCGTGAGGTTAAAGATTTTTCAGTGAGTATCGCGGGAAGGGATTGGCCTTCTAATCTGATCGCGGAAGATATTAAAGATGAGGATTTGATTCTTGGTGAGGATTGGCTGGACCGTCATGGGGCGATCATGAATTATAGAACGAGAACCATTTCAATGTTAGCTTCTGACGGTACCGAGCATTCTTTTGTGGGGTGTAAGCGGAGTAGCCAGAGATTCTTGATCAGCGCCTTGAAGGCGGTGAGACTTCTTTGGGGAGGTTGCACGGGTTATTGGTGTTATGCCTTGAGGTCGGAAGAAGGGGGAGTCGAGCTCTCGTCTATTCCGGTAGTGAGTGAATATCTAGACATCTTTCCATACGAGTTGCCGAGTTTGCCGCCGGACATAGAGGTTGAGTTTACCGTTGAGTTAGAGTCGGGTGCAGCACCGACCTCTAAGATGCCATACCGTATGGCGCCTGCCGAGATGCTGGAGCTGAAGAAACAGTTGGGAGAGTTGCTAGACATGGGATATATTCGTCCGAGTGCTTTGCCTTGGGGCGCACCGGTCCTATTTGTAAAGAAGAAGGATGGGTCACTTCGTTTGTGTATTGACTATCGAGAGTTGAACAAAGTGACTATTAAAAACAAGTATCCACTCCTGAGGATTGATGACTTGTTTGATCAGTTGCAAGGGGCAACCGTATTTTCGAAGATTTATTTGAGGTCGGGGTATTATCAGCTCCGGGTGAAAGATTCTGACATTCCAAAGACGGTCTTTCGGACGAGATATGGTCACTACGAGTTTGTGGTTATGCCTTTTGGGCTAACCAACGCACCAGCCGTGTTCATGCAGCTTATGAACAAAGTTTTTATCGAGTATCTAGATAAGTGTGTAGTTGTGTTTATTGACGATATCCTGATTTACTCGAGGAGTGAGGAGGAGCATGCCCGTCATCTGCATATTGTGCTAGGTATTTTGAGAACTCAACACTTTTTTGCGAAATTCTCAAAGTGCGAGTTTTGGCTGCAGAAGGTTATGTTTCTCGGTCATGTGATCTCAGCCGAGGGTGTTCGTGTGTACCCACATAAGGTAGATGCAGTGTTGGATTGGGCACTGCCCAAGAACGTGAAGGAGGTCCGTAGTTTTCTGGGATTAGCCGGTTATTACCGTAGATTTATCGAGGGGTTCTCTAAACTCGCCCGACCACTGACGCAGTTGTTACAAAAGTCGGAGAAATTTGTGTGGACCGACGAGAGATAGAAGAGTTTCGAGGAGTTGAAGGAACGGTTGACGACAGCTCCTGTTTTGGCTTTGCCGAGTGGTAATGAGGGTTTCTCAGTTTTTAGTGATGCTTCGGGCCAAGGGCTCGGATGTGTACTCATGCAGCATGGGAGGACGATTGCCTATGCTTCCCGTCAGTTGAAACCCTATGAGTTGAATTACCCTATGCACGATCTTGAGTTGGCCGCAGTTGTGTTTGCGTTAAAAATCTGGCGTCATTACTTGTATGGCTCGTCGTGTCAGATTTTCACCGATCACAAGAGCCTGAAGTATATTTTCACCCAGAAGGAGCTTAATATGAGACAGAGGAGATGGTTGGAGTTGATTAAGGACTACGATCTCGAGATTCTTTATCATCCGGGCAAGGCTAATGTGGTAGCAGATGCCTTGAGCCGGAAATCGTTATTGCTTCGGGCGCTCGAGTTACTTACGGCTCAGCCGGAGCTTCAGCAGGAGTTAGTGAGGTTGAGTGTTGAGATTGTACTGCCAGAGAGTTCTGGGCAGTTGCGTACTCTTGAGATTTCTTCATCTCTGGTCGATGACATTAAATTGGGACAGTTGGAGGACTCGATGTTTATTCAGCTTCGAGAGAGTGTAGGGAAAGGGAAAGCCCCGGGATTCATTATTCATGAGGATGGTGTGTTGAGATTCCGAGGTCGGTTGTGTGTTCTGAATGACTCGGAATTGAGATAGAGTATTATGCAAGAGGCTCATGCGTCACCTTACTCAGTCCATCCGGGCTCGAGTAAAATGTATAAGGATTTGAGAAAGAATTTCTGGTGGAACGACATGAAAAATGAGGTAGTTCAGTTTGTGGCTAAGTGTTTGACTTGTCAGCAAGTCAAGATTGAGCATCAGCGGCCAGCCGGATTGTTGAAACCACTTCCCGTCCCGGAGTGGAAGTGGGAGGATATCTCTATGGATTTTGTCACGGGTTTGCCAAGGATACTTGGGGTCCAGAAAAATTGGCTCGTATTTTTATCGCGCAGATAGTGAGACTTCATGGTACGCCGAAGACCATTATTTCGGACAGAGATGGCCGATTTATATCGCATTTTTGCCAGGCGGTACATAAGGCATTGGGAACACGGTTACGTTTGAGCACTTCTTTCCATCCCCAGACCGATGGGCAATCCGAGCGTACTGTTCAGACGTTCGAGGATATATTGCGCGCGTGTGCGTTAGATTGGAGTAGTGACTGGGAGGAACATCTGGCCTTGATTGAGTTTACTTATAATAATAGCTGGCACGCGTCGATTAAGATGGCACCATATGAGGTACTTTATGGCCGCCGTTGCCGATCGCCAATCTATTGGGATGAGCCGTCCGATCTAGTTTGCACCGAGCCAGACCTTGTGTTGGAGACGAAGAAGAAAGTTGAATTGATAAGAGAGAGGATGTTGGCGGCTCAGAGTCGACATAAATCGTATGCGGATGTTAGGCGTCGACCCTTAGAGTTTGAGGTGGGAGATCATGTTCTGCTGAGAGTGTCTCCGATGAAGGGAGTTTTCTGTTTTAGGAAGAAGGGGAAACTCAGCCCGAGATATATTGGACCTTTCGAGATATTGGAGAGAGTGGGTGAGTTAGCATAGTGTTTGGCTTTGCCTCCGTCGTTGACTCATGTGCATAGCGTATTTCACATCTCTCAGTTGAGGAAGTATGTTCCGGACCCGTCCCACATTATCGATTTCGGTGACGTAGAGATAGAGAGGGACGTTACGTTCGAGGAGAGGCCCGTCCGGATTTTGGAGCGTCGAGACAAACAGTTAAAGCACAAAACCATCCCGTTGGTTAAAGTGCAATGGTCGAGGCACGGAGTAGAAGAAGCGACGTGGGAGCTGGAGGATGATATGCATTCGAGGCACCCCAAGCTGTTTGATTCTTAAGTTTTGGGACGAAACTTTTTTTTAGAGGGGGGAGAATGTAATATCCGTACCTTTCCATTTTTAGCACTTTCTATTTTTGGTGTATGTCTATTTTTGTCGACTCATCTGTAACTGTTTCGACATTTTGAACCTACTTTATTCTTGGACGAGTTTTGGTGGTGTTTTTACGAGATTTCATTTTATGTCATGTTTCGCCATATGTACGTTCAATTCTTGTAAAACTCGTTCGTTTTCGTGATATCTTTGTTAGTACGAGTTCGTTTGATTGAGTGAGTCGTGCTGTGACTTTCAGTTTGTAAATCCGACGTCGTATCGTGATTTTCGGGCACTTGGACCATTTTTGTAATTTCCTATAAGTTTAGGGAAATTCATCTCCTTGTCGTATTTTAGATTCCTCGGTAGTTGGAAGTGCATTTATTGTCGAACACTCAGCTTCGTTGTTATGAATACCTCGTATTTACACTTTTGATTCTATCCTCGTGTTGTGGTTCGTCGTTCGATCGACTGTGCAGAATTAGTGTTCAGAACTGGGGTCTGCTACGTTCATAACGTACGTTATGCATGATCCATAACGTACGTTATGACCTTTCCCAATTTAGTACAGACATTTGGTTACATACGTTAACCAGTATTGGGTTACGTACGTAACCATCATAACGTACGTTAACAGCTTGTGTTAACGTACGTAACGCGCTGTCAGCGTTTTAAACGTGACTTAACCTCAGTCGTTTCTTTTCATTCTTCTTCAACCTTTCTCGTGACGTGAGTGTTCTTGAGCGCCTTTGAAGCGATTTTTCCAGAGCAATCCATGGATTTCCTCTAGAGATTGATTTTGTGTACCAAGAGAGATTAATCTACAACATTATCATCTTTCATCAGTCGAATCCAAGGTATTTTCTCAGGAACCCTAACTTTGACGAATTTGGGGGTTTTTCGGGATTCTAGGGATTAGTTCCGAATTGTTCAATTATGTCATGATATTCCTTACCGATTATAGTTATCAGGCGATTCCAAATCCATTTTCCTTGATTTTAATCCGTGAATTATCAATACGGGGAGATTTTGCGTAAACCCTCACCCGTATCGATTGCTCGTTCATTGTCGTAGCATGTAATCGGGGTTATGGGAGTATTCCTTTCGATTATTGATGTCCGTTGGGACTGAGTTATGCTAATTCTTTGTTTAGGAACTGTCGTTTTCCATTCGGATCGTCCGTAGTCGTTTTTCCACTTCCGATTCTTCGAAGATGTCACAAAGGCAAGTACTTTACATTTGTTTACATGTTCTAGTATTTGAATTATGGCTTTATCATGGTTGTTGTGGATGGATATGTGTATGTTCACCTAGGGATGGTCCAACGGGGCCTCTAGGGATACGTATTGCCGTGAGTTTGCGTATCGCGAACTGTGGTTAGCTACCCAGGGATGTCCGACGGGGCTCTGCGTGGTACGGTGGCCGTGAGTCTCGTACCAACGGTTAACTTTGAATTGTGATTGTTGGAGATAATGTGTTTTGTGATTGTACATTGTAAATATTTCGGAATATAAAATGTTTTCTAAAATGATTTTTGGCGCATATATTCATCTGATTATAATGTAGTTCAAATGAATTGTACTTGCACTAGCAGTTGTCGCTAACCCCTTAAATGGGGGAAATACTTTTGGTATTTCAGGTACAGGTCTTGGGGACAAGCGAGCACATGAGCCGTACGAGGATCATGGGCAAGTGTGATACTGTTCGTCGGATTGTCTGTTGGCGTCTTGTTTGAAGTTTATTTCCTATGTCATGGATTTAAGTACTCGAGTACTTACTTGTTGAAATTGTTATTTTGTGTACCCGTTTTAGGATTGGATTTGATGTCATATTGTGTTGTCAGATTTCAGTCTCGTATTTTGAATGGCGTGGATTGAGAATGGTTTGTTTATTGGCGATTAATGCCTTTGATGTTGACGTGTCGGTTTGTTAGCCTGGTGGATTCCAAAGTATGGGGTCCACGGCGCTGTAATATGCCATGAACGTCTCGGGGGTGTTACAACAACAGTCGAACTCGTCGTCTGAGGAGAAGATGATTTTCCAGCACGAAGACGACTGGAAGACGACCTCTTGGATGTCGGATCCTGATGTCCGTCTGAACGTATCGGAATCCTAGTCCTCCTACCCAAAGAAGATGAAGGTTCTTTCCGAGCAAGCTCCTTGATCAAAAGCTCTGCTCCAAGAGCTTTCTCGATGAATTCCCCAAGTGAGTTACAATTATGATTGAACAACTGCATCCTCAACTACGGGTTCAGCCTCTTGCTAAAATATTTGATCTTATCCGCTTCGCTACGGATAACAGATGAAGCAAACTGAAGAAGTCCCTGAAACTTCTCAGCAATAACAATAACACCCTCGTCCTCGACAGATTCGGGGTTCAATACCTCCGACAACTTGGATTCACGAAGTGGAGCCGGATAATACCTCTCTAACATGAGAGTCTTAAACTCACTCCAAGCACAATCACGATCGATGGGCTTCACAGAGAGCCACCAAAAATAAGCGCCTTTGCTCAAATAGTACTACCACCTTACTCTCTTCCGGACACTAAACTATGTCGAAGAGTTTATCAAAATGTTCAAGCCAGTGAACAATATCAGTTGGTTATGAAGAACCCTCAAAAATAGGCAGCCTCTGACGAGAGATGTCGCCTATAATCTGACTCACTCTCCCGGTCTGTCCATAAAATGGCACATGGAGTCCCTGCTGTTGTGTACCACGAACCATCGAGGTCTGGATGGTTTCCATTATCTGCGCCATCTGAGTTATCTGGGTCATCATGCCCCTCATAAGCAAGAAAGGGTCGATGTCAATCTGATCGACTCCTCGAGTATGACGTCCCGAAGTAGAACCGGTCGCATAAGTCACATATCTGGCCGAATTCTGATCCATCTCGGCATCCGTACGCGTATGAACATGAGGTTCTGGGTTTTGGCCTGCTCTGCGGCTTTTACCCACTCTGTAACATCCTCGGATTCCTCTTTCCATACTGAAAGAATAACGTTCGATCATGAACAAAACTCAAATATGCCTCAATGGCCAATCCAGAATACTAAGTCAGTAGCCAAACACGGGTATACATACTAAGCAAATAAACAATCACTTCAAAACTACAGGAACACAAGTGCCCAACGGCGAGTCATCAATACAGATCACAACAATGAACTACAGGAAGATAAACCAACCCAGAACTGAAATAAATACGAATCACAATGCCCGAAGGTTACAATGAAAATACCAATACGTCACGATGGCCTGAAAGCCACTCAGCCAAAACTACTAGTCATCACAGTGGCCTGAGGCCAAACAGCCCGAAGCTGTATCATCTGAGGGCCGAAGCCACGGTACGAAGCCGTATCACAATAAGGGCCGAAGCCACGGCACGAAGCCGTATCACAATGAGGGCCGAAGCCACGGCATGAAGCCGTATCACAATGAGAGCCGAAGCCACGGCACGAAGCCGTATCACAATGAGGGCCGAAGCCACGGCACGAAGCCGTATCACAATGAGGGCCGAAGCCACGGCATGAAGCCGTATCACAATGAGGTCATCCAATGGCCGTGACCTGTTGAATTGCAAGTGATGGGAAACCAACCGTGAAGGTTCAAGCCCCAGACTTACCCATCGAGCACTAGCCGAACTAGCCTCCACAATTAGTCGCAAACGGCAATGACCAAGATTATCGAATTCACAAGAATAATATTGTGCTTCCTTGAATCGGCTAACACGATATAAATACTCACGGATGGGCACCGTCCGTGGCGGTCCCAATTCAAAATACCTCGATTGCCTTGGAATGGCCAATCGATCACAACGACTCAACGGATGGGAACTATCTTCGACAGTCCCAATTCAATACACCAATTACCTTAGAATGATTAATCGATAACCAATAATACAACGGATGGGAATTATCTTAGATAATCCCAATTCAATACCTCGATTACCTTAGAACGGTCAATCGATAACCAATGATACAACGGATGGGAATTATCTTCGATAATCCCAATTCAATACCTTGATTACCTTAGAATGGTTAATTTATAACTGATAGTACAACGAATGGGAATTATCTTAGATAATCCCAATTCAATACCTCTATTACCTTAGAACGGTTAATCGATAACTGATAGTACAACGGATGGGAATTATCTTAGATAATCCCAATTCAATACCTCGATTACCTTAGAACGGTTAATTGATAACTGATAGTACAACGGATGGGAATTATCTTAGATAATCCCAATTCAATACCTCGATTACCTTAGAACAGTTAATCGATAACTGATAGTACAACGGATGGGAATTATCTTAGATAATCCCAATTCAATACCTCGATTACCTTAGAACGGTCAATCGATAACAAATAATACGTTAGAATATATGTCCCGACGCCTTAAACCGACCACCGAAACAGAGATGATAAACAAATATATCAAACGCCTTCAATCGGCCAATACAACATCATAGCAACCGGTCCAATTCGATAATAACGATTCAACGATGCCTCAGAATGACATTAACGTCAACAATAATAATCGATACATCGATATCGCGAACCGGCTATCGGCAACATCAGTATCAACAAGAATCTCAATGCCTTAAACCGGCCATTAACGAATAACAATAACATCTAGCATAATTGCCGAAGGATATTGTATCAAACAATTCCCGAATATCAACAAATCACGAAGATACTAAGTCTCAAAATGATACAATACATTCATACACATATATGATAACATTAATCTCATTGACTAGTACAAGTATAAAACTTGCCTCAAACCGAAGGCGGGAAAGTCCTTCCACGATCAACGTCCTGGCACGAAACGACGAACGGCGCCTACCGACGATCACAAACACTTGAACAACCTTGAATGAAAAATGATTCATTCAATAATACAAAATCAATGGAAAACAACACCAATGACAAACCCGATTCAACCCCGAATCGGTTAAACTCTACCAACGATTGTCATAGTTCTCAACTATGAATCCTAACATCCTCCAAAATCTCAAAATCGACATGATCAAATGTTCTTAACACTTGTGAAACAATTCAACAAGAATCACTTAATAACAACATCAAAACAACATCTCCAAGATGATAATACTACCAATGCCATCCTCAAAAACTTCAAGAACATCATCATCTCAATAAACATGATGTCTCTACTAACATCAATCACTAATTCTTCAAGAATTCAGATTAATCAACAAGATTAATTTAACCATTTCGAAATTATGATAATCACCTCCTAAATCATCATAAATCCTTACTAAAATTGTTATAATCTTTCAAGAACACCAACAACAACAATAATCATCTCAAGACTATGTTAATCATATAACAATCTTAACATAATCCTTCCTAGACATGATTAAAACCAAGAATAATCTAAAACATCAAGAACATAATCCAACTCAAGCAATACCAGCATGTTCTTCATCAAAAGTTCATAAAAACTCATCAAGAATCATGATATACTCCATCAATCAAACAATACCCGAAGAAAACAACAACAACAGCATCATCAAACTCGAAAATCACTTGAAGAACAAGAGATTGAGGGAACTTACCAAAGAAGAACAAGAAAAACCCTCCAAACACCAAAGGAGCACCAACAAGCTTCCAACTTCAAGCTTCAATCCAAGATAGGATGATCAAGATCGAATTGAAAGAGGCTAAACGTCAATAACAAGTCCAAACGGACAATTCTAGGGAGAGAAAATGTGTTTTGGTTCGTGAGGAAATGAAATACGAAGCCAACATAAATATACTGACAAACTCATTACGTACGTTATACACTAAGGTTAACGTACGTAAGAGGCATTACGTACGCTATGCCATGACATTAACGTACGTAATGTAAAATCTAGAACTAACTGAACTAAAATACGAAGGCCTTAGCGTACGTAAACAAAAATCTATTACGTACGTTACCAAAACTGCATTACGTACGTAGAGATCACCTCTTAACATACGTAAGGGTCCGTTGACCGCAATAGTGAGATCCGATCAGAAGATGCTCGGGACCCACTGGCCGAAAGTGACTACGAGGAAGGTTCCTACCACCTACCAAGCATTACGTATGTAACCTTACAGGCATAACGTACGTAATGGAAACACGCTAGCGTACGTAATGCTACATCCGTAGCGTACGTTATGGCTAGTATACTTAGCCAAAAATCCAAACTCTCCAACCAACATTCAAACGACAAAACCAACCCGACGACAAGTAAAATTATTTCGCTCCCGAAATATCCCAACACAAAATACATTGTATCAGTCCAAAACAACAACACTTGTACAATTCCAAATGAATACCTACAACTCAACAGTAACACGAGAAAAAAATTATCCCCGGATATTACAAAATGAACATTGATATCGTAGGTGTAAGTAAGGCAGTCCCCTGATCCCTCACCCTGATGAGAGATCAAGCTGACAACAATGAGAAAGCACCCAAATATGTAAGAGTCCAGCACATGCTATCCAAATCCTCCTCAGCAATAGGAGTCGGGAAAATCTCCTGTATGAATTGAGGGATAAATCCTAGCTCCTCACCAACAATGGACTCAAGCCTACCTCTTTCCCAACTCCCATCAACCCAAAGCTCATTAATCTTAAGGTGGGGTCTATCAGTAATCTCACAATAAGACGAAATAGGCCTATCCCCAATCCAAGTGTCGTCCCAAAAACTGACCTCCCCACTGCCACTACCGAGATTCCAATAAATGAACTCCTGAGCCTGAATACCCACGCGGAGGAGACGGCGCCAAGGGTGGCTGGCATGAGCTTTAAGAGCAGTACGCATAGGCGTAAAAAGGCCAGCAATGCAGTATTTGCGGAGCATAAACTGTGCCCACAAAGACGTGCCTGCGCGAAGGCGCCACCAGATCTTATAACTAAAAGCTCTCGCCATATCCGAAAGGCTCCGAATCCTGAGGCCTCCCTCAGAGACCGAACGACAAATATGTCTCAAACGGACCCAATGCGTCTTCCTCTTTGGACTAACAGCACCCCAGAAGTATCTCGCAATAAACTGCTCAAGCTTCTGGATAACATACTGGGGTGGGTCCTACACCTGAAGGAGGTGCAGAGGAATCGTGCAGAGAGTGTTCTTAATAAGAGCCAAGCGTCCCCCAAAAGCAAGGTGGTGATGGGACCAACTATAGATCCTATCCAACATCCGTTGCTTCACCCCAGCAATGAGGACTCATCTCATAAAGCCTTTGTAAAGGGGTGCACCAAGATAGGTGGTGGGGAGATCACCCTGGTGGAAGCCAGTAATATCATGAACTCTCTGATGCCAACGAGGCGTATGCTTAGGAGCGAGGATAAAAGTGCTCTTCTGGTTACTAACCATCTGGCCTGAGGCCATGGAGTAGTGATCCAGGAAACACATAAGGCCAACAAGACCATCATCCACAGCTCGTGTGAATATCATGATGTCATAGGCATAGGAAAGGTGCGAGATGGGGAAAGGCCGTCCCGCAGTCCTATACCTCATCAAAGGATGGTCTCGAATGAATCGATCCAAGCAGCGGATAAATAATTAGCGGCAAGCATGAAGAGTGACGGTGAAATAGGGTCGCCCTGACGCAAGCCCCGACTAGAGGCAAAGTAGCCAGCCGGACTGCCGTTCACCAAAATGGAGAATGTGCAACTCTCAACATATTGACGGATGAACAGAATCCATCTAGTCGGGAAACCCATCCTCACCAGGACCTCACGTAAAAAATGCTAGTGAACCCTATCATACGCCTTAGCCATATCAAGCCTTCGCGCAAGGTTTGGAACACCATGAATGTCTGAGACGTGGAGGTCATGGATCAGTTACTGGGCCAAAAGAATATTGTCAGTAATATCCCGCCCCTGAACGAATACACTCTGGTTCAGAGAGATAACAAGAGGGAGGACATAAGCGAGCCGAGCGTTAAGGATTTTTTTGATAATCTTATTAGTCACATTACACAGACTAATATGCCGGTAACCTGAACAACCACTCGAAACAGGCTTCTTCGGGATCAATACAATTGTGGTTGCCGTGAAAGCCAGAGGCATGGGATGACCATCAAAGAACTCGAGCACAACCCCCTCCACGTCAGAAGATACAATCTCCCAACAATGTTGAAAAAATAAAGAGGAAAACCCGTTGAACCCAGAAGTGCTGTGAGGATCAATATCAAAAACCGCAGCATGAATCTCCTGGGGAGACGGGGCAACACATAAACTATCTGTATCAAAAGAAGGGGGGATAGAGGGGAAACAAGTGTCATCCGGGGGGCGAGAACATCACCAACGGATGTAAGCAGAGTCCTAAAATAATTCACAGTAGATGATCAAATGTTTGACTCTACAAAGAGTGTCGTACCATCATCCTCGATGCTGTGAATATGCGACTGGCAAGGCTTCTACTTCGCAAAACCCTGAAAGAAACGGGTGTTGCGCTCGCCCTCAGAAACCCAATGAACTGCAGCCTTCTGTTTCCAGAAATCTTCCTCCATAGAGAGACAAAGTTGGTACTCGGCACGAAAATGATGCATAGTGGTTCTATTCTCCATCGTAGGATCCGAATCATATCGCCGATCAGCCACATCAGCGGCCCTCAAGGCCTCATCCAACTTCGCATGAAGATTTCCAAAAACAGACCAGTTCCACTGTTTTAGTCAACGCTTAACCCTAAGGAGTTTGGCCTATAGATTACACATGCCAGGTAGTCCAGTCAAGGTGAGTCAGACCTCCCTAACAGTGTCCAGAAATGTGTGATGCCAGATCCACATACTCTGGTAATGGAATGACGACTTTTGACGAGAGAAGGAAAAATGACACTGAATAAGGAGGGGCGCATGGTCGGAATGAAGTCGAGGCAGGTGAGTAACAGTAGAAACTGCAAACACGTTCGACCATGCTTCATTATATAAAGCACGGTCTAGCCTTTCCCTCAAACCATTACGTTTCCAAGTAAAAATATCGCTCTCACAGCCCACATCAATCAACTCACAGTCAGCAATAGCCCGTGCGAAGTCAAGGATCTTAGGTGTGCGGTCTGTGGAACTACCCTCGCGTTCATGCTAGTGCAGGAATATGTTGAAGTCACCACTGACTAACCATGGCAACCCCTCTACTTCCAAAGCAATCTCACGGAGGGTGTCCCAAAGGGCGTAACGGCCAGCACGCTTGGTGCTGGCATAGACATAAGTAATATAAATAGACTGGGGGATAAGGGGAGAAGAAACAGAAAGATGAAGGACTTGATCGGTATCCAACAAAACCTGGTGCTGAAAACCAGAAGAGGAGAAAAACCATATCTTATTAGACCAATTAAAAAGTCCTGATGCAAAACCTTAAGAACGAATATAAAAATCAAAATTATCATTAGAACCCATAGGTTCCAAAATGCCAATAAAATAAAATCTATTTGAGCGGTGGAGATGTCGAATACGCTTCCGTGCTCCAGTGTTAGCCAGACCACGAGCGTTCCATGTCAAAATGGGGATCGACATAAACTAACCAACCGACTAGGACGAAGACCTAGGACACTGATTGGAGCGCCCCTGTCTACGGGGTGTGCCCTGCCGAGCGGATATTCCCATTTCGAGGGCGATGCAGATCGCACCTTGATAGGGGGAGAAGATCTACGGGAAGCTGCCATTCCTCGTGTGGAAGTTGAGGAGTTAAAGGTAGCTTTACCCTTAGTCGTGACTCCAGGGGAAGTAGAAGTAGGCAACAGTCGTCTCTCAACAGGGGGCTTATGTGCCTTTGGAAGGGGCACCATAGCTGAGGAAGAGAGACTAGACTCACAAACCTCAAGCTGTATGCGGTAAAGAGCGCGCTCAGTTTGAGAGATAGAGGCGAGAGAGGAGAAAGAAGAAAAGAGGTGAGGGCGTGGCTCATAGACCAACATGGATAAGGTATCAGGCTCCCCGATGATCGGCTCATCGGGACGACCCTCACTGGTATGGCGCCGGGAGAAAGACTCGTGGAGTCAAGGCAGTGAAGGAATAGTGGACGACTCCGTGTCGTCATCAATGACTAGCTTCTCATAAATACTGTGGTTACTATAATCACTACCCAAAACACTCTTCTTATCGCCCACACTAATAATGTCATCATTCCCCACCAAATCTTCCTCCTCTCTAGAAGAGGAGGCCAAAGATGTAAAATAGGAATGCTGTCCTGCGACAACCGTGCCCTTGGGGATAATTTCCGTCTCTTTAGGCTCTTTTTGGTCACTACTTGCCAAATGACAGTCTCCTTACCTTTAGAGGCCTTAGGAGTTGTCGGCAAAATAAGAGTCTTACGAGCTTTTGGAGGGGCCGGCTGCGCCTTCTGCTGTCTATGGGAGAAACAGGAGGCTTCTTACGCTGGGGTGGCAGAGGCCGTTCTTTGTTGCCAGCTATGTAGCAACTAGGGGGCTCGTGCCCCACATGTGAGCATAGAGAGCAATATAACGGAGCTCTCTCATAAATCACACATTGCGTGAGAATATGGTCATCAAACTCAATCTCAATCTCATGAACTCTGGGATCCAGGAGATCAATCTCGATGCACACACGAGGGACAGAGAGTCGTGAGTATGTAGCCATCGGTGCATCCACTAAAATAGGGTTGCCAATAGCCTTGGCAATCGTATATAGAGATCGTGGATGGAATAAATGAATCGGAAGGCCCTGGAGCCTAATCCAAACTGGGCAAATCGAAGTCTCGGTCTTAACTGAAAATCTAGGAGTCCACTTAAAAACACGAGAAGGACATCTTGAAAAGTTCCAACTAGAGCCCAGCCACATGCGTCTATAGTCTTCTTCATTTTCAAATTTAATAGCTATGTGACAGTAATTAAGCCAACTCCAACTGCACTTACCCCTCAGTTTCATATCAGACAATCCGGAGGACACATCACGAGGGGTGGGAATAGCATGTGAAAATTTAAGAATTAAGGTACGTTCCCATGATGCAACTAAAGTACTCAAATCAGAAGTAGAAAAAGATACACGCGTCTTCTCATTCACGGAGGAGAGAGTACCAAAAGGACATACCTTTGCTCCGTCAATGTTAAATGATTTATTTGTAGGGCCGGATTGTTGCATTCCCAATTGCTGACCCAAGATGTGTTGATTATTAACCATTTGCGCGTATGAAACGGGTGTACGAGTCGGATTTAGCACTGTCAGGGCAGGTCTTGATTGTATCTTGACTGACTCCATGATGCTCACGGATGTGTTTAAATTTAAGAGGATCGGCTGGGCAGAAGGTTGAGGGGGCTCGGTAATTGGGTTAGCTGAGATAGGGTTGGGGGAGTTTAGATTCGAAATTGGTTGTGGGCTCAGAATTAGTTGAACTGGGCTGGGGAAGGTTGGTTTCGGCCTTGGTTATTTGCTAAGCAGTTTTGGATGTTGTGTCATTTAGGGCCTGGTTGATGTCTGGGATAATGTTGGGGAATTTATATCTCAAGCCTTTAATGATTATTGTATGGCGGTGGGCATCGATGTTAAACATCCAGTAGCTCATGTTCTACACAGAACGGTTTGGCTGAATCATTAATCAAATGTCTCCAACTTATTGCCAGAACGATAATAATGAGAACAAAGCTCCCCATCTTTATATGGGGACATGCTATCTTGTATGCTGTAACACTAATTCGTATTAGACCAAGTGCATATCATGAATATTCCCCATTACAGCTGGCATTTGGTCAAGAATCAAATCTTTCACATATTAGAATTGTTGGTTGTGCTGTATATGTACCAATTGCTCCACCGCAACGTACAAAAATGGGACCACAAAGAAGATTGCGAATTTATTTGGGATATGATTCACCCTCGATAATTAGATATGTTGAACCAAAAACAGGTCATATTTTCACCGCTCGATTCGTTGATTGTCATTTAAAAGAAGAAGAATTTCCACTCTTAGGTGAAAAGGAGAAACAAGTGGAAAAAGAAATTCATTGGTGTGCATTGTCATTGTTGCATCTTGATCCTCCCACAAGACAACGTGAACTAGAAGTTCAAAAGATCATACACTTGCAGAATATAGCAAATCAATTACCAGATGCAATTACCGACACAAAAAGAGTGACAAAATCACATATAGCCGCTTCAAATACTCCGGCTCGGATTGAGGTTCCAAAAGAGCAGTCCAATGGAAATATGCCAAATGAATCTAAAACACGCCTGAAGCGCAGAAGACCTATTGGTTCTAAAGATAAAATTCCTCGAAAGAAGAATAAATGTGGAAAACCTAATGAAGCCAAAATAGGTGTATGTGTTCCATAAGAAACACACTAAGAAATAAATCAGGAACACATAATAATGAAAAAAACCTTCAGCAAGAAGAAAATCGTGAGATCTCCATTAATTATATCAATAATGGAAAAATATGGAATCGAAATGAAATGAAGGATATCGATGACATGTTTTGTTATTCCATGTCACGAGAAATTGATAACATGAATGAAGATCCGGAACCAACATCTATATCTGAATTTCAGAAGAGGCATGATTGGATCAGTTGGAAAAGGTGCCATACAGGCTGAATTAGATTCACTTAATAAGCGAAAGGTGTTTGGGTCTATTATTGTCACATCTGAAGATGTGAAACCTATTGGATACAAATGAGTTTTCGTTTGTAAATGAAATGAGAAAGATGAGATTATAAGATACAAAGCTCGTCTTATTGCACAAGATTTTTTTCGAAGACCTGGAATTGATTATGATGAGACATATTCTCCTGTCGTGGATGCTTTTACCTTTAGATACTTGATCAGCTTATCAGTTTCAAATAATATATAAATACACCTCATGGATGTTATAACGGCTTATTTATATAGATCATTGGATACTAATATTTACATGAGAATTCTTGAAGGATTCAAAGTGCCTGAAGAACTAAAATAAAAAATGAGGGAGTTATGTGCAATTAAACTACAACGATCATTGTATGGGCTAAAACAATCTGGGCTCATGTGGTATAATTACCTAACAGAGTTTTTAGTGAAGAATGGATATGTAAATGATCAATTGTGTCCATGTGTATTTATCAAGAAAACTACGACTAGGTTCGTGATTATTGTTGTCTATGTTGATGATTTAAACATCACTGGGACTCCCAATGAAATTCAAGACACGGTTAATTATCTAAAAGGTGAATTTGAAATGAAAGACCTCGGACAACCAAATATTGCCTTGGTTTGCAAAGTGAACACTTTCATAGCGGAACATTTGTACATCAATCCAATTATACAAAGAGGGTCTTAAAATGCTTTAATATGGATAAGGCAAATCCGCTTAGTACCCCAATGATATATAGGATACTTAATGTTGAAAATGATCCATTTCATCCTTGTGAAGATAACGAATAAGTACTTGGTCCTGAAGTACCATATTTTAGTGCAATTGGAGCTCTTATGTATCTTGTAAATTATAAGCGACCAAATATAATATTTGCTACGAATCTATTGGCAAGATATAGCTCATGTCCAACACGGAGATATTGGAATGGGATTAAACACATACTT